>JACCEG010000171.1:261664-320367 GCA_014065205.1 Tuber brumale
CGGGGCCTCACATCGGTCTATGCCCCCCTCTCATGGAAATCACCCGTCCCCTCCCCCCCTATAAGAAAACACCTTCCGATCGATGCGATAGCTCATCGTACACTCCCGTTCCTGCCGGCCTCTGGTCCTTTACCGGTGGCCTCACCCGACCTCCTCCCGCCTGGCTGTCTTCCCATAGGGGAAGACACCCCCTCTTACCTATCGATCAAACTGAATGCTAGATCAGCGCTAATCAGAGACAGGAAAGTCGAGTTTCCTCCACCACCAAAATACATTTACCCCGTGTCGCTTACGCCCCACCCTTTTATGGGCCTTGGAAGGTTCATAGCGGGGAGGATCCACCAAATGCGCTCAGGCAAAAGCTACCTCGCAGCCCACCCGTCATGGTTCATGGAGGACCCCTCTCCCCTCCGCCCGCTTTGCGAGGAAGACCTGGAGGACTTCGAACACGCCATCCTCACCTGCCAGTCCCGCAGAATACCTCGTGAGCGCCACCTCCAGGGGCTCACCTCGTTAGATAGGGACAGCCCACTCTGGTCCACACCCGCAGCCCTCACCTCGCTCACCAGGTACTTGAATGTCACGGCGACTGGCTTTCCCCCCGGTATGCCCCCAGCAGAATGGGACACCGAACACCCCCCGGACGCAGCGGCGCCCGAGCTACCGATTCATTGCTTTGCTCCCTAAGAGGGGTATCCTTTTTTGTTGTTTTGCTTTTCTAGGTTGCTAGGAATGGATTTTCCGTCATGATTATGCTTTTATTTGTTTTATTTCCTTAGGGATTTGGTGTCGGCTATCAAACACAATAAGGAGGATTTTATATTTTTGGTGCGGATTTTTCTTTTGTATCAGCGAGTTCTTGAGATTAAGGTTTTTCTTTATGCCATAGCTAGCGCTGCATGCAAGTTCTTGTACCGTAAACAAAGAATATATGAAGATAAAAAAAAAGAAAAAAAAAAAGCAAAAAAAGACATAGGAAATGAGCTCTTTATACTTTGTTCCTTATTAATTCCTTTATACTTTTATGAATATAAAACCCTTTACAATTTTCCCTACTTTACAACAATATATATACTATAGGAGGGCTTTACTATAGAGTAGAGTTAGAGAAACAGGACTACAAGACAAGTTGAAGCGAATGTACAATTGTTAACAAGAGTACGATTTAGGTCTTATTTGATCTTGCTTAGACATATGTCCAGGAACTATCATCAAGAAAAGAAAAGAAAAGTATTGTTACCTGTTACTAAGAACCTAACATTAAGGAAATATAACACTTAACTGTATGTTTTGCCAAGAATTATATTGATAAAGGATAGAGTTGCTACTTCTAAATTTTATTCAAGTTCCATATTCTACCAATGGAATATTTAAAGATTCCATTCCAAATACAAGTATAAGTATTAAAAGTATTTCTTTATATTAAAAAAAGAAGATAAAAAGAAATTAACTAATCTTTCATGACTTAAATTCTTCTACTTGACTTTTTTCCTATGTCTTAATAAAATAAATATAGATATTAAGTGTTATCTAACCAATGTCGAATATGCTGCTAGTTACTTAAAAAGAACATTTAACTTGATGCAATACATGATACTCAATCCTGTATGTAATTAGTACAATACTCTAACTCTATCATATTTAGCAATATATTAACTTTTATTTCAAATCACAAAACAAATTCAGAACAAATTAATTTTAATACAGGCAAGTTATATTATAATTCTATACAACAGTGATTTTATTTTAACTTCTGGCTTATTTCCCATGTACTGAGATACTGGTGTGACTTATACTCTCTATATTTAAGATTTTCATATGAGTAAGGTTTTGTTAAAACTAACAAATTGGCTTTTTTAGATGTTAGCAGGAAAATGAATTTGACGTATATCAACCAAAAAAGGAATTTCTTGAGATAAACTGCTCTTTGTATTTTCTTCAGAAAATATACTTTCTTACAATAACAAAAAAGTTTAAAAATAAAGCAAACCCAGTGAAAATCAATTTTGTATTTAGGACATATATCTATAAATTAACCTTCAAGAAAAACATTGTTTAATAAGCTTTCCTGTAATATTCATTTATATTTCCTTTCTTATTGTAATACAACTTGAAGATATCTTCAATATGATATGTTGTAGTAAAAATCAGAACTATTTATTTAAATGATGAAATATACTTGTGTCTAATAAGTTTCTGTACCCCTTGACAATCTAGTACCATACTATAAGTTCCAAGCATGGAGGCTACAAAATTTGAAGGAAAAATTTGATTGAAAACTATGATAATATTGATAAGCAAAATATGTTCTCTTGAAAATATGATAGTATTATATGTAGTGTAGAAAGTTAGAGAAAATTAAAAATGAATAGATTGAAATATTTTGCTTTATTAATGGTCCCATATTTAAGATTTTTTTAGATTAAATCAGGTTATGGAAATTTGTTGCATTAAGGTATAACAGGTACTAAAAGTGATTAAGTATTATCTAGAGACAAAATTAACTAGCTCTCAGCAGCAATGGCAATGCTCCCCTCCTCATCATCCTGCTCTCTCAACACTTCCTAAAGAAATTGCTCTACACATACTAAAACCAAATCAATTTACTCAATTTCTTTTTCAATAAACACTACCTCCTATTTTTCGCAGTCATGTCAAACAGCCTATTCCTTCCAAGCACTTTTCTAAGTTTACAAGGAAATGAATTTGCGGGTTATGTGAGCCTCAGATGACAAATCACCAAATTTCACACTACCTTGACATTCATCTTAGTGCTGTCAAAAGAACATTTGCAAAAAGAGATCAAGAAAGTAAGAAAAATGAAGGTAGAGGAAGACATCCTAAAACTACCAAGTTGCAGGATGATGCCATGGTAGAAGAAGCTCTCAAAAATTGCCATACTAGCTATTCTAAGATTCCTAAAAGAGTCGCTCCTAATGTTTCTGCTAAGACAGTAAAGAGAAGACTTGCACAAAAGTATCTTAAAAAGTGGATGGCACAAGGGAGGGTTCATTTAGATGAGGATCTAGTTCAAAAGAGATTGGAATAGGTATTAGCCTATAAAAATTGAACTAGGAGGATTGGAAAAGGAAGGCAATATGGGGGGATGAGGTAGTTGTGGAGAGGAGAGGAGGAAAGAGAAGAAAATAGTTATTTAAATACCCAAAAGAAAAGTGGAATAAGAATTGTATTGAACCTACTACTAGGAAAGGAGAGAGAAAGATTAGCAAGATGATAACAGGTTGTTTTTATGGTCAAACTCATGGACTTTTTTTACCTGTTTGTCCTGATCCTACTTCTGCTGGGAGTGGAGTGACTGGAAAGTCAATTATTGATATTTATGATCAATATGACTTTCCAGCGATATGAGAAGATATCAAGGAGCATGTTGGGGAGGAAGAGGTATTTCTGATCATTGACAATGCTAAGACTCACTTGCCTTTTAGGAGATGGCTTAGGAGGAATGGAATTTCTCTGATGGAAATATCTTCTTATTTACCAGACCATAATCCAATTGAAACTGTTTGGTCTCTGGTGAAAGACAAGCTTCATGAGCACTATTCTGAGCTGTTTCTCCTAAAGGGTCCTGTCAATGAGGTCAAAAATATTATAGAAGAGGCTATTACTCATTGTTGGTAACTTCTAAACCTAAAGGTTTTTGATACTTTGGCAGGATCAATAGTGGATAGGGTGGAAGCAATTATTAAGGCTGATGGATGGTATACTAAATATTAATTTCTACTATGTATTTACATTTTTTAATTCTCTATTGGGTTTTCATGATAGTGGGTTTGTGGAGCAGTGTAGTTGTCATTACCGAAGATTTTTCACCCATTGACAGCTATTTAATTTTGTCCCTGGACAACATTATATTTCTAAAACTGAATAGTAGTCTTGATACTGTATTGCTTATTGAATTAGAATCTTTCTTCTTCAACTATGCAGATTAATATCAAAGTTCTAATATATAATATATATAATATTCTTATTAGAAATACTGATCAGATGGAAAGATAAAGTTTAAATAGCTTCCTTTACTACTATCTGGAGATAATGAGCTAAAAATTCTGTAGACTATTGAGCCTAAGTTTATAGACTTTAAGGTTTTTTTTAAAAAATACAGACTAATCTTACAATTAGCACATCATCTTTGCCTACAGTATTGTGCTATAAAGGTATTTTTTAATCCAGTTTCTGGATAGTAAAACACACTCTGTTGAGAGATATTTTTAGACTATAAATTTGCTTATTCTTGAAATTCAATTCAATTTTCAAAGTACTTTAGATATTGCTAATTTTCAGGATTCTAAACTTCATAATACAGCTGCAAAGCCTACCTATACTATGTAAAGAAGCTGTCCATTTTGTCTTCATTCTTGACTACTGCATGCCTGACTACTGGAGATTTGTTTACTGACTTGTAGTTTACCAGTAATTTATGCAAAAAGCATATCTCAAATTCCAATTAAAAGTCCTCTATTTCTACTAACATATCATTCAATTTCAAGTGGTTAGAAAGTGAATAGAAATTTTGGACAATTATAATATAGGCTGTATATTTCCTATTCAAAATGACATCAAAAGTCACCTCTTTTAAAATATATACTATTAGTTTATATTTTAAGACTTCTCTTTTTTAGATCATACTATCAATTTCATTATAAGCAATGAATATCACCTATATTTTACATCTATTTATTTGTACTTTTATTGAAAATGCAAATAAAATATCAAGGTGGTAATAAGTATTCATTCCCGTTGTCAGAGAGGGGTACAGAAACTTTTCAGACACAAGTGTATTGTACAGACCAGTCTAATAAGTTCTCGTAGAGTAGCTGGCAACGGCATCACCATAACGAACGGCAAAGTTGACCACAAAAACAACAGATATGAACTCAATTAAAAAATACATGATAGTAGAAATAGAAAATATCAATTTAATAATCCTACCATTTTGTATGACCTCCATTTGCATCTAGTAGAGCCTGAAGTCTCTCAGGCATCTTTTCAATCCACCCATTCAAGGTCTCTTGGGGAATTAGATCCCACTCCTCCTTTGCTGCATGAAATAATTCAGCAGCACTATGGGTCATTCTTTACTCCTTGGAGAATCGCTTTCTGAGAGCTCTTTTGAGAAGTGCTTAGGCATTCTCAATTGGGTTGAGATCTGGTGAGTTGGGAAGCCAAGGCAATCTTTTATATCCACATTCCTCCTGCAATTTCTTGTTTTCCAATCCAGCATGCCATGATGCATTATCAGCAGCCATATAGATGGTTTCTGAAGCTCTGTTTATGCCTTCTATGAAAGGGATAAGATATGCCTAGTGTATCTCAATTGCATATTGGTGTGCATTGAGGCCAAGTCTATCACCTTTGCTAGTCCTCTCCTCCTCAGTCCTTTTCTTCATAAAAATTAACTCTGTCTTCCCTCCATACATAATTGCAGCATAGACCCTAATGTTAGTGCGTCTTGACTTAAAGCTGGACTTTAAGTTTTTTTCTTCCAGCTCTTCACCTGGTCTAAGTCTAACCTTTCTTCCCACTGGATTTGGGTCATATTCAATGGTGGCTTCATCAATAAAAACTACCCACTTCCAAGCTCTTGTCCAGTTCCTTCTCATCCTTGCAAACCTCTTTCTCTTCTCCTTTTGTCTTTTCCTCCAAAATGGTTTTTTTCTAGGTATTTTGAGCTTAAAACCAGCTTCTCTAGAGATCTTGTTTATAGTATCTTTCCCTAGACCAATTTTAGCCTTCTGGGTAATATCCCTTAGTGCTAAATGAGGCTCAGAATCAATAATATCAAGAACTACCTTCCTTTTGGGATTTGGTAATTCTGGTGGGTCTGCCAGCTCTGGGAGCATCATGGGTGTTGCCATCATGAATTTTGGCTCTTTGGATCACAGATGAAATAGTTGATTTGGGGAGGTTCATGAACTTAGAAATTTTATCATACTCCATATCAGTATGTTTATATGAGGCATAAATTTCTCAGTTTCTGTCTTCGCGTACTCTTTGGGTATGTGGTGGGGCCATGGTTTTGTGGGGATGTTCAGGTGATGTGGCAAAAAAGCCATTGCTACGGACCATATGAGAACTTATTAGACAGGGCTCTACACATCAGTGGAATACATTAGAATTCCAAAAAAATAAAATTCTTCATATAAGTTTCTCTCCTACTTGCCTATCCCGTTTTCCCCCTCTTCTCTTTTCTTCAGTTTTCATCAGACCAACCAAGTGCACATCTCTCTACTCTCCATCCAATCATGCTATTCTCTTTTTCTTTAAAACTCACTTCCATAATATAAAACCTCTGATCCAATCATTACCTCTACCCTCATTTCGACCACTTCGCTCGCCTTCAATAGTCTCGGTAATCATTTGACATCATTTATTTGTTCAAACGCTACCAATCTCACCTATCCAACATACTCCCTGCAGAACTGACAATTCTTCCACATAATTTCCTTCAAAATTCATTTTACCAAAACTTCCACGCTTTCATCATTCCCACATAGAAGCTAAGTTGATCATAGCCGACTACACTCAATCACTCAGTTTGGGTTTGTTAATTTGTTCGAGCATCTAATTGGGCTTGCGCCCGTTATTAATTCTGATGGCATGTGCTACATCCCTATTTACCTAACGCTTCACTTGCTAATTTTGCCAGCCTCTATGTGGGTCAGTGATGAGCCTTTGATATCCCGCATGACTCCTCACAACATCACCGGTAGATGAGGGAGATTACATCGCGAGATCTCAAATGGTGACACGAAACATCGCATTTCAGTGCTTATAACTATTGAAAGCGATACCAGGGCCAATAACTAGAGCTGTTTCAATGCTGCCCATACCTTTCCCGCACAGGATGAAAGTCTCTGGGTCCAATACAATTATAGAAGATACATTACGGGCCTCGATGATACACCTGTGTCCTCGAAGATTAACTCCCCGGGAGTGTGTAGTTGAGAGATGGTCAGATAAGGGAGAGATATATGGATAAGAGGATATTTCGCTAAGGGTATTTCTCAAGTTCGTCAGAGGTTTGTTCTCCACCAAATATATTCCGGAAAAACAAAATTAAATATATTGAAAGGCCAGACATTCCAAAACTATCTCCCGGTGTTTACAGGACTTTCCGCTCCTCTATGACCTGGGAGCAAATACGAAAGAAAGAACATGCTCTACTATCCTTTACAATAAAAGAAAGGTATCACTAAGTCTTCTGCTCTCCATGGCTTTCCACACTAACACCACCAGCATCTTCCACAACCTCCGGTATATTCCATTCTACCACCAACTTCATTGCTTGTATGCAATCCGTCGCATTTCCCCTCAAGTCCCACCTCCACGCCCTGCTAACACCAACACATCGCACTCTTCCACAATAGCGCTATCCAGCATCAACATAATCGTTAGTTAGATGCTAGAACCCTCTATCCCGTGTGGCAACTCTGCCGATCCCCAGCCTCCTGATGGAGTAAACCCATGGTTGGATGTTAGTGTTCACGTTAGTATTGGGTTGGGGCATAGTGAGGTCTGATGCCCTGAGAGAGCCGCATTGGGTAATACGCACAGGTGGACAGTTAGCCACCACAACATGTACTTAGCAGACCTTCGTTCTTTTGTTTCTTTCCGAGTCGTCCTTCACCTGTGCACAGATTGAACGAACACACGCTCGTCTTTCTGATCACCCTCCCCTTCCCATCAAGGCCACTCAAGTCCCCTTTACCACGTGACCATTCCGCCTGCGTTACAGCAATTCACCATCACCTCCGGCCTGCCATATAGATGGCATTTCCACTCACGAATATGAGAAGAGGAGGGGAGCCGATCATAGACCACAACTTCCCACTTGGAGCTGTAAATGGTGCATGAGATCCCTGCTGGTCCGTATGCACAAGAGAGACTTGAATTGGAGATAGCTGCCAGGCTGAGAGGCTTCCTGAAAGCAACCCCTTCGATCCCGGAGAGATTTTGCAGCTGTTCGCGAGGGGCCACAGGGGGGGCGAGCGATCTAATTGTGAGGGGCTAAATGCTGAAAGACTGAGAACACTTTGTGAGGGAGAAGGGAAGATGGAGATAGAATGGATGTTGTCTCGTATCCTTAGGGTGTTCAGTAATTAATCGTATCCCCCGTCCGTGTCAGAGGGCCCGATGTGGAGACCTGTATAAAAATATATGATTGACGGTTGTGTCTGTAAAAGGAAATTACGAGAGAGAGAGATAGAATAAACCATTCAGTGGACGGGCAGGAATAGACCGATTAGACCAAAGTCAAATCCATAGTTACACCAGAAAGGAAGGGAAGCAGAGGTTTCCTGGCGGGATCACGAAACATCACCCGACTTCTGCATGACTATTTTGGTCAAGGATCAGCCGTCATTATTGCTTCAGGGATCCCGAAATTAATCCTCATAATACAGTGATTTCCACTTTATAACCTTTCTCTCGCGGTCTTTTGCGGGTGCTGTCGGTTTGGTGCGCCCTGGTAGTCGCGAGATAAGTTTGCTTCAAGAGTCAACCTGGGGACAAGTTAGGTGGATGGGTACTCTGCACCTCGGGATATTGGGGACGCAGTTGTGAGGCCTCATATGAATATGGTTAACATGCATAAATATCGCGTAAAATAACACTTTTTCCCAATGCACTGGATACCTCAAGCACCTAATTTCACCCCAGCCACCTAACAAGAGCTAGGCTAGTTCAGTGTAAAGAAACTAAAACAAGAAAGACCCTCCATTGAATTGTATTTTTATCAGTCCATCTAGTTGGAATCCCCCTTCCCGATGCTTCTTCGCTTCCAAAATCTCTGTTGCAAACCTTAGCAGGCCTCCCAAGAAAAAAGCGAATGATCGCTGGTCTGATGTCATTGAACCCACAATCGCAGAACGTATTATATTAAGACATCGGACATCACCAATGCCAAAGGGCGTCCATTTAAAGTGACAAACACCGGCGTATTCTAAAGGCCCCACCGTACAAGACAGAGCAACACACGGGGAAAAAAGTAACTTACACCTCCTTAATCCACCTCTGCCTCCAACTCCCCCTCTGACTGCTCTTGTAGTAATAGCTCCCTAACATCTTCCTTATCCGCCCAGTCCAGAGCAGTCCTTCCTGTGAAATCTGTCACCTCCTTATCCGCGCCTTTTTCCAATAATATTTTAACAACTCTGGTCATCCCGCACCCTGCTGCCCGATGTAGTGCCGTCCGTCCCATGTCATCCTGGGCGTCCACATTCGCGCCCCAGAAAAGAAGCAGGCGGACGAGGTCCCCATCGCCCATTGTGGCAGCAATAGACAATGGATACCGGCCCTGGACGTTGACAGAGTTCACGTCATTTCCTGAGGTCTGTTCCAACACGTGCTTTGCAAGTGGGAAATTTCTTTCGCGAACTGCCCTGTGCAGTGTTTGTGGCGTGGGCGGTGAAGGTGGAGATGACGTGACCAGTGCGGTGGACCTCCGGCTCAGAGGAAAAGGAGACGAGGTTACCGGGAGCGTCGAGGAGCGGGAGAGGGAGAGTGAGTAGCTTGGTTCTCGGAGAAGGAGGGGTGGTCCAGGAGGGGCGCCGTGGGGCAAGTGCAGGAGTGGGCGCCGAGATATCAGGTCATCGAGTTCTATAGGCGGTGTGGGCATTCTCCTCCGGGCCAAAAACGAAAGCTGCTCGGCCTGTTCCGGTGTAATTGGGGGTGTGTATCCCGATGGAGAAGGGGTCGGAGACTCGACCGGCGGGAATCCTCCAGTCTGGAGTGCCCGCGCGTTCTGCGGCGGCGGAGTGGGCGGTCCGTTAACTTGCACCCGGTATTTGGATTCCCATTCAGCGAGAAACCGGTTGATACTCTTCCATATCCTGCCGTATTGACCATCCTCACTGTCCCCGAACTTGCATATCATGTGGTGATCCGCACCATCCATCGATATCACCGTTTCCCTACCTCCCATATGGAGTGATGCGGATGTTTGCGGAACAACCTAATCTCACTTATTAGTGAGGTCCCCACCTCCCGCCACGAGAATGAACTTACATGAACGGACCTATTGGTGAAAGGAATCGCCGTCTCAAGGCCCTCTGTGACGGTGATAATCCTAAACCCCTCGAGTTGACCAAATGCTTGTGCAAGATCTCTTAAAGAGGGTGATTCCCTCTTAAGCTCCTCCAGATGCCTTGTATTAAAGTCTCCGAATATCTGGGCTATGCTAACAAGCGTTTCCGCCGTGCTCGCCGCCGGGGAGCCAAGGTGCGGTACGCCGAGGAATACTACACAGCACATCTTATCAAGAACGCAACGGGAGTCGGCCTGTTGTTGTGCAATCACCAAGGCCTAAAACATTATCAGACTACTGTCAATCTATGGGATCGTGGTAATGGCAATAACACCTTTTTGATAATTATCCCACCAAGGCTATGACCAATAAGCACTAGCGGCCTTTCTCGTTCCTAGAGAAAATCAACTTAAATGCCATTCAAGTAGCGGATAGCAACACACCTCTGGTGTAGGTCTCAACAACTTCACATCGACGAGCAAGCTCTGCGCACTATCCAGAGACTCGACGACCGCACGACTCCTCGCCACTCTAGCGTCGTATCCGAACGTAGCGATGCGTGCCCTCGGGATCTGATGTGGGAGAAAGTCCCTCAACCACATCTTATCCGTCGCCTCATGAATCCACGAGCGGAACGCATGACCGCCCAGGCCGTGCACAGCGATTATACTAGTAAACATCAATTAGGCACCCACCTCCCCCGACAGTACTTTTATACTCCAAATCTCATCGCCATCATGACTACAAGGGGGGGGGGACACACTCAACATTAACGTCCGTACGTTCCGGATTCAACACGTACATGCCATAAACTGGCTCCACTAACTTCTACCAAATACGTCAACACAACATCCATGCATAGAATGGTATTACTACCGGTTCAATACGCACCTTATCACCACCACCGTGTAGCTTGGACTTTTTCCCCCGCCCCAACTCAATCCCATCGTCCCTCTTGCGGGAGAATAAGCTCGTCCGGACAATTTTTCGAAACGTGGACATCGTGGTTGTTGTTGCTTGTTATCAGGAGTGGGGCAGACAATTAGGATACAATGCGAGTATGGCGTTACACTCGGGTAAGAAGTGAGCTGACGGAACGGCCCACTAAAATAAAATGGAATGGAATAGAAAAAAATGCACCGGCCAGTAGGACATACAAACCGACTCTGACAGTACCGGTACTCGAGTACTGTAGCCTGCTGTCTCCCCTTGCCTTCCCGCGGCGGGATAGGATTAGGGGTGGGGAATTTTTACGGGAGTAGGGATGGTATGAGACTCGAGTACAAGTACGATATCCCTGCTGTCTACAGTATCTTGTGAAGCATTGGATAGCCTGGTTTAGCTCGATACGTGGCTTGTGCCGGGTGGTCCATTCCTGTATGTTTTAAAAGGGAGGAGAAGGATGTTGACCGTTGGAATTTCAAATTCCAACATGGATTGACTCGGCTACCTATGATGGCTCTATTTATTTATCTTGCGCGGATTGATCACTGGCCACCTCGGGTGGGGTGGGGCTGTGGTGTCGCTGCAGCCTAGCGGATTCAGAGTCCGAGGTGCCGATTTCTGTTTCGTCGACCAATCAGATGTCCATCACCCGGGCACAGAATATCACCCGGAGCCTCGCTATCTGGAAGATCGAACGGGGGTGACCCCGCAATGTTACATTATAATCGATAGAGAAGGAAGGGGAATATTTGTAGACTAGTGAGTGCAAGTTCTCAACCATTTCTTCGTCTTTCCTTTAATAAACAATTCCCAACGGTGTCGTCTATAGACAATGAGCGCCCCAGAAGTCCACCCCCCCTTCCTAACCCCCTTTTCGACCCCCGCCAACAACCTCCTCTGGACACCCCCATCGCCGCCGACCACGTCAGGTGCGGCAGCAGAGCCGCCGCCAAAGCCCATGCTCACCCTTTCAGCAGCAGACTACACCTCACTACACACGTACATCACGACAACAAGTGTCCTCCCACAATCGTACCAGGCCTACAGAATCCTCTACCCGGACGTCCTGAGCCCGCTGACGGCATCGAACCTATACTCGAGAACGGGCCAAACACTTGTTTCCACGGCGGCACTGACAAAGTCGTACCAGCTCTCCTTCAGCGACATCTCAAGCATCGCCACCGCGATCATTGGCTTCGCATCGGAGGCGCGGCTATGGTACCCGCGGCTACAATCGCAGTTGCAGGGACTAGACACGACGCCCACGGCGACGCGCCAAGGTGGGGAGTGGGAGGGGACCAAAGGGGCTGCGGTTACGGTGTTGAGGATACTGTGTAATTTGGCGGAGAAGAAGGAAGAGCGGATTGGGGTTATTTTGGCGCAGTTTACCTCGGTAGGTGCCCACCCTTATAGAATGGAGGGAGCAAAGCGGGGTTCGCGAAGCTGAACATTTTTTTTTGGGGGGGGTGATATAGCTACGTGCCGAGACGTTACACTTAAAGTCTACAATTGAAGGAATCACCGAGGAGCTGTCCGCTCTCCAAGACACCATAACAAGGGAATCCGCAGAGAGGTCGGCGAGGTTACAAGCCCTACACATCCAGCGCGCCCTAGTTGAAGAAGAGCGTAGCGAGCGCAATCGAGAACGAAACCGCGCATTCCTCAACCTGGGATACAGTACCCGCCCCCCCCCCCTTCCCTCCCTCCCACAGTGAACTAAAAATCCCTAGTGTTCGTAAACCCTGTCCTCGGCCTCCTCACCACCGCAGCGGCAGTCTCCAATGTCCATAAAGAGTACGAATCCAAACGCCGCGAGCGCAACAACCTTGACGACGAGATTGGCGCCATCCACCACGGCCTGGCTGGCCTCGAGAAAGCCACAACCACGGCGTGCTCTCTGGAAATTGCGCTCACCGGCATCCTCTCCGTCGTCGACGCCTTCCTGCAAGTGTGCAGTTCCATCAAAAGCACCTTCCGCACCATGCAAACGAATTTTGAACTCGTGTCTGCTTCCTTGCACGCTACACGTGATTCCACCGCTGGGGATGGGTTTTCGTGGGCTATTGAGGACTTGCGGAGGGCATGCGAGGTTTGGGAGATGATTGCGGAGAGGGCGTATGAGTTTCAAAGTGAGGAGTTCTTGAAGGTTTGTGTTAAGATGAAGGAGTAATTGGGGGTGATGCTGGGATTACGGTGGGTTCATAGTGGGCTTGGTGGATTATGGTTGTTTTTTTTTTGGTTAGACTTTTATTATAGGCTGGTGTTTGCTATGATATATGTGCCCGTCACATGATACGAAAGAAGGAACGCCGGGTGATGACAAAAGAACATCGGTTCGCCCCTAAAGCCCAGTTAAAAACGCCAAACCCTCGACAAAGAGCACCGCACCCCACCCACACGCCCCCACCCGTGAAGTCATTCCCAAATTGACCTTGCCAGTACTGCACTTCCGCCCCCACAGAGGAAAATCACCCAAGAGTTGAAATTAAAAGAGGGGAAAAAGATGGAAAACAAGCAGCAAGTAGCAAGAACGAAATGGCGACATCGAAAAAAAGGAATATAAAAAAACACCCCCATGAATAAGTTCTACTTGACCCCTCCCTTCACAGGCACCTGCGGCCCAGACGTCACCGGATGGACAAGCACCTCGGAAGCACCCGGTGTCCCGCTCCGATGCCAGAGAGTGAGCATGGTCCCGCAACTCGCACAACTGTGTGCAACGTCCTTACACGCATTGAACATATACGGGATGCACCCCAGACTCGCGATGAAGCAGAGGAGGAGTGCGGCCATACTAACCAACCCCATTATTATTATTAGCAAGCGGTTCACAACACGCGGGGTGGAAAAAGGAAATTGGGGTATTACTGTGTCGTGTTTCCAGTCTCGTAGCTAACCACGGTCAATCCGCGGGCGCCGCATACCGGACACTGCACCGGTGCCGGGGAGCGTGTTAGCGATTGGAGAGGCACTGTGTTTATGTAGAGTGCCGGAGCGCCGCCGGATACTGGGAATTGTGGTTGTTGTTGCTGTGGCTGCGGTTGCGGCTTTGGTGGTTCGTGTGCTATGGGGGGTTTTTCGGGAGGTGCGGTGTTCGGAGGAGGAGGGGACTTTGGGTCCGGTTGGATTTCACTGAATGCTGGAGGTGGGGGGTCGTTTGCCTTTCTGATTAGGCCCATTTTGCTTTGTCCTTTTCGCTTTGTGAGGGGTTTGTTGTTGGTGAAGGTGAGGATGAGTGAGTGGGGAAGGGTGGTGGTGGTGGAGGGGCGGTGGTGGTAGTAGTGGTTTGTGGGATTACTGGTATATAAGGTTTGCAAGGGTGGGTTCTATAGTGGCTTATTTAATTGAATGGAGAAGGGTTGGCAGCATACCCGCACTCTACCACAGTACGTAAAACCAACATTCAGGGCGCGGGCAGTGCACACTTTATCGTTCCATTGAGCCTTTGGGAGGCCTTTGGGGTGCCGCACTCGGTACAGTACTAGGGTACAAGCACCCGGGAATATGTTTTCGCACAGTTGATTTAATTTATTCAATTTATTCCGAAAAATAATCCCTGCCTTGTGCGAAAACATATTCTCGGGTGCTTGTATCGTACAAGGGTAAGTGGGGCGCGGAAGTACAAATCTCAGAGTTTACTAGCCTATTCAGGGTGTCTCCCAACTTTTTTCTCGCATACAACAAACGCCACAAAACATATTTGCCTCTATGTAAAAACCTTGTTCCCGTATGTGGGTGTCGCCCGACTACTCGAGTAAACGTACCCCCCGAGTATAATATGGTAGCTCTCGAGGTTACATGTGCTCTAGTACCGGCACTGTATGGTGCCCGAGGATTGTGGTGAACTGATACCGGTATAGTGAGTAGCTATGTTTAGAAACCACCCCTCATAGCTTCAGCCCGCATGTACTCGCATTTAGAACCGGAAATCAGGTTGGACAAAAGACTGCATCGCTGTTTGTGATACGGTACTGTGTGCGTGCGTCGAGTCCAGGAAAGAAGTAAAATTTTGCCGGGTTTTGCTCCACCCTCCTTAGCTGCTGGTAGTCTATGCCACGCCTGCCAGTATCCAATATCCCCAATACTCGAGTACAGTCTTAAGTTAGCAACACTTACCGGTATTGGTGGTCTATCACCAACATCATACCTGCACTCGAACCGTACAAGTACAGTACCTGCAACACCACCCAGATCCGGAACGAAAGGCCAAAAATTTGGTGGTACCGGTATGTAATAGCTGCGCCTCCACAAAATGTCAACCCAGCAGGGGCGCCATAGACCAAGGTCCCCCATCCACACCATTTCTGCCAAGGTTGATCGAGAGAGCAGGCTATGATACCGGTGAAGGAAGGCTTTCAGGCGTTTTTCCTTTTTGTCCTAATTGTGATTGCGACCCTCTGATAAACGATAAACCGAATTATAAGTTGACGAACAATGGATCCACAGGTATGCTGTGCAACTTGGCTATCGAACGAAGAGCCAAAAGAAATGGCAATCGATCCAAATTGTGATAGAAAGGAAAAACGTTCTCTGTGGCGGTGTTGTCTGCAGGTCGTTCTTTCTCTGTTTTAAGGAGTAGGAGTCACGCGGGAGCGAGTGTTAGGTGACTACTCGAGCCGCATGCCAAGGTAAGTACCTAAACAAGAGACGTACCGCAGAAATCCTTTAAATCCACCATCACCCATCGGACTCGGATCCCCCCCCCCGATCAGAGACAAAACACCCAGAGAAGGAATAGTGCTAACACCAGGCAGAGTATAGCTTGAGAGGCCTGAGCTTGCTAGATCTCGTTAACCAGTACTCGAGTATTCATAATTTTGTTAACCTACTCTGCTAAACCTATTGTGGTTTAGAGAGCAATTTCTGTTTGAGATCTCCGATGGTGGATTTAAAGGATTACTACAGTACTCGTGTTTCCGAGGTTAGATCAGGTCACGTGATTAAACAGTGGGACAGGCGGGAAGTGCCGTGTTGAGGAGCAGCACCGCCCGAAACCGACTGGAATCTATTAAGCTCACCCAGTATAGTTATTACCACCGCCTCTTTCTAAGCTAAGTCTAAGATTACAGGGAAAGTTATTGCACCACCTATCTATGAGGTTTTGAGGGATGTGATACCATTCTTCAACTAGGAGCTACTTTGTTCTCTCAAGTATAAGGTGACTGCTTCCCCTCAGCTTATTATAACAACTGGGTATAATATCTTTAATGCATCTCTATGCCTGTTCAGATATATTAAAGTCTGGTGAATTTGGAGGAGTATTGTAGCAATGAATGCCATTAAAATCTGCCTCCTCTTGATGTATTCTTTCAGCCTTTGTATGATTTCCTGTATTGTCTTCTTCTAGCTACAATGTAGCCGTCTCAGTCACCTCCTGAATTTGTTGAACAAATCAAGAAAGGAGCTTATGAAGTACCTCTTTTCAATATAACCACCAATACATCACAACCTCTCTTGCTTTTCTGACTAATCTTTTCCTTGAAAAGCTACTCAGAGTATTCTGACATTTATCATTGCTCATTGGCAATGTTTGGTGAATGCCAAACTCTAGTATGGCTGAGGGATGTAGGCCAAAATCTTTGATTGGAGAATCTATCGAGGGAGGCTCATCTCGATAAAATAGGAAAGGTAAAGATTTAGGACGTAGAACAATATTGTATTGGTAAGATATCTTCTATGTTGCTTGATAATGTCTGTAAAGCTCAGTAGGAACTTTGATATTTATATCCTGCATCTGAGTGTTCAGGGACTACTTCTAACTACTATGTTTCTGAAGTACCACTCTAGTTTTAACATGCAAATGTCCAAAATCTTATAAGTGCGAACACTGTTTGACCCTGAAACCTCTCACACTCATTTCATAGTTACGGAATTGTATTCCTCCGCTGAGATGACTGCTCTACTTGTTATACCAACTAGGGACCTTCAATTTAGTTATCCACATACACTATTATATTACTTTAGTCTTATTGAGTATCATTCCAGTAGTCTCTTCGGTCATGAAGTGATCAATTTCATGGTGGGTCACCTAGTGCTAATTGCAAATCCAAGCCCGACGTGTTAGCATCTTAAGCATTATTGACTTATCTAAGTGTTCCTGTTTGAGTGTACTTCCCCTTAGTCCACCTGCCTCTATAGAGGAGTCCTATTACTAGGACCAATGAACCTACAGCTGATCTCAGAAGGGTATGGAGTAATTTGGTATGTCCTCAATAACTTCTACTACTGGGACATCCTCTTGGAGCATTTAGCTGAAAATGTCCTGTCACTTTCGGCCGCTAATTAGGAAGCCAAACTTTGAAGCCTGGTATCTCAATGCACCTCCCACAGGGTTCTTCTGTTCTACTTTCCAGATGTTGCCACATGTCCCCTGTCACAGAGCCTGTGAATAGCATGTAGTCAGATGGACGGCGGCAACAGATATAGTGTTATGAAGTAGGCTTCATTGATGTGATATTTTGGTTATCAAATGCAGCTTTCGCAATCTTGCTAATGAGATACGGGCTCCATAAGGGGGCTGGAGGGTGGTGTCAGCTCCGGTTTTCCATATGCCTAACATGAGCTCCTTCCAACCAGGGTTCGCCTTGAATACTTTTATAATCATATTTTTTAATTTTCTAATTATTTTCTAAGACTCAGTGTGGTCAGGATAAAAAGCCTTCCATATTTACATAGCCGTGGTAGGAAAACCTTTTCCTCACTATCTTTCTTCTGCCCTTCCAGGCATGTCTGAGTTTTTATTATGAAAAGTTTCTACAACTTCCTTTCCAATTTCCATACCGGTGGTTGGCTCTTATGTGTTCTCATCTTCTAAACAATATTGCCATTTGATGAAGTACTACAGTTCTCACTTTTCTTGATAGCAGCCGCATATCTATTTTTTGTAAGAACATATTTTGCTTCTTACTATTTTTTCAACTTCCTATTATAGATCACCATCAATCTCTCCTAGTTCTCTAGGAGGTTGCTGACCATTGTCATGAACTGATTCGCGATGGGGTTCTAGTAATACAATATAGAATACGGGATGAATGTTCTATCGATTAGATATCTTGAGCTTGAAGGCTTGTCATCCTCGCCTTTCCAAGATTTGGAAGGGTCCATAAAGCTTTGGGCTCAGCTTCTTTGATTTTTGTCAGGTACGAATATTTTTTACATTTAAAATTATTTTGTCCTTGACCTTAAAATCGGGTTACTCTCTATCTTTTCCGTCATAGTATTTTGCTATTCCTTCTTTTGTTTTTTCTAGTGCCCCTTGCACTTGTTCATGTATTGTCTTAACCCAGTTCACATAAAGTGTTGCTCTAGGATTTTGAGCCTCTCACTCTTTCCTCTATTCGATCTGTAGATGGAATCTATAGTTTGGATGAAAGAGTGACATCCCATATGCGTTTGGAGCAGAGTTGTTATAGGCATATCCAGCTAATAGTAATAACCAAGACTCGACATCTTGATTATAGTTGACAAAACTTCGAAGATATCCTTCCAGTTCTTAGTTGGTACATTTTGTCTGTCCATTAGTTTGAAAGTGGTAAGCTGCGGATATTTTTTCCTTGATTTCCAACACCTTTCAAAGGAATTCCTAGAATTCTCATGCCAACTTTGAGTCCATATTCAAGACAATTTCACTTGATAGGCCATGTAGTCTCCAAACTTCCTTCAAGAATGGGTTTGCAATATCTTTAGTGGGGGCTGATATTTGTGGTCCAATAAAATGTACCACTTTTGTGAAGTGATCAACCACTACAATAATCTGTGTACATCCTTGTGACTCTGGGAGTTCAGTGATGAAGTCTACAGAAATAGACACCTATATTGCATAACACATTTGCAAAGGTTGCAATAATCTATAGTTAGCATATATAGGTGATTTATTATGTTGGCATTCATCGCAGGATCACACATGGTTGTTGATCCAATCCACGAGTTTTTTCTATGAGAAGTCTCGCATGATAATTTCCAAGGTTTTCTCTTGTTCAAAATATCATGCAATCTTTGCATCATAACATCTTTCCGCGATCTTAGTGAATAGTGGCTAGCTATTTGATACAAATAGTCTTTGCTTATAGTATAGCAGATCGTAGGTTAAGGTCCAATCCTTGGGGAGAGATCATTTCCTTCATCTCGTAGTTTAACAAGTTCTTCCCTCCATTTTCTCCAAGCTGTATCAGTTCCTATAACTGCCAGTATGTAGCTTAAGAACACAGGGTTAAATTACTTCATACCTTTTTGTAGGATAATAGTGTTTGACATTAGGACTCTTTCTAGTACTTCTGAAATATTATACCAGTATTCATTGTTGTTAGCCAATACCTGTAGGTAACTGATACTCAGTTCTTATCCTTTGACAATCAAGGATCCTGTCACTATATCAGTACTTCAGAATCCTTCAGTTCCACGTTTGATTTCTCCTAAGTCCTCTGTCTCTGTCATGTCCCAGGTATTGATTTTTTCTACTACCAGTTGGGCTATATGATCCCCCATTCTTATCTGACAGTCCATATCCTTAGAGTTGAATAGTACAACTTTGATTTCCCTGGTGTAATCATCATCAATCAGTTCAGCTCTGATGAAGATTCCGCTTCGAACTGCTAATCTGCTTCTTGAAGCAATTCTTCCCTATATTCCTTCCCATAGCCCTATGGCTATTCCTGACTGCATCAAGACTTATCCCTATTTTGGGATCAGTTCATCCTCTATTGCATATAGATCATATCTTGCTTCTATTCTTGACTCTTTTATTGGCTAATATGCCATGTTGCTCAATCTCTTAACCGTGATTACAGGTTTCTTTCTACTTCTTCGAGGTTCTAAGTCTAAATCTTTTTCGCTATCTCAGTCTTCTCCTTCGTTGCCTACTCTCACCTCTAATAAGACCATGAAATTTTAGGGTTTCAAAATTTTCTGTTCACTATCTATAGGATCCTCCTCAGGATGGTACTGCGGCCATCTGCTTAATGCATCAGGCTTTTTGCCCTTTGTACCTGATCGGTATACAATATGAAAATTGTCTTCCACTAACTTCTGCACCTATCAAATTTGACAGCCACTCCAGACTTTTGAAGTGAGGATGTATTGTAGGTTGTGATTGTCGGTAATGACTGTAATCTGTTTTTCCACTCCGATTAAGTAGTATCTCCATTCTTTGAATGCTTCAAGGATTGCAAGAAGTTCTTCATCAAGAATTTCATAATTGTGTTCCACTGAATTCAACTTTCATAAATAGAATGTCACTAGATGTAGTTTGTCTCAAAGTATTCAGAAAGGATACAACTAAGTGCAAAATCAGTTGTATCAGCTTTTACAACCATTTCTCTCTCTGAGAAGAAGTGGTGGAGTATAGGAGCTATTGTGAATTGGTGCTTTAACTCTTCCAATGCCGTATTTTGCTCTACTCCTACCTGAAATATTTTGAACTTCTATATAATGTCTCGGTTATTGGCTTGCAAATAGCTGAAAAGTTTTTTATCAATTGTTGGTAGAAGTTGGTGAATCCAATAAAGACTTGCACATCTCTAACTGACTTGGGTAGCTTCTAAACCATGGTGGATACTACCTTTCACGTACTCATAGACACCAGATCGACTACCATTATGGAGCCTAGCAATTCCACTTTTTTGGCATGGAAGGTCTACTTTTTCAGTGATACCACCAATTGAAAGTCTAATAGACATTGTAAGACTTTCATCACTGCTTTGATATGTTCCTTTTTGGCCTTCGAATATATGAGGATATTATCAAGGTAATATACAACTCTCATGTTCAGGTATTTCTTAAGTACTTAATTCTTCATATCTTGGAAAGTTGCCGTAGCATTGACCAATCCAAATAGCATAACCTTATATTCATAGTACTCATATCTTGTTCAGAAAACTGTTCTCCATTCATCTCCTTCCTTAATCCTAATCAAGTTATAACCATCTTTAAGGTCTAACTTAGTGAAGATCTTTGAATGAGCTACTCAGTCTCAAAGTTCCGATATCAATGGAAGGGGATGTTTGTTGAGGATTGTAATCTTGTACAGATTTCAGTAGTCCACAACTAAGTATAGTCTTCCATCAAGTTTCGGTATGAATAATATCACCGCACTTCCTAATGATTCACATTTTGTAATTTTACTCAGTTTGATCATGGTTTCCAAGTATTCTTGAGAAGTTTTAAGCTGCTTTTCAGATAGTGAGTATATTGGTCCTCAAGGGGGAGTTGATCCTGAGCTCAACTTAAGCTCATAGTTGAAGGTTCATTTTAGGACTAATCTTTCTGCTGTCTGGGCTTCAAACAGATGTTTGTAGTGCCAGTATTCTTTCGGTAATGTTTCAAGTTCCACTATATATTCAATGGTTCTAATTTGTCCAATGTGACAAGTGTCAGGATCCTAAGCTACAGATTCATCATATTCAAACATATCTACTATTCCTTTATCTTCTTCCATACAGTTTCCACAACTTTTTATGTTAAAGGTCCAACTCTCGGTATCTTCTATATACGATACTGGGTGTTCACGATGCCCCTAATCAAAAGGAATTAACATCTTATAATGACTTGGTTTAGCAACTTTACACAATACTTTGATGTGTGTCAGTTTTTTCCTATTTCTAATATTATAGGTAGTGTATAAAACTTCCCTCCAGAGGCTGCTGATGAGATAGCAAAGCTTAAGATATCAACCACATTGTCATGTTCAAGTGTGGAAATATGAAGATTATTAACAAGGGCCTTATTGATAAGGAAGACATTGGATCTCTAGTTTAAGAAGACTTTAACTTTGTATCACTTATCATGTATATGGAGGTAAGCGATCCCCTCCAGACAGTTGTATCATTTTAGTTTTGGAGTGTCTAATTCTACACGCTTAGTATAGATTAGCTTCACTTTGATTATTTCGTTTAGGCATTGTTGGTATTGGATGTAGGTCACCAAGTATTTGTTACTATGCCCACATAGTTTCGACCATGGAGGTCTCCTTAAATAAACTAATGATTATCAGCTCTAACAATCGGGGTTTACATACTAAGTGGCGCTTCAACGATACACAATTGTACATGACCAGTTTTCAGGCTAGATGCCTTCTCCCAACATGTCAGACCTAGGCTCATAACAAATTTTCAGGTGGTTATTAGCCATTTTACTCTCCTGGTATGGGGTTCCCACTTTCATCAATCCTTTTCCCTTAAGGTTTTGCTTCTCTGTCCAGTTACCTCTGAGAAGCTTTACGTACTAAAGTAGTGTATCCCTGCCCCATGCTCTAGCGAGAAAGCAATACTGTATATATGTATAATATGACTCAGAATCATATAGTAGGTGGAATGCCCGGCATTGGATCTCCTCCTTACTGTATTGTTATCAAGTTGATCTTATCTTGCTATTTCCCAACTTCAGCGGTATAGTGACTTGCTTGCAGATGAGTAGTGGGAGGTCACCAGACAACTTAAAGCACTTTGTACTGTTGACTCCCGGGTCATTTGGGTATGTTAACTATCCTCCCTTCTGGTCAAGACTCTCCATATATATTTTCCGTCTGTTTATACTTACATGTTCCTCATAGGGTCTTTTCACTTTGAGCCTACTTGAATTGATCTTGAAGGGAGAGACTTACTTCGCGCTACTTTGATAATTTTAAGTTTCGACTCTAGTAGTTGCACATGGACTACCCGATCCCCATTGTGGTCAGTACACAAAAACACCTCAATAAAAGGTGGTTCCCATTTCAACTCCAGTTCTATGTAAACACTGACTACGTGAACGCTATCACCATTGGTGCCTTTGAACTGACTTGGGTCAAATCTTCATCATCTGCCAGTTCCCAGATCCTATTTGTTTGGCCTGATTGCTGGATGGATGTGACACTGTGTGCTAATTTAGGCTTCATAATAGCCGATCTTATACAATGAATTCCCATCTTGATCTGTCTTGAACTGACAGTTGCTGGTGATATATGGGCATAGCCCCAACATATTTGGTAGGTATGGTTTTTCTTTCCTGGACGTGTGCAATTCTTTTCATATCGACGAATATCTATAATACTTTGCAGGTTACCACTATGAGCTTGGTTGAACTTGGTCTGGGTTTTTCTAGCCACCCCTTCTAACTTCATTTTTGGCCTTTCTGCCTTGTCTTCTCCTTTCTGCTTTCATGGTTGGGGTCCACCTTTTTTGACATACAGTTTCTTAGTCCTTTGTCCCTTTTGTTTAGAGTTCTGTCGGTCTTTTCCTTTGACTTCTGTGACTATTTTCAGTCTAGCTGCTTCGTCTCTTGCAAGCTTCATTCTTGCAAGCAACCCTTCTTCGGACTAACTAACTAATCGTAGTACTTTTTCCCATTCTTGATCTATGTCATAGCATAGTGCTGACAACTTGCGGATTATTTATTTGGGAAGTTTTATATCTACTTCCCCTCTCTAGTACTCTCCTGTCATCGATATTCTGCTATTGAGATTGTGTATAAATGTTAAGAACAACTCAATATTGCCCTTGTATATCACTAACTTCATATCGTGAATACTTTGTCTTTCTGCTTTGACCAGAGCAAAATGTTTCATTATATCATATTCAAAATATGTTTACATAGCCAGCTCTGGCTGTTGGAATTTGTCCTGAAGTCAGTCCATAGCCTTCCTGTACCAAATGGTATATAGAAGAACTATGTCTCCATTTGTAGGATTGAGCATGGAGATAACTCATTCTGGAGTATTGTCCTAGATCACTGGGTTCTTCTCGAAATAGTCTGTACACTGTATCATCTAGATGTATATATCTTGAGTGGACTTAGCCTTGAAGAATGGGGGTGGCTCCATTGGTCGCTTGATATCAAGCACCATCGTGTTGGAAAATGTTTCTGCCATACCTGACTGTTCTGCTATTTGTCTGTGCCTACTACAGCTAGGACATCCTCTTCTTCTTCCCTTATCCTATTTATTATTATCATCATCGTTATCGCTAAGATCTTCTGCATTTCCTTCTTGTGTACCTGAGGGAGTTGCATCAGTGGCTTCTTTGCCTTTGCTCTTTTCTCTTCGTATCAGTGGAAAATAATAGTCGTTGTCCTTCTCCTCTTAGACTACAGGTATAGGTATTGGTTGCGAGATACCTGGTTCTGGCATGGTAGGCAGTATCTTATTTATTGACACTGTTAATACCCTTACCGCATTATTTATCTCCTCTCCTTACCGATGTTGTTGCATTTTGTATTCCCAGACCTCCTTTTAGTGGATTATTTAGTCCAGTTGCCATTAACCTATGGTTTGGTTGACATCTTTTTCGCAATTGATGCTTTAGGAATGGAATTCTAAGAATTCATTTTTAGGCTAGTGACTATTTGTTCCAGAGTTTGATCTTGGGCTAATGCCTCTTGGCTTTGTTGCTTGAGGGTTCCATGTAACCTCATGGTTACTTCCTCATGTTCTTATTGGTGTATGTCTTGTGTCAATCTTTTTTGCTGCTTCTCGAAGTATTTCCTATTGTATATCTTTAACTTCCTACTCTATGCCTACCAGTAGTATTAACAAGACTACGATGTGATTGTCATGGACATCTTGAGCCTCTGCGATTTACTATTGAACTTTAAGTAATTTTAAAGTGTTGTCTTGGGTGGCTCTCTTCAAATGTTTGAAGGCAATGTTGCCATGGTCGAGTGATATATCTGTATCTTGTCTGATTCAACTTAAGATTATTCCCAGATGGCTAGCTAACTTTGCTAGATTTGCAGCATAGTCTGCTAGCTTTTGCGTTGATGATCTCGATATTTGGTGTGGACTTGCCATACTAGATGGTCATAGATAGGAGGTTCTTAATCTTTTTAGAAACTATACATCGCAGGATATTGAGGGAGCTTGACTCCACTCGATTGAATTATCAGTTTCCATTATATCTGGACAAGTAGCTATAGGTTCTCTCCCCCAGTTACTTTTTTTGCCAGACATTGAGGTATTTCAGCCATATTGTGATGAGATTCATCGGGTACTTCATCCCAATATTCTCTTTCTTCCTTAAAAAGTTTAAGGAGCTTTATGAATGGTATATAATGTAGTAAGTATTCTTTTGGAGAAGGTATGGAAGGGTTAGGATGAGTAGATTCAGGGTTTAGAACCTGAATTTCCCTTCTTTGGAAGTGCAAAATGTACGTTTTATACATATATGAGTTCTTTAGGCCCAAGCGAAAGGGAAGAATTATTCCGGACCAAATATGCCTGATTTCTTTTCTCAGAGTAGTGAGTAAACTACTAGGCGAAGTCTTTTGACTAGATTGAACACTAGTTGAAGTGTAAACCATTCCAGGTACAATATATATGCTTGAATTAATCCCAGGTTAGGATCTCGTAAGATAATACGAACCGGATACGTTCTGAGGTTTCTATGAGACCGATTTCGCACAGCTCGGTATCGAATATTTCTTCGAATGTATCCATGGAAATGGGACAATGAGGATTTTCGAAATTGTAATCGAAGTATGAGCTGAAGGTGGAGTTTGAAGTAAACTTGTAATTCATATAGTGAGTCTTGGTAATAGGAGTACTATCAATAGACTGTTAGGCAGATACCAAACTCTAAGAAAGCTGTGAGATATAGGCCAAAATCTTTGATAGGAGAATCTGTCATGGAAGGCTCATCTCGATAAAATAGGTAAAGCAAAGATTTTGGATGTTGAACAAGATTATATTGATAAGATCCCTTCTCTATTGCTTGATGATGTCGGTAAAGATGAAAAGGCACTTTGATATTTATACCCTGCATTTGAGTGTTCGCAGACTACTTCAAACTACTATGTTTCTGAAGTACCACTCTAGTTGTAATACCCAAACATCCAAAATCTTATCTTACTAATACAAACACCCTTTATCCCTAAAACCTCTCACACCCTTTTCATGGTTGCGGAATTGTGTTCCTCTATTACGATAACTGTACTATTTGTTATACCAAACAGGTGCATTCAACTTAGTTATCTGTATAGACTATTATATTACGTTAGTCTTATTGACTATCATTCCAGTAGTCTGTGTGGTCATGAGGTGATCAGTTTCATGCTGGGCCACCTAGTGCCAATCGCAAATCCAAGCCCGATGTGTCAGCGTCTATAGAGTCCTTAACTTATCTAGGTCTTACTGTCTGTATATGCTTCTTCTTGGTCTACCTGCCTCCATAGAGGGGTCCTATTACTAGTACAAAGCAAAATACAGCTGATCTTAGAAGGGTACAAGTGGATTTGATATGTCCTCACTTGTTAGGCAGACGCTAAACTCAAGTATATAACTGAGGAACGTAGGCCAAAATCTCTTTTCGGAGAATCTGTCGAGGAAGGCTCGTCTCGATAAGGTAAAGGTAAAGTAAAGATTTATGAGGGACACAATTTTATATTGATAAGATCTCTTCTCCGTTGCTTGATGATGTCTGTAAAGCTCCGGAGGCACTTCGATATTTATGTCTCGTGTCTGAGTGTTTGTGGACTACTTCTAACTAGTATGCCTCCGAAGTACCACTCTGGTTTTAATACGCAAACGTCCAGACTCTTATAAGTACGAACCCTGTTTGACCCTAAAACTTATCACACCCTTTCACTGACTCGGAATAGTATTCCTCCTTTGAGATGACTATGCTATTTGTTATACCAAACAGCATCCTCCCACCTAGATATTCACATAGACTATTATATGACTTTAGTCTCGTTTACTATCGTTTCAGTAGTCTCTTCGGTCATGAAATGATCAGGTTTATGTTGGACCACCTAGTGCCAATTGCAAGTCCGAAACCAGACGTGTCAACGTCTTAAGGCGCTCCGACTTATCTAGGTCTTCCATTCTGAGCGTGCCTCTCCTTCGTCTGCCGGCTTCTGTAGAGGGGTCCTATTACTAGTACCAACCAACCTACAGCTGATTGCAGAAGGGTATGGGTTGATTTGGTATACTCCTAATTGCTTCCACTACTGGGATATCCTCTTAGTCTATTTCGCCGAAAATGTCCCTTCACATTTGGCCCATAGTTGAGAAAGCCTAACCTTGGAGCCTACTATCTCAATGCGACTCCCACAGAATCCCTCCGTTCCACTTCTCAGGTGTCGCCAAAGGTTCCCTCTCATATATCCTGCGCACAGCATGCGGTCGGACGCACGGTAGTGGCGTATATGGTATTATGAAGTGGGCTTCATTCGTGTAACATTGTAGTTATGGGACGCAACTCAAGAAGTCTCACTGATCACGTGCGTACCCCATAAAGCGGCCGGAGGAGGATGTTGGCACTCCGGTAAATCGAGGGTCTGCGCGCAGTCACCCTACCGTGGGTCAGTGCACCTGTCTCAGATTTCCTTATATCTAACATGAGCTTCCTCCTACCAGGCTTCACCTCGAATGCCTTTATAAACTTTTATAATTTTCTAAATACATTTTAAGACTCAGTGTGATCCGGGTAAAAAACCTTCCGCATTTACTTGGCCACAGTAGGAAAACCATTTCCTCACTATGTTACTTCTGCCCTTCCTGGTATGTCAGGATTTTTATTATGAAAATTCTCCACAACTTCCTCCACGCTTTCCATACCGGTAGCAGGCTCCCATGTGTTCTCATCTTCTGAACACCCTTGCCATTTAAGGGAGTACCACAGTTTCCGCTGCTCTTGATAGCGGCCACCTACTCCTTTTCTGTAAGAGGGAATCTCGCTTCTTACGATTTTTTCAACCTCCCATTATAGATCGCTGTCAACGTCCTCCGGTTCTTTAGGGGGTTGCTGACAATTGTGATGAACCCACTCGCGGTAGGATTCCAAAAGTGTGACACGGAATACAGAGTCAATGTTCCATCGATCGGATATGTTAAGCTTGAAAGCTCAGGTTCTGCGCTTTTCCATGATTTGGAAAGGACTATATAGTTTTGGACTTAGCTTTTTTGATTTCTGCTGGGTTCAGATGTTCTTATCATTTAACATCACTTTGTTCCGTATCTCGAAGTCCAGCTCTTGTCAAGCTTTCTGGTCATAATATTTCGACATTCCTTCCCGTGTCTTTTCTAGTGACTCTCTCGCTTGTTCATGTATCGTTTTAATCCAGTTTGCGTAGAGTGTTACTACTGGATTTTGAGCTTCGTGCTCATTCATCCACTCTCTCTGTAGAGAAAATCTGTAGCTCGCATAGAATGGAGACATCCCATGAATGTTGGTTGTGGAGTTGTTATAGACATGTTCAGCTAGCCATAGTAGCTGATACTAGTCGTCCTGATGGTAGTTGACAAAACTTCGAAGATATCCTTCTAGCACTTAGTTGGTACGTTCAGTTTGTCTGTCAGTCTGAGGGTGGTAAGCCGTCGACATTCTTCGTTAAATTTCCAGCACCTTGCAAAGGGATTCTCGAATTTCTCCTGCAAACGTTGTATCCATGTCAAAGACGATTTCGGTGGATTGGCCGTGCAGTCTCCATACTTCTTTTAGGAATGTGTTGGCGACATCCTTCGCCATACCCGTTGTCTGTAGTCCGATGAAATGTGCCATCTTCGTGAACCAATCAACAACTACCATTATTTGAGTACAACCTTGCAACTTTGGTAGTTGAGTTATAAAGTCGACCAAGATAGATGCCCATCCCATGTAGGATATGTGCAATAGTTGCAGCAATCCATACTTGGCATGTCTAGGTGACTTATTATGTTGGCATTCATCGCAGGATCGTACGTAATCGTAGACCGCTTCCGCCAGTCCTTTCTAGTAGAAGTCCCTCATAACTATTTCCAAGGGTTTTTCTTTTCTGATATGTCCAACAACCTTTGCATTGTGACATCCTTCTGTGATGTTAGTGTATAGCGCTTGACTATCTGGTACAAATAGTCTTTGCTTATAATATAGTAGATCGTCGGTCAAGGTCCAGTCCTTGGCAAAATCCTTTCCTTCGTCTTGTAACCTAGTAGGTTCTTCCCTTCGTTTTCTCTAAACTGCATCTGTCCCAATAGCTGCCTATATCTCGCTTAAGCATTCAGGATTGAACTGCTTCATACCTTTTTGCAGGATTATTACATTTGACATTAGAACTTTCTCTGGCACCTCTGAAATGTCGTACCAGTGTTCGTTGTCTTTAGCCGATGCTTGCAGGTAACTGATGCTGGGTTCCTGTTCCTTAACGATCAAGGATCTTGTCACTATATCGATGCGTGCGAATCCCACGGTTCCTCGTTCCGTATCTTCCAAGTTGTCTACTTCCATCATGTCTGAGGTATTGACTTTTTCTACTACCCGCTAAGCTATGCACTCAGTCATTCTTATCTGGCAGTCCTCATTTTTGTGGGTTAATAATAAGATTTTAAGCTTGCCGTTGTAATCAGCATCGATTACTCCGGCACTGGTGGAGATTCCTCTTTGGACCTCTAATCCACTTCTGGGAGGAACTCTTCCACAAGTTCCTTCGGTAGCCCCACGGCTATCCCTATCCCTATTAATCTTTGTCCATATTTTGGGATAGTGTCATCCTCAATAGCATACAGGTCGTGTCCTGCCGCCATTCTTGAGCCCTTTGTTGGCAAGTATGCCTTTTTGCTCAATCTCTTAACTCTAATAATGGGCTCCTTTCTACCTCTGCGAGGTTTCAAATCCAAATCCTTGTCTCTATCCAAGTCTTCTCCTTCATCCCCTACCCTCGCTACTAGTGATACTAACAAACTTTCTTCTTTTAAAGTTGTCTGTTCGCGATGCATAGCTCCCTCCTCAGGATGGTACTCCGGTCATCTGCTTAATGCATCTGGCTTGCCGCCTTTCATGCCTAGTCGGTATACAATACGGAAATTGTATTCTACCAACTTCTGGGCCCATTGAATTTGACAGCCACTCCAGACTTTTGAAGTGAGGAAGTATTGTGCATTCTGATGGTTGGTAAAGACTTTGATCGGTTTTTCCATTCCGATCAAGTAGTGTCTCCATTCCTTAAATGCTGTGAGAATTGTGAGAAGTTCTTAATCATGAATCTCATAATTGCGCTCCGCTAATTTTAGTTTTCTAGAATAGAAAGCCACTAGGTGTAACCTTTTCTCAAATGACTGAGAAAGAACTCAACCGAGTGTAAAGTTGCTAGTATCGGTTTCTACCACTGTTTCCCTTTCGGGAAAAAAGTCGCTTAGTATAGGGGCTGTGGTGAATTGGTGCTTTAGTTCTTCGAAAGCCATATTCTGTTCCAGTCCCCATTTGAAATCTTTTGGATTTCCTTGTAATGTCTGGGTTATGGGTTCGCAAATAGCGGAGAATTCTTTTATAAAGCATCGGCAGAAGTTAGCGAATCCAATGAATACTTGTACTTCTCTAACTGACTTAGGTGCTTTCCAGTCCATTATGGATTCCACCTTTCGGGTGCTCATAGACACCCCATTGACCGCCACCATATAGCTGAGGAATTCGACCTTTGTCGTATGGAAAGTCACTTTCTTTAGCGATACTGCTAATAGAAAGTCTGATAGACTTTGTAAAACTCTTTTAACGGCTTCAATATATTCCTTCTCATTTTTCTAATAAATGAGAATATTATCAAGGTAACATACGACTCCAATGTCAAGGTATGCCTGGAGAACTTGGTTCATCATATCTGGGAAAGTAGCCGGAGCATTAACCAATCCAAAAGGCATAACCTGGTATTTGTAGTACCTGTATCTTGTACGGAATGTCGTCTTCCACTCATCTCCTTTCTTAATCCTGATCAAGTGGTAATTGTCTTCAAGATCTAACTTGGTGAAGATCTTTGCACCGGCTACTCAATCTCGAAGTTCGGACATTAACGGAAGGGGGTGTTTGTTGTAGATCGTGCTCTGGTTTAAATTTCAATAGTCCACAACGAGGTGCAGTCTGCCATCTGGCTTTGGTACGAATAACATTGGTGCTCCTGCCAGTGACTCACTCCACGTGATTTTTCCTTGTTTGATCATCGTTTCCAAGTATTCCTGTAAAGCCTCAAGCTGTTTTTCGGATAGTAGATATATCAGCCCAGAAGGGGGAGTTGATCCTGGAATCAACTTAATTTCATAATCAAATGTCCATCTTGGGGCTAATCTTTCTGCTGTCTTGGCTTCAAACAAATGTTTGTAATGCCAATATTACCTTGGTAAGGTTTCCAGTTCCGCAGTATCGTCTATGGTTACGATCCTTACGATGCAGCATGTATTAGCGACCCAAGCGACGGATTCGTCGTATTCGAACATATCCGCTATTCCTTCATCTTCTTCCACACAGTTTTTCCAACACTTTACGGAGAAGGTCCAATTTTCTGCATCTTCTATGTGAGAGACTGGGTGTTCACGATGCTACCAACCGAAAGGAATTATCATTTCATAATGACCTTCTTTAGCCACTTGACACGACACGTCAGAGATGTGTCGATTTTTTCCTATTTTCAATTTTATAGGGAGAGTATAAGATTTCCCTCCAGAGGCAGCTGATGATCCATCAAACCCCCAAAATATTAACTGCATTATGGTGTTCAATAATGGGAACGCGAAGGTCTACAACTAGGTTCTTGATAATAAGGAACACGTTGGATCCCGAGTCTAACAACACTTTAACTTTGTATCGCTTATCGTGTATGTGGAGGTAAGTGATTCTCTCGGGACAGTTGTATTGTTTTGATTCAGGAGCGTCTAGTTCCATGGGCTTAGCACAGATAAGACTTTCTTGGCTCTTTCGTTGAGACATCGTTGGTATTGAGTGTAGGTAAGAAGATGTTTGTTACTACACCCACATAGTTTTGACCATTGAGGTCTCCTCAGACAAACTAGTAACTCTTTAGCTGTAACAATCTGGGTCCAGATACTAAAGTGGCGTTTCACCAATACGCAATTGCGCACGACTAGTTTTCAGGCTGGATGCCTTCTCTTCACGCGCTAGACCTAGGCTCATAGCAGATTTTCAGGCGGTTATTAGCCATTTTACTTCCCTGGTATAGGGTTCCCGCTTTCACGGAATCCTTTCCCATAGGTTTTTGGTTATCCATCCAGCTCTCTCCGAGGGGCCTTGTGCACTAAAGCGGTACCTCCCTATTCCACACTCTAGCCTGAAGGTAAAATACTACATACATATAATACAACTCAGACTCGTGTGGTAGGTGGAATGGCCCGCATTGGTTGTCCTCCTGTAGTGTATTGTTATCAGGTAGATCTTGCATTGCTATGTCCCAACTTCTCCGGTATAGTAACTTCCTTGCACACGGGTAGCAGGCGGCCACCAGGTGACTCAAGGAACTTCGTACTGTTGGCTTCCGGGCCATGTGAGCATGTTATCTATCTTCCCTTTCGATCAAGACTCTCCATATATTGATTCTTGTGTTCGAGCTCGTAAGTCTCTCGTGGGGTTCCTTCACTTAGAGTCTACGTGCATTGATCCTGAAACGAGAGACTCGCTTCATGCCACTTTGATCATTTTTGAGTTTCGATTGCCGTAGTTGCACGCGGAATACCTAATCTCCGTCGTAGTCGGTACCCAATACACCTCAGCCAAAGGGGGTTTCCATCTCGATTCCAGCTCCCTCAGGACACTGAATACCCAAACCCCATCGCCGTTGGTGCCAGTGAACTGACCTAGGCCAGTTCTTCGTGATCGGCCAGTTCCTGGATCTTATTCACACTGGCTGGTTACTGTTCGGAAGCGACTCTCTGAGCTAATTTATGCATTACAATGGCCGATATTTCTCGTCGAATTCCGATTTTTAACGGTCTTGAACTGACCATTACCGCCAATATATGGGCGTCTCCCCAACATATTTGGTAGGTGTGGTTCTTCTTTCCAAAACTTGTACAATCTCCGTCTCGCCTCCCAGTGTCTATCACACTCTGCGGGATACCGGTATGCGCCTCTGCGAAGTTCGTGTGGGTGGTCCTAGTCACACCTTCCAATCTTATCCTCCGCATCTCCAGCTCATTGTCCCTTTTTCGCTTTCGTGGTGGGGCTCCACCTCCCTTGACATAAGCTTTAGTATCCCTTTGTCGCTTCGGTTTAGAGTCCCACCAGTTTTCTCTTTTGACCTCTTGGACTACTTTAGGCGTGGACAGTTTGTCTGTCGCAATTTTTTCTCTAGCGAGTAGTCCTTCTTCTGACCGTCCACATAGCCTGCGTCCCTCTTACCATTATTGATCTGTGGTATAGTGCATGGCCGTCAACCTGCGGACAATTTGTTTTAGCAGTTTATCTTCCACTTCCTGCCTCTAGGACTTCCCAGTCATGCGTACAGGAATACTATGGTTGTGCATGACCGCAAGGTACTGTTCAATGCTGCCCTGGTACGCGACTAGTTTCATGGCTAGAAGCACTAGTCTTTTTTCTTCCACCAGGGCGAATCACTTGATTATGTCACGTTCAAAGCGAGTCCACGTAGCCAACTCTGGCTGCTGTGTTTCCCCTTGAAGTCCGTCCATAGCCTTCCGGTACCAAATGGTATAAGGAAGTACTATGTCTCCTCTCATACGGCTGAGCGCATATATGACTTGTGCCCATGTGTCGCCCCAGATCTGCGGGTTTCTTTCGAAATAGTCGGCGTGTTGTAAAATCCACACATACATATCTTGTGTGGGATTATCCTCAAAGAATGGTGGTGGCGCTGATGGTCACTAGATATTTAGCACCATTGCATTGGCAAGTGTCTCTGCCATACCAGACTGTTCTGGTGTTTGTCCTCGCCTGCCCCACCTAGGACTTCCTCTCATTCTTCCTCTTTCTTTGTCATCGTCACTAATGTCACTAAGATCTCCAGGGTCACCTCCGTGGGCACCTGAGGGGCATGCATCGACAGTTTCCACGCCTTTCCCCTTATCCCTGCATGTAGGCAGAGCGTAGAGTTCTTCGTCATCCGTTGCAGTGACCGCTGATAGGTGTATGGGCCCTGCAGCTTCAGGACTTAGTACGTTGGCTAACATCCTGTTTGTTAACGCTGTTAATACCTTTAGGGTATTATTCGTCTCATTATTCAGCTGCTATTGCTGGTCTTGAGACCTGCGCCTTTCCGCTTGGCGAGTAGTCTGATCTAGGCGCATTTGTCCTAGGGTATGGTGGACTTCTCTGTCCCGCATGATGCTTTGATTACGGAATTCTAGGAATTCTGCCCTCCGTGTGATGACTATTTGTTCCAACATTTGATCTCAGGCTAATACTGTCTGCCTTTCTTGCGTGACTGTCCCCTCTAACCACCTGGTTACCTCTTCATGTTCCTGTTGATACCTTTCTTGCGCGTCCATATTCTTCGCCACTTCCCATATAATCCCCTCTTGGATCTCTGCAACTTCGCTTTGCATGCCTGCCAGCTGCGTCAACAAAATTGCAATACGGTTATCGTGGACATCTAATCCGTCGGCGATTTGCTGTAGAACCTCTAGTAGTTTTAAGGTATTATCTTGTGTGGCTCCCTTCAAATATTGGAAGGCGATATTGGCTTGGTTGAGTAAAATATCTATATCCTGCCTTATCCGACCAAGCGTCACTCCTAGGCGAGCGGCTGGCTTGGCTAAATTGGCGGCATGGTCTCTACCTGGCTTTGGTGTAGAGGCCCATGATATGGGATGTGTACTTGCGACACTAGAGGATCGGTGAGAGGGTAAATTTCCTCTCCGGAATGCGTGTTCATTAGGTGTTGGTGGGGAGGGACTCCATATTGCCGAATCATTGGTTTTATCCATTGTATTGGGACGGGTGTCTATAGGTTCTCCTACCGTTATCTTCTTTCTCCGGTCTTGAGATATCTCAGCCCTTGTAATACTTTCCAGGTAGGCTAATTGCTCTAATAGTCCTGGATGAGTGATTTCTGGTACTTCGTACCAGAGTTCTTGATATCCTTTACAGGGTTTAAGGAAGCCTATGTAGGGTATTCAACCTCCGAGGTACTCTAGAGGTGTCGGTATAAAGGGGTTCGGTTGATCTGATTCTGGACTCAGAACCTGGATCTCCTTTTTCTGGAGGTTTAAGATGTACTTGTAGTACATGTAAGGATTGATTAGGCCCAGGCCAAGGGGGTGTCGGGTCCTCGGATGGCTGTGCCTAGTTTCTTGTTATCGGAGTACTGCGTACTCCACTCAACGAAGTTTTCAGACTTGGTGGAACTCCACTCAAAGTCCGGACTGTACCAGGTACGATATATGCAATTGAATTGATCTCTTGCGGGGATCCAGAAAGGTATTGTGAACGAGGAGGGTTCTGTGATAAACTCTTTTTTGATTTAGAATAACTGGCTGTCGAAGACTTCTTCAAATGTCTAAATGTAAATGGAGCAGTGAGGTGCTTCTAAAATATAAGCGAAGTGGGAGTGGAGGGTGGAGTTCGAAGCGAACTTGTAGTTCATATAGTGAGCCTTGGTAACGGGAGAACTATCAATATACTGTTAGGCAGATGCCAAACTCAGGTATATAACTGAGGGACGTAGGCCAAAATCTTTGTTCAGAGAATCTGTCGTGGAAGGCTTGTCTCGATAAGGTAAAGGTAAAGTAAAAGTTTATATGGTAAACAATTTTGTATTGATAAGATCTCTTCTCAGTTGCTTGATGATGTCTGTAAAGCTCAGGAGGCATTTCGATATTGATATGCTGCGTCTGAGTTTTCGCAAATTACTTCTACGGTCTATGTCTGCGAAGTACCACTCTGGTTTTAATACGCAAAGGTCCAGAATCTTATAAGTGCAAATACCATTTGACCCTGAAACTTATCACACCCTTTCGCAGACTCGGGGTAGTATTCCTCTGTTGAGATGACTGCGCTATTTGTTATACCAAACAGCGGCCTCCCACTTAGATATCCACATCGACTATTACATGACATTATATTAGGTATATGGATATCTGTGATATGTGTACAGACCCACGGTAGGGTAACTACGCACAGACCCTCGATTTACCGGAGCCAACACTCCCCTCTGGCCCCCTTACGAGACCCACACGTCATTAGTGGGATTTCGAGAGTTGCCTCCCATAACTAAAATGTCACATCAATGAAGCCCACTTCATAACACCATATACGTTGCTACCGTCCGTCCGACCACATGCTGTTCACAGGGTATATGAGCGGGGACCTTTGGCGACATCTGGGAAGTGGAACAGAGGAAACCCGTCACCCGAGCATTCAGATAGTAGGCTTCAAAGTAAGGCTTCCTACACTATGGGCTGAAAGTGACGGGAGGTTTTCGGCAAATTACTCTAAGAGAATATCTCAGTAGTGGAAGCTATTAGGGGTATACAGAATCCACCCATACCATTCTGAGATCAGCTGTAGGTTGGTTGGGCCTAGTAATTGGACCCCTCTATGGAGGCTGGCGGACCAAGGGAAAGTACGCTCAGAATGGAAGACCTAGATAGGTCGGAGCGCCTGAAGATGTTGACATGTTGGGCTCAAACTTGCGCTTAGCACTAGGTAGTCCAGCATGAACCTGATCATTTCATGACCGAAGAGACTACTGGAATGATAGTCAATAAGACTAAAAGTTATAGTATAGTTAATATGCAGATATCTAAGTTGGAGGCCGCTGTTTGGTATAACCAATAGAGCAGTCATCGCAATGGAGGAATACTATTCCGAGGCCGCGAAAGGGTGTGATAAGTTTCAGGGTCAAATGGTGTTCGCACTTATAAGATTCTGGACGTTTGCGTACTAAAACCAGCCTGGTACTTGGGAGGCATAACAGTTAAAAGTAGTCTGTGAACACACAAATGCGGGAAATAAATATCGAAGTTCCTCCGAAGCTTTACAGACATCATCAAGCAACGGAGAAAATATCTTATCAACATAATATTGTTTATGCTTTAAATCTCTACTTTACTTATTTTATCGCGACGAGCCTTCCTCGACAGATTTCCCAATCGCAGATTTTGGCCTATGTCATTCACTTATATACTTGAGTTCGGCGTCCGCCTAACAGTAGGGTAGTACCCCCCACTCTTACAGTTCTACCCTGTCCCATAGCCGCCAGTCCAGTCTGGCACCCTCTCCTATGCTCAGGCCACTTCCTTTAGACAGAAGAGGAAAGGGAAAGCGAGTAATGCAAAGAATGCTTCCTCTGCTGCCCAGGTGGTGCCTGGCCTGGCCCCTCCTACCCCTTCGAATGGTCTGCAGAGCACCCCTGCAGCTGAGAGATATTTCTTTGCCCCTAGATCCTCTTCCTTCCCTCACTCCGAGTCCAATCGCCTAACTGCTTCCTTCTCAGACATTGCTGCCTGCGTCCTTCGCAAAGCTGTCCACACCCTACCTCACTCATTCTCCGCCCGGGTCAACGACAGGGGAGCAGTCACCCTTCTTGCCCACTCACCATTTGTGCCCTCCACTACTTAAGCCCCCTCCTTCGACGGACTTAGTGCCCAATTGAATCTTTCTTTTCCAACAAGAAATGCCCCGTGGCTCCCGTTCCAGCCTGCCCACAATGAGCTCCAGCTTGCAATACACACCCTCCCAATCGCATACCTCCCTAGGGATGACAACGACCTGCTACAATCCCTCTGCACTACCATTCTGAACATCAAGAATGTCTAGATACTCTCCGCCCATTGCCTGAATCCTGCCTCTGACTCCAGAATCCTAAAGAAAGCAACGTCTGTGGTCATGATGGGGGTCCAGCAAAATGAGGTCATGATGTTGGCGAACAGTTACCTTTTCTCCTCTCCAGGCAAGATCAAGAAAGCATACTCGGCTAACTGCCTCACTCAATGCCGTAATTACTGGGAATATGGACACTACTCAGCAAGATGCAAAATTGACCACCCAGTCTATCCAATATGTGCCCTCTCCCACAGAAAACAGGCACCCCACTGCTGGAACCCCACCTCTCCCAAGGGCGGGAACCTCAGACCAGTGGTTAACAGCTGTCCGACCTCTCTCCGGATGTGTGCAGTCTGCAAAGGCCAGCACCTGGCTTTTGCTAGAGAATGCCCATCTAGACCCCTCCCCTCTTTCCCGTGGGGAGTCCCCTGTTCCCCAGAATGAGGAAGCTATGGACTAGATGAACGACCCCAGTGAGGGTCCTTCAACTGGTGTGTGACCCCTCCTACCCCCCTTCGATCCTGAGACGCTCCGCCCTAGGCACGGTGATGCTCCTTGAACATGTCCCCCCGTCCTCGCCCTAAAACTTGTTGAAGGTGCTGTACCAAATCCCGCATGGCAGGAATGTCCCTCTCCTTTCCTCTAGCCTGAGACGCCGGAAGGCATATAATGGTTGGTCACACCTCACCTGTGAGTTCCACGCTGGGGGTGGGCTCCCATAACTCAATATCCATTCCACAACACAACTGCTGGAGAAGCTGGGATGTGTTCCTTTCACTTTTTAATTCCTGTTCTCTTTCAGACTTCCCCCCTACTCTCCTTGTCCTTCAAGACCCCCACCTGCACAGAAACAGACTTCTATCGTTTGCCTGCTTCAAAGCCCTTTTACTCCCATGCCCCAATAGTGGCAAGCCAAGAGTGGCCTGCTACCTACACCTTTCCTCTACCCAGCGGTTTTCAGTCCTCCAGGTCTTTTCTCTAGCAAGGGACTAGATGGCGGTTAACTTCAACTCATCTGTTGGTTTCTTTGATTCTTTCAGTACCAAATTTCGCGTTGTAAACCTCTATAGCATATGGGACAGCTCCCCCTTCTATCGAACCATCCAGCCAGAGATTGCCTTCCATCACAGCACTACTCCCACACTGGTTGTTGGAGATTTTCACATACACCATCCCTTGGTAGACCCATGTCACCTTTTCTTAATCTCGGACTTTGGAGCCTCTACCCCTTCCTTTGAGAAGGCCGCACAGGAAGGCTTCTGTCTCCTGAACACACTTGGCATCCTTACCTACCTTCTATTCAATCCTGACTTGCGCCCCTTGGCGATAGACTTAGCATTTGCCAATGCCCAGTTGTCCCCCAACTTTCGATCATGGGACATGCCCCTCCCCCTAACGGGATCAGAACATGTCTCAATCCTGATAACCCTTTCAGATCCTCTGGCTAGCCCCCCCCTTCATGCCCGCTCATGGATGAAAACTGACTGGCTTTCTCTTGAAAGAGACCTTAAGGTCATGAGGTTTGACCACCCTCCTCGTGTCCCGACATCCCACACACTTGCCACCTTGTTCGACATAGCCCTTGGCAGACTAAGGGCTTCTCTCAGGCACTACACCCTGGACAAGAGGCCCTCTCGCAAGTCCAAGCCATGGTGGACCCCCAACTTTATGGCGCAAAGATCCGCTTTCCACTCTACAGTCCGCTTGGCGAGACACGACCCTCTCTCCTCATCAGAGCAGTAGTGCAAGGACGCCTTCCTTCTTTACTTCAAAGTGATAAAGAAGGCCAAGACAGATTATTGGAACAATTTCCTCAAAATGGCCACCCCCTAGACACTCTGGACTGCAAAGCGCTATGCCTTCAGCAGACCTCCAGACAGCTTGCTCCAAATACCTAGCGCCGACAGCCCCGCAACAATCAACCAGTCTCTCCTTTCACACTTCTTTTCTGAGAAACAGTCCTTGAGTCCACCCACCATCCTGGGCGAGTTCAGGGATGTTCCTGCGCTTTTGGCGCAGGAAATAGCTATTGCCCTCGGGAACTTCTCCTCATGCCCTGCCCCTGGCCCAGACGGGATAACATACTCGGTTTGGAAAAGGGTACACTCTGTGAACCTCAATATTCTCACATCCCTCCGTGGACCACTTATCCACTTTGAACACCATCTCCCTTATCTAAAGAAAGCCAATGGGATCATGCTAGACAAGCTGGGCAAACACTCCTATGATATACCAGCCTCATTTCGGATCATAGTCCTCCCCGAGACTGTCTCTAAGATTCTCGCGAGGATTATGGCAATCTGCCTCTCCAAACTTTCCCACTTCCAGGGCCTTTTGTCCTCCCACCAGACTGGATCCCTCCCGGGTCTTAGTACTTTTGACATAGCAGCAACCCTCTCCCATGAGGTTCAGCTCTTTATGTGCCCCCAGCTCAAGGTCTGGACTCTCTTCTTTGACATCAAGGCCGGTTTTGACAATATCTCCACCCCTTGACTTTGTAACAGACCTGCCACTAAGGTTGTCAACGCTTACATGGTTTCCTGAATAAGGTCTTTCCTCTACAGACGCTCCTACTGCCCACTTTTCCAGGGGGCCCCCTAGGTCTTCTCCCCAGTTTTGGTTGGCACCCCACAGGGTTCTCCGATTTCGCCACTCCTGTTCGTCATATATGTCTTGGCCCTTCATGTCCCAGTCCCTTGGTGCCTCATCCTCTCTTACGTTGACGACTTCATGGTCATGGTCGGCTCCTGTTCATATTGGAGAAATGTCCAGCGACTACAAAGCATCACCAAAACTCTCCAGGTGAAGGCAAGGAAGCTGGGGGTGTTTCTCGCGATCCCAAAACCAGTACTCATGCTCTGGGTGACTCCGGCACAAAAGGTCCCTCCACCGGGGATCCTGGTCCTATTAGATACCCTCCTTTTCCACCCCTCTAAACTGATCCAATGGCTTGGCTGCTGGTTCGAGCCCTCAGCCACCTCAGGCTTTAAAGGCACTACTTGACACTACATGAGAAGACTTGCCATAGCCCAAGGAGCCTGCGCAATAATTCAAAGTCTCACTAGGCCCCGCAAGAGCCTCCCCCCCATCCTCTGCCATCTCCTAGCATCCTCTCTCATCTCTCCAATCCTCCTCTACAAAGCTAACCTCTTCTCACCAAGCCTCATTCTCATGGACCGGATGTCTGTATTTTGGAGAGCTGTCCAGAGGTGGGTGACAAACTGCTTTTCTTCTACCCCAATTGGCATCTTGGCTTGTGAAATGACTCTCCTCCCCCTCCCACTATTCATCGTCCACCGGCGGAGACTGGCCGCTGTCTGCCTCGTGTGCCTCCCTCTGGAGGCTAACCCGGCAATGGCGAAACTTCACTCTACCTTATCCATGTCCTCCCCTTTCCTGGCCTTGGAGGACCACCATCACTTCACCAGAGGCTTGACGTCAGCCTACACCACTCTCCTTTAGAAAGTCCAACCCCCCTGCCCCCCTATAAGGAAACAGCTACCCCTGGACGGGATTGCCCACCGCACCTTAAAGCTCATCAACTCCTCAGGCCCCATTCTGGTGGCCTGGCCTGGCCTCCTCCACCCTGACTGACTCCCTGTGAGTGAAGAGGTCCCGCCCTATCAGTCAATCAAGGGGCCTATGAAAGCTGCCCTCGTCAAAGATTGGGCTGCCCAGTTTGCCCCCTCACCCAGTTACCAGTATGCCCAGACCTTCTTGTCTCCCCCACTCATGGGCCTGGGGAGGTTTATCGCAGGCAGGTTCTACTAAATCCGCTCGAGCAAGAGCTATCCTGCTGCCCACGCCTCATGGTTCACTGACGATCCCTCACCCCTCTGCTCCTACTGTGAGGAGAATGAAGAGGACTTTAATCATGCCATCCTGTGCTGCGAGTCCCACAAGGAACCTCATGAGTGCCACCTCCGGGGGCTCATAAGCGTTGGCAGCGACCGCTCAGTATAGATTGATCAAGACGCCCTTCACTCTCTGGCACTGTACCTCAACATTACCACCACAGTCTTTCCCCCTGGTATACTACCTGCATGCTGGGACCCTCCCCCTGACCCCTGACTCTGCAGTATGGAGCTCCTGCTCCCTGGCTTCAGGCCCTAATTCGCAACCCCTTGCTTTAGTTTTACTGCAGCCATGGTTTTTTGTTCCTTTTGGGTGGTTTTAATTTTTTGTTATGATTTTCGTATTTGTTTGCTTTAGTTCTATAGGGATTTTTGTGTCAGCTATCGGACACTGTTAGGAGGATTTTACAACTTGGTGCGGTTTATTTCCTTTGTTTTAGTGCATTTTGAGATTGAGGTTTTGTTTATGCCATAGCTAGCACTGCATGCAAGTTCTTGTACCATAAATAAGGTATACATGATGATAAAAAAAAAGAAAAAAAAAAACCTGGCAGAGATAGGTCTCCCCCCCTTCCTCTGCCACTGTGTGGCATCCTCTCTCATCTCCCCAATCCTTCTCTATGGAGCAGACCTCTTCTCACCGAGCCTCAGCCTCCTGGACCAGATGTCCATCTTATGGAGGACCATCCAGAGATGGGTAACAAACTACTTTTCCTCAACCCTAGTTGGCATCCTCGCATATGAATCAGCTCTCCCCCCCCTGCCACTGTGGATCCTCCACCGTCAAAGACTAGCTGCCATCTGGCTTGTGTGCCTCCCTCTGGAGGCTAACCTGGTGACTGTGAGATTCCACCCTTTCTTTCCTGTGTCCTCATCTTTCTGGGCCTCAGAGGACTACCGACACTTCACCAGGGGCCTGACATCGGTCTATGGCCCTCTCCTCCAGAAGACCTGCCCCCCCGGCCCTCCTATAAGGAAGCACCTACCCCTAGATGCAATAGCGCACTGCACCCTATCTATCATTGACACCTGAGGCCCTGTCCCAGTGGCCACGCCCGACCTCCTCTGACCTGACCAACTCTCCCTAAGAGAGGGGATTTCATCCTCTCTGTCAATTGAGCCATGTTTGAGAGCCGCACTCACCCAGAATTGGGCTACCCAGTTCCCCCCCCTATCCAGCTACTAGTATACCGCTTCCCTCTCACCCCACCTATTCATGGGCATTGAGAGATTTAATGTGGGCAGGATATGCCCAATGTGCTCAGACAAGAGCTACTGCACTGTCTACCCCTCTTAGTTCACGGACAACACCTTCCTCCTCTGTCTCTACTGCGAGATGGATGAGAAGGACCTCACTCATGCCATTCTGTACTACTAGTCCCAGAAGGAGCCTTGTGAGCGCCACCTTCCGGAGCTCGCAGACATTGGCAGAGTCAGCCCCCTATGTACTGATGTAACCACCTTCCACTCTCTGGCATGGTATCTCCATGTGACCACCACATGCTTTCACCCCGGCATACCGCTTGCATGCTGGGACCTCCCACCCAAACCCTCTCTCCCCAATGCATGGAGCTCACAATTCATAGTTTCAAGCCCTAGATTGTGACGCCTGCTACTAGTTTTGTTCTACCGGAAGGGAGGTGTTTCCTTTATTGGCTGGTTTTATTTGTTGTTATGATTTTTGTATTTGCTTACTTTAGTTCCTTGGGATTTCGTAATGGCTATCGGACACTGTTAGGCGGATTTGACAACTTGGTATGAATTGTTTCCTTTGTGTGTGTGGGTACTTGACATTGTGGTTTAGTTTATGCCATAGGTAGTGATGCGTGCAAGTTCTCGTACCGTAAACAATGAATACATGATAAAAAAGAAAAAAAGAAAAAAGAGAGAAGAACGAGGAGATAGGCCATGCTCCACTTCTGCTATTTTTCCCACCCTACATTTCTACCTCATTTTCAACACTATCAGCATCCAGAGTACATATACGTCTTCCCCTTTCTAAGGACCTTCAAGGTAAGGTCACTCTGTCATGACAGGTGTGGCCGCAGTAATCCTTCCCCCCTCAGAGCACTCCTCAGTGTCTGGTATCCCTCCTCACGCCCCCGCCTGCTTGTGTTACTCGCAAGGTCCTTGTCAGAAGCAGCTGTGTCCCCCCTGCCTTTTCCTCCTATTAGTTCGGGCAAGCTTGATGACCTCTCCCCTGGGGAGGCTGTCATCCTCCTCCTGCTCCGCACCTCTCTTTCAGCCTCTAGGGCCCTCTTCTCTCAAATTGACGAAAACTGGTACTGGAAGTTGCTCGCCTCTCTGGCCTGGTTGATAACCTCCACTAACCAAAGGACCAAGTTCAGTGCCCTCCTGCACCTCCTGCCCAAATAGACACAGCGGCCGCAGGGCTTTTCGCCCTCCAGTTGGCTGTGTGAGATCTCGCATCCCAGCTGATCACTCCCCTCATCCAACCAACGCGCGACAAACTGCTTCTACCCCAACAGCCTATACCTGTCCCATTGAATACCAATACGGGTAGACCTGCTCCTTCCTGGAAAGCTACGGAGAAGGCTCTGCTGACCCCTACCACAATCCTGAAAATTGAGCTGTTACTCCTCTGTGAGGAGGGTGGCGACAGGGACGTCCCCTGCTATAGTATCATAAACCAAACATGGTACAGCAATGCTGCTGCATAGGCAGTAAAATTCCCATACTCCTGGGAGGGCCAGCCCTAGAGGGACTGAAACTACCCCACCCACACAGAATTCTACCCCATTCCGAGGTCGTTGGCTCAGTCTGGCACTACCACCTTTGCTCCGGCCGCTTTCTCTGCAAAGAAAGGGAAAGATGAGATGAGCAAGGCTAAGAACACCCCCTTGGCCGCCGAGGTTCCATCTGGCTTGGCCCCTGCGGCCCCTCCCCAGGGTCTTAGGAGCCTCCTTATGGCTGAGAGATACTTCTATGCCCCTAGGGCCTTCCTGTTCCCACACTTCCAGGCTGAGTTTATAGCTGCCTCCTTCCTGGACTTTGCTGCCTCCTTTATTGAAGAAGGAGGCTGTACCCTCCCACTATCCTTCTCAGCACATATCAATGACAAAGGAGCTGTAACCCTTCTAGCCCTCTCTCCCTTTGTCTCCACAACTGGCTACGCCACCTACTGTGACACGCTCTTAGCCAAATTGAACCAGTCCTTACCGGTGGGCAATGCAGGGTGGCTCACCTTCTGCCCTACCTCCAATGAAGTCCAGCTGGCGGTACACTCTCTCCAGATCACCTACCTCTTAGAGGAAGAGAGCGAGCTTCTGCATTCTCTCCGCAACACCATTCTGAACCTGAAGAATACCTAAATCTTCTCTGCCCAATACCTCAACCTAGACCATGACTCCAGGTTACTGAAAAAGGCAACCTCTGTGACCGTCAGGGTTGCGCTCGAGAATGAGGCTATCTTGTTTGGCAATGCTTACCGTTTCTCCTCTCGATGCAAGATCGCGAGAGCATACCCGGCTAGCAGCCTCCCTCAGTGCCATAATTGCTGGGAATATGGCTACCACTATGCAAGGTGTAAGACTGACTACCCAGTTTGTCCTATCTGTGCCCTCTACTACAGAAAACAGGCACACAGGTGGCAAAACCCCACCTGCCAAAAGGGTGGCAACCTCAGAGCAGTTGTCGACTGCCACCCCACCTCCTCCCCAACCTGTGCAGTCTACAAAGGCCCCTACCCGGCTTTCGCTCGTGAATGCCCATTGTGACCCTACTCTCATGCTCTCCGCAGGTGGTCTCCTATTCTGCAAGATCAGGAAGATATAGACATATCAAACGACCCCGGCGTGGGACCTTCAACTGGTGCACGACGCCTCCTAACCCCCTTTGGTCCTACTACACCCTGCCCTAGGCTTAGTGATACCCCCCTGACACATCCCACCATCGCATCTCCATAGCTCCAAGGAGGTGCCCTGCTTAATCCTGCATGGCCGGAATCCCCTACTGCTTTCGCCCAGCCTGAGATATCAGAAGGCGTGTAAAGGCTGGTCGCACCTCCCCTATGAGCTCCACACTAGAAGCAAATTCCTATAGACTGATCTCCCTTCTACAACACAATTGCTTGGGAAGCTGGGATGTGTTTCTTTCCCTTTTTAATTCCTTTTGTCTTCTGGATTTCCCCCTTACCCTTGTTGCCCTTCAGGACCCTCCCTTGCAGAGAAACAGACCTACGTCTCTTGCTGGTTTTACAACATTTTTGCCTGCCTGCTTCAATCATGGCAAGCCGAGAGTAGTCTGCTATTTACATCTTTCCACTACTCAACAATTCTCGCTCCTCCCGGTCTTCTCAAAAGCGAGGCACTGGATAGTGCTTGATTTTTACTCATGTGTTGGTTTTTTGGATTCCTTTGTCACTAAAATCCAGGTTGTAAACCTCTACAGCACATGAGTCAGCTTCCCCTTCCACGGGACCATTTCAACAAAGGTTGCCTTCCCCCAGACACCACTATGCCCATGGTGGTCATCCATGATTTTAATATACACCACGCATTGGCAGACTCGGGACAGTTCTTCTCAACCTCGGACCTTGCCGCCTCCACCTCCTCCTTTGGGAAGGCTACACAGGAAGGTTTCTGTTCCCTGAACACCTCTGGTACCTGCCCTTACTTCCCCTTTAACCCCGATATGCATCTCTCACTAATAGATTTAGTATTTGCCAATTCCCGGCTGTCCCCTAACTTTCGATCTTGGTCCACGCCCCTCCACCCAATAGGATCTGACCATGTCCCGCTCCTGGTAACTCTTTCAGAACCCCTGGCCTGCCCCACCTATTTGGCGCCCATGTGGACGAAAACTGACTGGCTCTCTCTTAAGGAAGAGATTAAAGCCATGAGGTACAACCCACTGCCCGGCTCCCGACATCCCATACATTCTCTACCTGGTTCGACATGGCCCTGGGCAGGCAGAGAGCTGTGCTTAAGCTCCACATACCAGCTAAAAGGCCCTCCAATAAGTCCAAACCACGGCGATCCCCCAACCTTAGAGTGCAGAGGTCTGCGTTCCACTCCACAGTCTGTGCGGTACAGTGGATCTTTTCTCCTCATCGAAGCAACAATGCACGGAGACAGACCTCCAGACAGGTTCCCTTCAATACCCGGGGCTGACAGTCCCACAGTAATCAACGAAGTGCTCCTCTCGTATTTCTTTCCTAAACTGCAGTCCGCGAGACCCTCAGCCATCCTATGCAAGTTCAGGGATGTTCTCGCGTTATTGGCAGAGGAAGTCCCGGTTGCCCACGAAAACTCTTCGTCCTCCTCCACGCCTGGCCCAGACCAGATAGTATACTCGAGGTGGAAATGGGTAGACTCCATGAACTCCAGCATCCTCAGGTCCCTCCTTGGCCCACTGGTTCTCTATAGGCATCTCCCTCCCTCCTTGAAGAAGGCTACCAGCATCATGCTGGACAAGCTGGAGAAACCCTGCTATAACATACCAGCCTCGTTCCGCCTTATTGTCCTCCTAGACACAGTCTCTAAGGTTCTCGAAAGGATTATGGCGACCTGCCTCACCGCTCTCGCCCACTTCCTGGGCTTCTCCTCTCCTCACCAAACTGGTTCTCTCCTAGGTTTGAGCCCTATGAACACAGCTGTCACTCTATCCCATGATGTTCAGCTATTCATGCACTCGAAACTCAAGGTCTCAACCCTCTTCCCTGACATCAAAGGGAATTTCAACAATGTTTCAGCCCCCTCACTTTGCGAAATGCTTGCCGCCAAGGCAGTCAACCCATACAGGGTCTCGTGGATAAGGTCCTTCCTCCACGGTCACTCTTGCTGTCTTGTTTTCCAGAGGGCTCTCCTATTAATCTCCACAGTTTTGGTCGATAGCCCTCATGGGTCTCCGATTTCGCCACTCCTTTTCGTCATCTATGTCTTAACCCTCTACATCCCAGTCCCTCCAGGCCTCATCCTCTCCTATGTGGAAGACTTCGCTGTCATGGTTGCCTCTGGTTCTTATTGGAGAAATGTCCTGAGACTCCAAGCTGTTACCAGAACTCTCCTTGTGAAGGCAAGGAAGCTAGAGGTATTATTCTGGATTCTGAAAACTGAGCTCATGTACTGGGTGACTCCGGCACAGAAAGTCCCCGTGCTCCCTGATCCCGGTCTTGTTAGAAGGCTTCCTCTTTCACCCCCCCCAAGCTGGTCCAGTAGTTTGGCTACTGGTTTGAGTGCGCAATGACCTCGTACTCGAAAGGCACCACCTCATACTTTATAAGAAGACTCACTCTAGCCCAAGGGGCCTTCGCAACGATTCAGAGACTCTCCAGGCTTGGCAAGGACCTTTCCCCCTTCCTCTGCCACTATCTGGCATCCTCCCTCATCTCCCTCATCTTCTTCTATGGAGTGGACCTTTTCTCACCAAGCCTTACCCGCCTAGACTGAATGTCCATCAGTTGGAGAACCGCTAAGAGGTGTGTGACAAATTACTTCTCTGCGATCCCGATTGACATCATGGCATGTGAATCGGCTCTCCCCCTCCTCCCACTATTAATCCTCCACTGAGAGATGCTGGCTGCTGTCCGACGTGTGTTTATTCCTCTAGAGGCCAACCTAGCAACTGCTAGACTCCACCCCTCTTTTCCAACCTCTTCCCCCTTGCGGGACTTGGAGCACCAGCGTCACTGCACCAGGGGTCTGACGTCAATCTACACTGCTCTTCTTTGGAAAGCCCACCTTCCATGTACCGCTATAAGAAAGCACCTACCCCCAGATATGATCGCATACTGCACTCTGCCATTTATCAGCACTCGCTGTCCCATCCTAGTAGCCTCGACCCACCTCCTTTCACCGAACCAACTCCCCGTGAACGATTGGGTCCACTCCTACCAGTTGATCAAGATGAGTGTAAAAGCAGTACTTGCCAAGGATTGGTCTACCCAGTTCCCCACCCCACCAAGTTACCCCTATGCCTCCACTTTCTTCCCCCATCTATTTATGGGCCTTGTGAGTTTCATTGCCGGCAGGATCCACTAGATGTACATGGGTAAAAGCTATCTCTCCGCTTACCCCTCCTGTTTCACAGATGACCGCTCCCCGCTCGCTTCTTTCTGTGAGCAGAATGAGGAGGACTTCTTTCATGCCATCCTATACTGTGAGTCCCGCAAGGTACCTCGTGAGCACTACCTCCACGGGCTCATAGATGTCAGTGGGGCCAGCTCAATATGGACCAATACCAATGCCTTCTACTCTTTGGCCAAGTACCTAAATGTGATGGCCCCTAGTTTTCCCCTAGGTATGCCACCTGCTTGCTGGGACCCCCTACCTGTGCCCTCTCCTCTCCATCCAGAGATTCTGATCTATAGCTTCAGGCCTTAAGCCATGAGGCCTGTAGGTAGATTTGTTCCATTCAGGAAGGATTTTTCCTTTCTTGCTTGCGCTTATTTTTCATTATAATTTTTGTATTTGCTTACTTTAGTTCCTAGAGATTTTGTGTTGGCTATCAAACACTGTTAGGAGGATTTTATAACTTGGTGCGAATTGTTTCCTTTTTGCTTAAGATTTGACATTGAGGTTGTGTTTATGCCATAGCTTGCACTGCATGCAAGTTCTTATACCGTAAACCATGAATACCTGATGATGAAAAAAATAAAAATGAAAAAAAGACACAAGAAAGAAAAAACCACCATGGAGATAGGCACTAACAGCCTCACTCAATGCTGTAATTGCTTGAAATACGGCCACCAGTCAGCAAGGTGCAAGATTGACCATCCAGTGTGTCCCATCTGCACCCTCTTTCAAAGAAAACAGGCACATTGGTGGCAGAACCCCACCTGCCCCAAGTGTCGAAACCTCAGAGCAGTGGTCCACTGCTGTCCCACCTCCCACCCAATGTGTGTGGTCTGTAATGGCCAACACACTGCTTTCGCTCGAGAATGCCCATGGAGACCCTCTACCCCATAATCTACGCAGGGAGCCCCCTATTCCATCGGATGATGATATAGACATATTGAATGACCCCTGTGAGTGTCCTTCAGCTAATACACGATGCCTCTTACCCCTCTTCTATCCTGCTACACCACTCCCTAGATGCAGTGATACCCTCCTCACATGTCCCCCCATTACAGCTCTGAAACCGCAAGGAGGTATTCTTCCAAATCCTATATGGCAGCAATCTCCTACTCCCTTCCCCCAGCCTAAGATGCCAGAAGGCATGTAATAGCTAGTTGTACCTCCTTGGTGTGTTCCAGGCCAGAAGGGGACTCCCATAACCCAATCTCCATTCTACAACACAACTGCTTGGGAAGCTGGTATTTATTTTTCCCCATTTTTTATTCCTTTTCATTTTTGGATTGACCCTCTACTCTTGCTGCTCTTCAGGACCCCCCCCTATATAGAAACAGGCTGCCATTGTCTCCTGGTTTCCAAGCTTTTGTACCCTCCTGCCTCAATAGTGGCAAGCCGAGAGTGGCCTGCTACCTGCATTTTTCCACTATACAATAATTTTCAATCCTCCTAGTCCTCTCTGAGGCGAGGGACTGGATGGCGGTTGACTTTTACTCTTCTGTTGGATTGTTTGATTCCTTCATTACCAAGCTCCCTGTTGTGAATCACTACAGCACGTGGGATGCCTATCTTTTCTGCGGGACTATTTCGCCAGTGGTTACCTTCTCTCACACTACTATACCCAAGCTGGTGGTCAGGAATCTGAATATTGACTACCCCAGAGCAGATCACGGATATTGTTTCTCACGCTCGGATCTTTCCACCTCCACCCCCTTGTTCGAGAGGGCTTCATAGGAGAGGTTATCCTTCCTTAACACTCCTGGTACCCGCACTTACTTCCCCTTCAACCACAATACGCAACCTGTGGTGATAGATTGGGCATTTGCTAACGCCACACTATTCCTCAACTTTCGATCCTGGGATACACTACTCTCACTGACAGGTCTGTATATGTTCCAATCCTAATAACTCTGTCTGAACCACTGGCCCGCCCCCTCCCTTTAGCGCCTACTTGGACCAAGACTAACTGGCTCTCTCTTCAGGAAGAGCTCAAAGCCAGGAGGTGCGATCCTCCTCTCCCTCTGCTGGCATCCCACAAACTCTACACCTGGTTCGACAGAGTCCTAGGCAGACTGAGGGTAGTGTTCAAGCTCCACACGCCAGCCAAGAGGCCCTCCCATAGGTCCAAACCCTGGTTGTCCCCCAACATTACAGTGCAGAGGTCTGCCTTCCACTCTACAGTCCATGCAGTATGGCAGGATTCTCTCCCCTCATCAAACCAGAAGTGCAGGGAGGCATGTCTACTATACCCCAAGACTATAAAGAGGGCCAGAAATGCATACTGGAACAGTTGCCTAAAAATGGCTACCCCTCAGATACTCTGGACTGTGAAGCGCTTCGCCTTCGGCAGGACTCCAGATAGGGTCCCCTAAATACCCGTTGCAGACAGCACCACAGCAATCAACGAGGCACTCCTGTTGCACTTCTTTTGTGAACAACGGTGTTCAAGCCCCCCACCATCCTGCACGAGTTTAGGAATATTCTCCCACTATCAGTGCAGGATATCACTGCTGCCTCCAGAAACTCTTTGTTCTCCTCCGTGCCTGGGCTGGATCAGATACCGTACTCAATTTGGAAGAGGGTACATTCTGCAAACCTCGGCATCCTGAAATCCCTCCTTGGCCCACTAGTTCTCTATGGGCACCATTCCTGGTCACTGAAAAAGGCTAATGGTATTGTACTAGACAAGCTGGGGAAACCCTCATATGACACACCAGCCTCATTCCGAATCATTGTCCTCCTAGAAACTGTTTCCAAAATTCTTGAGAGGATTATGGCGACCCACCTCTGTGTCCTTGCCCTCTGCCTGGGCCTCCTATCCCTCCCTCACCAAACCGGCTTGCTCCCGGGTTTGAGCACCTTGACACGCAGGCCACTCTGTCCTATGAGGTTCAGCATTTTATACCCCCCAGGCTGAAAGTGTCTACCCTCTTCCTTGATATTATGCGGGGCTTCGACAACATCTCAGCCCCCTCACTTTGCAAAATGCTTGCCACGAAAGCAGTCAACCCCTGCATTGTATCTGGGATAAGGTCCTTCATCTATGGCTACTCTTGAAGCCTGGTTTTCTAAGGGGCCCCTTAGGGTTTTCCCCCGTTTCAGTCAGCACCCCATATGGATGTCCGATGTCACCACTCTTGTTTGTTATCTATATTTCAAGCCTTCACTTTCTGGTCCTGCGGGGCCTCAACCTTTGCTACATAGATGACTTCGTGGTAATAGTTGCCTCCAGCCCGTACCGCAGAAATGCCCATAGGCTCCAAGGCTTTACCAGCTCTCTCCAGGCGCAGGCGTAGAGGTTAGGAGTAGCTTTCTCAATTCCAAATACTGAGCTCATGCACTGGGTAACTCAAGTGCAGATAGTCTCTCCCCCCATTACCAGTCCTACCTAAGGCCTACCTCATTCATTCCTCAAAACTGAACTGGTGGCTTGGCTACTGGTTCGAGCCGTTAATCACTTTGTACTCACAAGGCACTACCTCATACTTTATGTAGCTACTCACTCTGGTCCAAGGGGACTTCACAACGATTCAGAGACTCTCCTGGCCTGGCAAAGGCCTCCCGCCCTTTTTCTGCCAGTAACTGGCCTCCCCTCTCATCTACTCGATCCCCCTATGTGTAGCAGACCTTTTCTCAACGAGCCTCTCCTGGCTAGACTGGAGGTTCGTCTTTTGGAGAACCATCCTGAGGTGGGTAATCAATTGTTTCTATGTGACCCAGGTGGTACTCTGGCTTGCAAATTGGCTCTCTCTCTCCTCCTAATGATGATCCTCCACCGACAGAGGCTGGCTACTATTTGACTGGTTTGCCTCCCTCCGCAGGCCAACCTGGCAACTGCCAGGCTCCACCCTTCCTTCCCAACCTCCTCTCTCTTGCTGGCCTTGCAACAGCACCGCCATTTCATGTGGGGCCTGATGTCAGTCTATACTGCACTTCTTTAGAAGACCAGCCCCCATTGCCCCCCTATAAGAAAACATCTACCCCTGGATGCAATCGAACAACGTACTTTACCCTTCGTTAATATTCTTGACTCTGTCCCCGTGGCCACGACCAACTTCCTTTCACCGAACCAACTCCCAATGAGAAATGGGACCCACTCCTATCCGTCAATCAAGCCGAGTATCAGATCAGCACTTGTTAAGGATTGGGCTACCCAGTTCCCCCCCCCCCACCTGGCTACCCCTACCTCTTGACTCTCTCGCCCAGCCTCTTTTTAGGCCTTGCGAGGTTTATCGCTGGCAGGATCCACCAAATACACTCAGGTAACAGCTACCTTTCTGCCTACTCCTCCTGCTTCATTGATGACCCCTCCTCCCTCTGCCTCTTCTGCAAGGAGGATGAGGAGGACTTCTCACATGCCATTACATACTGTGAGTCCCACAAGGAACCTCGTGAGTGCCACGTCTGGGGGCTCACTGACGTAGGCCGGTACAGCATGCCATGGCCCAATACGAGCACCCTCCACTCTTTGGCTATATACCTGAACATAACTGCCACTGGATTCCCTCCATGTATGCTGCCAGCTTGCTGGGACCCCCTGTCCGCTTCCTCACCATCACATCTGCAGCTTCCATTCCACGGCCTTAAGCCTTGAACTGGATGGCCCGTTGTTAGATTTGTTCCATACCAGAAGTGTTTTTTCTTACTTGCTTTCATTTCTTGTTATGATCGCACATTTGCTTTCTTTAGTTCCTTGGGATTTTGTGTCAGCTATTGGACACTGTTTGGCAGATTTTACAATTTGTGTGATTTGTTTATTCTCTGTTCGCGTGTTTGGGAGATTGAGGTTTTGTTTATACCATAGCTTGCGCTGCATGCAAGTTCTTGTACCGTAAACAATAAATACATGATGATAAAGGCAAGTAAAAATAAAAAAAGTATAAACAAAGACTGAGGAGATAGGCTCTTCATGCTTCGTTCTACGTCATTTCCTTACATATTACTTTATACTTTTATGCATACACAACCTTTTACACTCTTTATGAATTACCTATATGAGATGAGAACTCTACTACTTGAGTAGTGTTGAAGAAAGAGTACGACAGGCGATAGGGATTGAAGACCTGATAGTCTCCCTTACCTTATTATAGGCATAGGACTAACAGCTATTGTCGTGAAGAGAAGAGAGAAGTATCATCTACCTGTTGCTGGGAATGGACACTGGTTAGGAATCATAACACAGGTTATGGTAGGTGGAAGGTTATACTAGCGTGGCTAGAACAATAAAGATCTGATACTATGCTAGCCTTTATATAGCAGGAAAAATAAGAGACATGGTAATAGTCAGAAATCTATTTTAGGTACTAGAATGATGGTTCAGCGAAAATGCTCCCAGCTCTCACTGTAAAAGCAAGTGATAGTTGAGTTCTGCTGGTGGTAACCTGATCCAGGCTCAGTGTGTATCCTTTCCTAGCACATGCTTCAGGTCTTACAACCATGCAACATCCTCCCTTACCTCCACAATTGGCTAAGTATTAATATTGACACCAGATACCTACAAAGCCCTTTTGGTACAGCATACGATACTTTAGCACTTAGATGTACTTGGCACTGGCTTTCCAATAGTGCAAAGAATATCTACCTGGCACTAATATTCATTGAGGTACAGGTTGGCAAGTCTTTCTACTAGTCAGGTTGTGACTAAGCACTGAGTTTGACACCAGATACCTACAGAGTCCCTAGGCCTCAGCTTCTGATACTTGGGCACGTAGACGTACGCGATACCTGCTTCCCAGTGGTGTAAAGAACATTGCCCTGACATGTATATCCGTGGAGGTATACCAGAACAGCTCTTAAGTATAGTTTTGACTAAGTGCTGACTTTGACACGGGATTCCAACAGAGGACCAAGGTTTCAATTTCCAATACCTTGGCACCCAGGCGTATCTAATGCTAGCCTTCTAATAGTCCAAAGAGCATCTACTTGACACTAATACTTATGTAGTTACAGCCTCGCCAGATTTAAGTAAAGTTTTGACTATATGCTGGCTTTGATGCCATATTACTACAGGGGCCTGCGGCCCCACCATGTGCCAGCACTTTGCCACCTAGATGTACTCGATACCAGCTTTCCGATGGTCACAAGAACATCTACCCAACACGAATATGCATAGGGTTATAGCCTGGCAGGCCTTGCATAAGGTTTTGACTAAGGGCTGGCTTTGATACCAGATTCCTACAGGGTCCTATAGATGCAGCTTACAGCACTTTGGTACCTAGACATACCTGATTCCAGCTTTCAAATGGTCTAAATGACATCGACTCTATGCCACTATCCATGGAGCTACAGGCTATTATTGAAGTGGTATTCTATGGTAACATTTTGACAAAGTGCTGATCTTAACACCGGATTCCTACAAAGTCCATGAGATACAGCATGCGGCACTTTGGCACCTATACATACTCCACTTTAGCTTTCTAATGGTGTAAAGTATGTCTACTCGGTGCTAGTATCTACAGAAATACACGTTGTACTGGAGGTGGTATTCTCTTGTAAGCCTTTGCCAATGTGCCGACTTTGACACCAAATCCCTACAGAGTCCCTGAGACGCAGCATGTAACACTTTGGCACCTAGACATACTCGACGCCAGCTTTCCAATGGTGCAAAGGATGTCTACCTGACGCCAATATTCAAGGCATTACAGCCTGGCAAGCCTCAGGTAATGTCATGGATGTCGATTAGCAAGAAGAAAAGAGTTTCACATCACTCATAGTTATCAGTTATAGGTACGTCATATTTTGTAGATGACTTTGCTTAGAGGTTATGGGTTTTACACAAGTGACTATTTCAGTCATATGACTTCATCAGATGATAGTTTCACACACCTTATAGTTATGACTTATAAGTATATTATATTTCACACATGACCTGGCTTAGAGGTATTGGGTTTCACACATGTGACAATTGTGGTCATATGACTTGATGAGATGCTAGTTTCACATAACTTATAGTTATGAGTCATAGGTATATTATGTTTTACACATGACCTCGCTTAGAGGTCATGGGTTTCGCGCGTGTGACCACTTAAGTCGTATGACTAGTGTTAGTTGTAAAAAATGTAGCCTACAGAGTCAGTATAAAATGAAGTCGATAAGACCAAGGAGATAAGCCATCCTCTATCTCTACAATTTTCCTTGCAGTTGAAATCAACCGTCAATGAAGGATTCTCACAAACATCCACCCCTCTCCTCTTTTCCCCCAATGCCTTTAGCCCCTGAGTGACAGTTATCCTTATCCTCTTACCACTATCCTCCTTCACTCTATTGCATATTAAGGCTTATCTTCTTTTCAGTTCTAGTACTGCTTCTCTGCTACCTGTTCCCTCTCCGCTCACTCAGCGAATCCCTACCTCACAGTTGGGAACCCTTCGCTTTCCAAATTTCAGACTCATTAGAATATGGTTTTCAGTCTAGAAGAACACTTCAGCAGACCCATTCATTGATCTCGCCCCTTCCTATGGTCAGCTTAAGCGATGGTGTCCTATCCACTAAGTGACGTTATCTCTCTGAAAATAACAGACTATATCAGAGAAGCAGCCAAATTGCTTTCCTTCCTCTACCAGGGACTACCTAGTAAGACATGAATACAAGTACCAGGAGTGAACATGGTTACGTTGGGTTTCTTTCCTGATCCAATGCTTGTATCAGCTTGTACTCTACTACTACATCCTTCCTCTCACTAGTATCCTACTACTGCCCTCCTCTTTTACCGTCCTCTAGTCAGCCCCTATATTGGTCTGTATTGCGTTCCTAGAATTATTCAATATTTTTTGGTCTGGTAGCACATATATTCTGGCTTTGTTGTTGTGGAATCATCGTGTGAAATCAGCTTCTTTTTTTTGGTAATATTCCAGCTGGTTACTTTTTTATGTTCTTCTGCTTTGCTCTGAGGTCTTGTCTTCTGTTTTCAGATAAATATATGGGGGCTCTTGAGCTGGAGATGTGCAGTTAGACCCATACCAGAGGTCTGGATAATATGGTCGGGAAGGGTGGAAGGAGGAATGGGGATTGTTTATGCTATAGCTAGTACTGCATGCAGGTTTTTGTACCCTAAATAATGATGAATACACCAAGATAAAAATAAAAGAAATAACAAAAGTAATAGAAAAATGAAAAAATTACTAAGGAGATGAGCCATCTCCTGTCTCTGCTATTTTCCGCAGGCTGGAAATCAATCCTCAATGCAGGATTCTCATGATCATCAACCCCTATTCCCTTCTATGCTTGATACAGCCTGTGAGTGACAGCCATCCTTATCCTCTTCCTACTATCTTTTTTTGTTCTTTTACGGTGTGTTCAGCCTTCCCTCTTTCCAGGTTCCAGTACTGCCTTTCTGCTGCCCATTCTCTACCCCTGACCTCACTTAGCGAGGCCCCTCCTCACGGTCATCAACTTTTCACTTCCTATACTTCAGACGTTGGAGAATACAATTTGCACTACGCCAGAACCTTTCGACAAGCCCACAGATCGATCTTGCCACTCTCTATGGTCAGCTTAAGTGGTGGTATCCCATCCACTAAGTGATACTATCTCTCTGAGAACAAGGAACTACATGAGTGATGCAGTAAAATAACTTACTTTCTTCTGTTAGGGACCCCTAGTAAGACATGAATACAGTTACCGAGAGTTGACACAGTTGTGTTCAGTTTCCTTCCTGACTTAACGGTTGGATTGGCTTGCATCCTACTACTACATGCTTCCTCTGGCTGATACCCTACTACTACTCCCATCTGCTACCACCCCACACAGTAGACCCCCTTTTTCGGTTGTGTCGCATTCCAGAATACCTTCTATGGTTTTTCGTCTACCAGCCCATATATCTGTCTTGGTTATTTCTGAGATTTCAGTAGTTTGACTTTTTTCTTTGTTTATGCATTTTAGAATTAAGGTTTTCTTTATACCATAGGTAGCACTGCATGCAAGTTCTTATACATCAACTAAGAACATATGAAGATAAAAATAAAAAGAACTGAAAAGAAAAGGGAAAACCAAGAACATGAGCCATCCTCGGTCTCTGTTATTTTCCTCATGCTAGAAATCAACCCTTAATGCAGAATTCTCATCATCATCTACCTCCCTCTCCTCCAATGATGGCTTTAGCCTAAAAGTGACAGCCATCCTCATACTCTTCTCTCTGTTCTCTTTTGCTCTTTTACACATCGTGGTCTTTCTTTTTCTGGGTTCTAGTACTGCCTTCTGCTGCCCATTCTCTCTCTATCACATTGCTCAGCAAGGGCCCTTCTCACGGTCAGCAACCCTTCGCTTTTCAAACTTGAGATGGCTGAAAGTATAGCTTGCAGTATGGAAAAACTCCTCAACAGGCCCATAGGTCAATCTTGCCCCTCCATAGAGTTAACATAAGCAGTTATATCCTATCCAGTAAGTAAGACAATCGCTGTGAAAATGAGGCATTATATGAGAGACACGGTAAAATCGCTTGCGCTTATCCACTAGGGACTATCTAGTAAGACACAAACGTGAGTACTGCCAGTTGGTATGGTTTCCTCTGGTTTTCTTCCTGGTATGACAGTTGGATCAGCTTGCACCATACTGCTATATCCTTTGTCTGGCTAGTACCCTACTACTGCTCCACTCTTACTCTGTCCCCCTCTTATGCAGTCCTCCACAGTTGGTACCTGTCTCAGTCAGCATCACATTCCTGAAATTATTCAACATTTTTCTCTCTGCCAGTATGTATATTCCAGCTTGGTTCTTGTGAGATATCCTGGTGAGATATTTCATTTGTTACATGGTGATGTTCTATGTAGTAACCTTCCTATATTCTCCTTCTTTATGTGGAGGTTGTTTCTTCCGTTTTCAGGTAGATGTCACGAATGTGACTTGGCAAGGAAGAGCTTTTCACAGGACTCATAGTTATGAGTCATAGGTATGTTATGTTTTGCACATAACCTCATTAGAGGTCATGGGTTTTGCACATATAACCACTTTGGTCAAATGATATGGTTATGATGATATGTTATGTTTCACACAAGACCTCATTTAGAGGTCATGCATTTTTGCACGTGTGACCACTTTGGTCATGCGACAAGTTTAGATTGTTTTGGTATGACTCACAGTTGTGAGTCATGTGTAGCGCATGACTCAAGGAGTGAGTAATAAGGGCATGAAGGGGAACTATATAAGGAGACCATTAGGGCCGAGTAGATAGGCATCCTCCGTCTCCTCTACACACCCGGCGATTGAAATCAACCCTCAACGCTAGGTACTCACGAACCATCCACCACCCCTCTCCTCCCACGATGGCTTCTGCCTAGGAGTGACGGCCATCTCCCTCCCCTCCTCACTGCCTTCTTCTGCTCTTTTACGCGTCGAGGCATTCCTTCCTTTGAGTTCCGGTACTGCCTTTCTGCTGCCCGTTCTC
>JACCEG010000172.1:0-30453 GCA_014065205.1 Tuber brumale
GTTGTGAGTCATATGTGGCGCGTGACTTAAAGGATGAGTCACAAGGGCGTGAAGAGCTACTATATAAGGAGGACTTTAGGTCCGAGTAGATAGGCTCTTCACGCTTCGTTCTAAGTTATTTCCTTACTTATTACTTTATGCTTTTACGAATAAAAAACCTTTACGCTCTTTACGAATACCTACCTACGAGACGAGGACTCTGATATAGAGTCGAGTTGAAGAAAGAGTACGATAGGCGATAAGGACTAGAGACACGAGAGTCTCTCCCACTTTATCGTAGGCATAAGCCTAAGAGCTATCGTCAAGCGAGAGAAAGAGAAGTATCGTCTACCCGTTGCTAAGAACTGATACCGGTTAGGGATCGTAACAACAAGTAACATCCTGATCCTCGCGGACCTAAACTAACAGCTATAAAATCACCCTGGAATATCTTCAACATGCCCTACAGGGAACGAAAACAACACAAACAAGATAAATCTACTACCTTAACTAACAGATTCCTAAAGGCATAATACTTGGAACCTGGCTAATGCTTCACATTATGGGGGGGCACTTATATTTCAGTTGCTATGGGGGTAAAGACTGAAGGTCAAAGCAGATAAGCCTTCCTTGTTGTAGATGCCCATGTGTGGCAGGTAAACTTGAAACCTACTTCCATTCTGGAATTCAGAGTAGAAGCAGTGGGATGCCAGCCCAGGAGGAGGAAAGAGACAGTAAGGTACAAGCTAGGCAACAGTAGGGTATCAGCAGATGGGCAGAGGAGGTAGTAGGGTACCAGCCAGGCGTGTAGAGGTGGTAGTAGAGTACCAGTCAGAGGAGTATAGAGTCCTAAGCCATTAGTGAGGGAGGGAAGGGACACCCGATGATATCTAATAGAGTAATCCCATCGTGAGATAGTATTGGTATTAGGTTGGGGCACTATGAGGTCTGATGCCCTGGGAGACTAGCTATGGATAACACACACTGGTGGGTGTTGGCCACCTGAACATGTATTTAAGCAGAGCTTCCTTCTTTCCTTTCTTCTGTACCTATCATCGAATAACGAACACACTTTCTTCTCCGATCGTTCTCCACTTCCTGTTGCGTCCTCACAAGTTCCCACCACCACTAGGTGACCGTTCCACCTGCGCTACGCCAACTCCTCCATCATGTCCACATAGTGGTGGTAGAGGGGGCACTAGGGTACCAGCTGATTCTTACAAGAGTGAGTGGAGTGGGAGGGGTAGACCCAAGTTGCTAAAAGTATCAGTAATCGTGTTCATGACTTATTAAGTGGCCTCTTGTTCAACTCCTCCAACTGTTTTATCATGTCCCTCAAGTAGTCCCTTGTTCTATAAGCAATAGCATCACTTAGGGGATGGAATACCATCAGCTGGCAGTAGAAAGGTTGGAGGATAGCGAAACCGACTGTGGCCAGTCGAGGAGAGTCCGATACCTCCCAGGAGAGGAAGGAAACAATTCATCATAATCATGTACTACCAATCTTGTTTCCCACTATCTGGCAACCGGATAATAGGAGGACCCAACTACAGCAAATGTTAAGTGAGGTGCCTAACAGAAGCGGGTAAAAGTGGAGAAGTGACATCATGAGATGCTACAAAAGAGTATAGAAATGCTGCAGGATAGACCTGTGGTAGAGAAAGTAGTACAGATGATGCCTGAAGGTAAAGAGGGATGAGGAGTTATGGCCCATACCCCACTTAGGGGGGGAGGAAAGTAGGGAAACGTGGTGATGTTATCTTGGTTTTGAATTGTTCCGGATTAGGAGACAAATTTCAATCACTGGATGTGTAGATGAAATGGCGGATGATGTTCTTGTACCTTAACAAGTAATATATGAGGAGAGAAAAAAAAAATTTAATCTCTCAAAGCTTGTTGGCTCATATTTCAGTAGCACCTATCCTGAGTACCTGACAGCTTACTGTCAATTTGCAGCTTAATATCAGTTTGTAGCTCAATACAATTTTTTAGCTTAATATCACTTGGTGGCTTGACCTTAGCTAGTGGCTCTAAACAATTTAGTGGCTCTCAGCCACTTTTATGTTCAAGATTAAATTGAGGCTTTATTTATTTTGAAAGTAGTTAAAGATAAGTTTTATTGTGATTCTTGCAGAGATGATATTCTATGTTATATTTATTTTTTCCAGTCTTATTTGATGTTTAATAGCTGTAATTATTATCTTGAATATTTTCTTTTTATAGGTCTTAAGAAGATTTCTTTTCTTTACCTATGCCTTTAACTAGTTTAAAAATAACTTTTACTCAGACTACTGAGTTTGCTTTTTGGCATTCTGTATTTCACATAATTACATTTCTGCCTTCTCCACTTCTCCATCCTCTATCCTTTTCACTATTTGCTATACTTCAGAGACATACATAACTTCTTCTTTTTGCACCTGCCTCTAACTTTGTATTTTACATCTGGAATTTCTTGCTTTTTTTCTTTTTCTTTTTTTATCATCATGTATTCGTTGTTATTCAGGCTACAAGAACTTGCATGCAGCGCCAGCTATGGCATAAACAATCTCCATTCCGCCTTCCGCCTGGCTCGACCGTATCCCCAGGACTCACTGGTATGGGCCTAAGCACACATGTCACGCCAAAGAAAAACCCGTCACTACCTCGCAAGCGAACTCAGAGAATAGGAGAAGCCTAACTAAGAACAAGTAGGAAAACATAGGAAGGTAACCGCCCAGAACATCTCGGAAACAAAACAAAAGAAAAATAAGCACCATAGATCCAACAACAACCTGAGCCAGATATACATGCTGGGAGCAGAAAACAGAAAACCGTAGAAGTCATCCCAGAACACGACACAACGGAGAAAAGGGGCTACCGGTAGGGGGCGGAGAAAGAGGGTGCAGCAGTAGGGTGCTACCTGAGAGAGGGAGCAGCAGTAGGGTACAAGCTTATCCAACTGCCAGAACAGGTCGGAAACTGAACGCGACTGTGTTAACTCTCAGTAATCGTGTTCATGTCTGACTCGGCGGTCCCCAGTGGCAGAAGGCACGCATTTTACGGCGTCTCTCATGTAGCCCCTTGTTCTCAGAGAGATAGCATTACTTAGTGGATGGGATACCACCGCTTAAGCCGACCGTGGGGAGGGGCGATATCGACCCGCAGGCCTATTGAAGAGTTCTCGTGTACCACAAACCGTGTTCCAAGCCGTCTGAAGCATGGGAAGCAAATAGTCGCCGACCGTATGAAGGGGCATTACTAAGCGATGAAGGAGGCAAGAACTGGCAGTGTGAAAGGTATACCGGCACCCAGAGGAAGGAAAGCCCTGACTTCTTGAAGAGGCAAAAGAGGACAGTAAGGGGAGGAGGAAAACGGCTGTCACTCCTAGGCTGTAGCCATCGTGGGAGGAGAGGGAGGTGAATGGTTCATGAACTATAAGTGTTCAGGGTTGATGTCAAGCGCGAGGAAAACAGAGGAGATGGAGGACGTCTGGAATTTCTTGCCTGCTCGGCTGCTTATATATCTTTCAACTGTTGTATTGCTAAACGACCAGATTGTGCTTATACTAATCCTCGTTATAGAACTCTCTTCAGTTTATGCTGAAAGATTGTTGATAAATTACCAGTATTGCTTTGAAAATCCAGACCAACTCACTTAAAACTTCAGATAGTGAGAGGAATAATGGAAGGCAAAGTAGATTCAGTTTGTTCTATAGTAGGTTGTATGACTGGAGGAGTAGTCTGAAATAACTTTGAGATTACAACTTGAGGATTGTAGAGAATAAGTCTAGTAGAATGAAATTCTAATAGTACAGTTAATGACCTAGAAGTTTACTCTTGGATACAATAAATTTTATTTAGAAATTCACATTTGTTAAAATATCTACAAGATGTTCAGGTAGCTGATTCTACTGCTTCCATAAAATAATGGTTCTATAGCTGAAATACAACTACATCTAATAACCATAGGAGGTAGCTGATACGAGATGAGAGGCAGAATATAATACTATGATGCCTATTCCAGTAATTGAAAAACTGCTTAGTATAATGTGAACTAAAGCAATTAAGGATAAGAGGCCAACAAGTACCTGCTTGTCCTTTGATGGAAAATTATTCAAAATATTCCACCCACTTTATTGTAAGGTCATTATTATTGTATCTAGTATCTGATATTCCAACTAAATAGTTATCTGGTATTGAGGTTATAGTAGACTATAGTTTCTGATGAAAAATACTAGGTACAATAATCATTGTAGGCAAAGCCAAACTACTACCACTGACTATCCTACAAACTGTAACTAGCTTACAATATGTAGAGCTAGTTATATACAACTGTCAATCAGGATCTTTAGTAATAATCTATTGGTTTCTTCTAATTCCAATACTGAAGCTAATCTTATCAAAGTGATCTGTATCATCTAGCTGGAAAGCATACTTGTGACATGTGGGCATTGAACTTTTCAAAACACTTTCAAATATTATCAGAATAGTATGTGTCCTTATAGTCAATATCCATTGTCTATTGCTTTTGAATAAAGTATTCTGGATGGGGGCTTAGAAATTGTGGCACTCAATACTTTCTAACAGTTGGTAAAGAGAGGAGTCCAGCATGTGCAATTTGCAAAATGGCATTAGCACATTCAGTAACAATTTTCAAATATGCACTCATACCAATAGTACCCAAATGGTCTAAGAATTGGTAAACAGTGAGTCCTTAATCTTCTGAAAGATTTGGAATGACTCTAAGTCATTTTATTTTCAACTGATATCCTTGCCAATACTAGCACAATCATCACTCAGGAATTTCCAACTTGCAAGCTGTTGCTGCAATGTTTGGTATATTATTTCCAGTCTCATTGAGGAATCTGATTGCAGCTTAAATGTATACTTCAATCTGTTGATATAGCTCAATACATGGACTTGGAGGAATAATAGCAGATGAAGATGATGTGGCTGATTATAATATAAAAAAGGATTGAGGAAAGTATGATGTGTTTAAACCATATAAGAAAAACTACATTGAACTATTTAAATACCATACAAATTGAACTTTGAAAATACCTTCAAAATAATATTGAACTACAAAATAATATTAAGCTATGGACTAATATTGAGCATAGAAGTGACTAAAGACTGCAGGGTTGTGTGGAGCCATGAACCAAGATAGAGCCACAAACTGACATTGAGCTACAAAATTGTGGTGAGCCGCAAACTGACCTTAAGCTGCAAATTGATGTTGAGCAATTGGGTACTCAGGATGAGTGCTGCCAAAATGTGAGCTAGTTAGCTTACAGGCATTGCTGCACCCTAGCTGCAACCTTCGCATAAGTAGACTTTCTTGTCTTGCTGCAATTCAGGGGTCATAACTGACACCAAAACTGCAAACAATAATAAAATACCCCATGGTAAGCAGAAATACAAAGTGACATAAGACAACTAGATGCTAAGGCACAGATCACCCAGAACCAGTAACATGACTAGCTAAAGCTCACTAATTAATAACATCCTAAACATCCTCTTCTACTACATGCTCTAGCTATCCGTTCCCCTATCCACACTTACTATATACATACTTGCCGAATTTTCCCCTGCCGAATTTTCTTCGGCCTTATCATCTCCAACTTCATACTTTCCAATTTCATATCCTCCTGCCTCAGGCCTATCTACTTTAGCATCATCCAGTCCACCCTCCTCTTTACTTTTATCAATTTCTAAACTATTTAATTCTTCTAATAGATTCTTCTTATCTTCTTTTAACCTTTCATATTCAGTTTCCTGCATCTCCACTAATCTTAAATATTTGTTTTTCTTTTCTTTCAAACTTTCAATTTATCCTCCAATTAAACAACTGATTTATACCTCTTTCCTACTTTTCCCTTTGTCTCTATTTCTCTTTACAATTCTAGTTTATAGCAAATCTTTCTAATTTTCTTTTTTGTACTATTATGTAAATGTATATAAATCATTATAACTGACTTTTACTCTCTTTTGCTATGTACTGTAATTAGCTTGACTGATATACTTAATATTACCAGCAGAAATTGCAGTATTGTCAATCCTAATTCTCTTCCTTTCATCTTTTCTACCAGTGTTAATACTTTTCTTCATTAAGTATGGTTGCTTTGTTCATTTAATTTCCGATTGTAGATTGATAGTTAAGCAGTGGTAGTAGGCCAAAGGAGTGAGAAGGTGAATAGCAGTATGCTTATTGAGAAACCTGAGAGGATTGCATTGAATGATATTTTCTGCTATGAAAACTAACTACTCAATCTCTTGCTTAGTCCAAGCTATATGGGAATTGAAATACAAAAGATTTTGAAAACTTGAGATTTGCTGAGAAAGCCTGGTTGGTTGGAGTCATAATCAGGAAGAGTGGATAATATTTTTTGAGCATCTAAAAGATAAATACTAGTAAATTGGAAGCCACTATAAATATTATTCTGAGAGAGACCTCTTCTTCAAGCTTGTTGTAGAATTTGCCAAAAGGTTTTTTTCTTGACAGTTTGATTTCTTCATTAAAATCTATTTCAAACTACATCTCTCCATCTGCACTTAAGAGGGCTAAAAATAAAAACATCTAAAGGCTACAGCTTATTAGTTGGATGTACTGGAAGACAAAAAAGAACAAGCCAATTTTGTAAATAATACAAGAGAAGCTTATATGCAATGTGAGATGAATGGCTATGGAAAGGAGTAGTGAGGATCGTCCTTGAACCTTCATAGTTGTAGTACTCTGTGTACTAAAAAAGTATTCTAAAGGCACTACCCAAAAGTCTAGATGAAAGGCTTAGTAAGCAGCTGAATTTAGAAACTAATAAGAACATGACAATGGGTGTGAATATTGTGATTTTTTAAGAAGGACAGTACCAAACAGACAGAATGACTCCAAAGACAGCCGTGAATGCAAAAACAAATAAAGGGAAGACAAAGACTAAGACAAGCCACTATGAGATGACCAATGAGGAAAAGGTTACGATAATTGCCTTTTTCTGGTTGTTCCAGAAAATGACCATCTTAGCTAGACTGGTTGGCTAGCCATTGTCAACATTACTGAATTTCTTAGCCTAGACTTCAGAGCGCGAAAGTATAGACAATTTTCACCATTCTGGTCATCCTAGCAAGCTGAGCAAGCAAGATGGCCAAATACTATTGGGTAAGGAAAGAAAACATAGAGCTCTGACGTGCAAGAGTTGCGCGATAAATTGACACCTTATATTTCACTACATACGGTGAATAGAATACTGCAGGAAGCCAGAGTATGCAAATGGTTGGCTATCAAAAGGCTTAAATTGAGTCCAGAGCATGCAAAGACGCGGTTGGCATGGGCCATGGCATGGCGAAATTGTACAGAAAAGGAGTTTCAAGGTGTGATTTTGAGTGACTAGTGCTCAGTTGAGTATGGACATACTCCACAGCAGCGGTGGGTCTATAGACGCCGAGATGAGCCATAGCATCCAAATTGTATCAAGGCAGTTGGAAAGAGAACAGGGATTACATTAATGGTATGAGGTTGTTTCTGGAGTTGCGATAGGGGTACCTTTGTACCACTTATTGTATCATTAGTGGATCCTTGGGTCTATTTACCACTCTTGGAGACCTGTCTGATCCCAGTTCTGTACAGGGTTCGTGATACTAATAGCGACTGGGTATTTCAGCAAGACAATTCACTGATCCACCTTGTGATTATTGTCCTAGTGTGGTGCGATGCCAACAATATTCCACTTGAGGATAACCCAGTCTGTTCACCAGACTTGAATCGAATCAAACATATTTAACTGGAACTTAAAAGACAGATGTATAAACAATACCCTGATATTAACAATACCTGTGGTAGTCCTCAGAAGATTAGGTAACGGTTTGGAGAGGTTCTTCCTCAAGTGTGCATGACCATACCACCTGAGGTTTTTGTGAAACTATGGCAGTCAATGCCAGACAGGATTCAGACTGTGATAGATGCGAAAGGGTACGATACCTATTATTAGAACTTTTCTTCCACAATGTAACTATTTTTTTCATTTTATGCCCATTGTACTAGTTTGATTGTTAGTCACCAGCTAGTAGACATATTGGACAATTAGTGAAGTCACGTGATCACCAAGACTTTTGGGTAGTGGCTTTATATATCTCAATTTATTTTTCTCATCAGACCAGCTGTTTTCAGAATATCATAGAAGTACTCTACGTGGTATCGAGAATTGAACATTTTCTAGGTAATAATTTTGAATATTCTCTTTCTTAAAAATAATCATTGGTATCAGAGAAGTGCACAAATTATTTCTATAATAGTAACAAGCTCTCATCTACTATTAATAGTCCATGATATGCCTTATTATCTTAAATTCTGTAAGCATATTATTCTGGAATATTGGATAAAATCAATGAGATATCGAATCTCATCGACATTGTAAACATTTTCAGAAATAATATTGCTTTTCAAAATGGCTACTTCCAACTAATTTTGCTTTTTTTATTTTTTTATATTTTGTTTTTTAAATGAAGTTCTATACATGTTTGAGTTACATGCAGTTATATATACTGGTAAAGAGTATGGCAGCTATAAACTGCCTCCCATACCTTAGTCCACAAGGGCTAAAGAAAAACTGTTAAGTTTAGAGCACCTATCAGTATAAAATACTCTTCCTAAGAACAATTGTATAGTCACTATAAACCAATAACCTTACCAGATATACAATATATGAAAAACCCCAATACCCCCACAGTGAACCAACTCAGCAACACAGAAACCCTCAAACATATGAAACTTCTTATACTCAAAGTCATTTGGTCTAACAGGATGACATATATAGTCTACTGACAAACTTAAACTATTAGCTCTGAGTACAAGCAGGAAGAATAAAATTGCTGACAACAGAAGTTAAGAGAATAAGGAGCAAGCAAAAATAAAAACGAGGCCAGGAGTGCTTGTCGCAAGGTACAGGAACCCAACAGGTCTATTGGACAACTCAGCTTAGGTGGAAGGCTAGAAGCCAGAGTACTGACCAGAGAGACGGGTGGTAGTAAGGTACCAGCTGAGGGGACTGCTGGCCTGAGTACCAGCCTGAAAGCATAAAGGCAGTAAGGTGCTAGCTAATAGGTAGCTGTCAGATGCTAGCCAATCACCATAATGGAAAGTATAAAGAAAAGAGTAGACCCAAACAAAAGTCAACTATCAGTATCATGTTTGTGTCCTGCTCAGCAGTTTTTAGAAAGTTCAAATTGAAGCTTTCTATCTTACCAAGTCTCTCATATCATTATTTGTTCTGTAAGAGATAGTATCACTTAGTAGAAGGGATACAACAATCAGATAATGAGTCAGCAGAATAGTGGCAAAATCAACTATGGCCTGTTGAAGAGACCTGTCACAATCTCTACAGTTCTCATTACAGGAAATACAAAAATCTATCAAAATGGCAAACTGTAATCCATCTTTCCAGTGATCTGTCAAACAAGTTAGGGATAAACCTGACTAGGCTAATGCTAAGTGTGGCTACAGCAAATATGAGGAAAGTGAAGTATCCAGTATTATAAGATACTAGAAGGAGAAAGTATAGTATTCCAATATGCTTGATATCAAGCGAGATAGGAGCAGATCAGTTTCTACAAAAGCAGGAAATAAAACGTGATAACCTATACCCCCCCTAGAGGTAGGGTGCAAACAGGAAACCTGATTGTAGTTTCACATGGTATTAAGTTTATCCCAAATAGGAAATAACTTTCAATTACCAGAGGTGTACCAGAGATGGAGGATGCTGCTTTCAACTAATTCAATTAGTTTATTATATACTGAATAAAATATACTTATAGTATACAAGCTTAAAAATGATATCAGTAGTTCATACATGTGTAAAAAACGCTACAATGTAAGATAGTCCTGTTGTGCAAGGGCTCAAGTATGCTCAATTTGCTGACAATACTTGCCATCTAGAGTTGGATATGAATTCAGAAATGCAAGATGCCAATTTGATCCAATTGACCTTCCTATTTGTGGATCCCACTTACCACACAAATACATTGCCTTCTCCTTTGGAAGTGCTATATGTGGAGAAAAACAGTAATTATGCATTTTCAGACATTTAAATATTATTAAGACAATAAATAAACTCCTATATATACATAGTACGTAATATACCCATTAACTAAGGTATATTCCTTGCCAGGATTTATGTACTGCTTCCTCTCATGAAACTCACTGACTAGTCTTTGCCACGGTCCTGATGCGAGATTGTTCCTTTAGGAACCTGATAGTCAATCGCCAGCTGCTAGTAGGTAGGTATAACTGTAGTTAGACTTCATGTATAATCTAATTCGTTTATTGCAAGCTTGATTTGATCTTTAGCAGTACTCAGATGCCAGTAATAGTCCATGAATGATAAGGTCAATAAAGCTATATATATATTGGGAAAAGCCCATATACTAAGAAGATGGATTGCAAACTAGAATAATTCTACGAATACTTTCTACTTTTCTATTGGTTACACCATTGCTATATGGGTTTCTATTAGTTGTTACATATATGTATTGCTACCTGAATAACTTTGAATGTTCTTGAGGGTTCTCATATACTCATGTCAATTAGAAGATGAAATAGAGGGTAAAAATAATAATGAAAGTCATTAATCAAACAATCCAAGTCTCTTCTTACTTGAACAAGTCTCTTCTTACATGAAGTATACTGCTTAATTATGTTCTTCAAGAATTAAGACCTGTTATACAAAACCTTCAAAATTCTCCTTCATCCAAGTCTGATGAGCAAAATCAGGTATCAAAGACTGGTGTACCACTTTTCTACCATGATTGTATCAGAATCCATATTCTTGGTTATGATGCTTTATCATCTTACCAAAAAAACAACTAACCCAGTTTACTATACTCTAAGTACAGCTTATAAGATTAGACATGAGCCAACTACTACTCCTAAAATAAAGGGTAGTGGCCAAGAACTACTGTCCTCTAATAACCATAAGTATCTGGTAGTTATAGCTACTACATTACCAGAAGCCAGATACAAGCCACTATGGCAGATTGTACTCTACTATAATATTCAAGCATAAAATTGACATTACGAAAAGCATTTACTGCAGAGTGGTGTTACTATCAAGTTGCTTGTAGAAAACTACTGTTAGATAAAAGACCAAAAGCACTTTGTTTAAGCTGGTATTATCAGTGAGTAAACTGGACTTTTCCAGATTGAATAAGAGTTATTTGGATAAACAAAGCATCATTTAATATTGGAAGAGCAGGAGGCCACATATGGATTATCTGTAAGGTAGAGAGAAAGTACGATATAGCATGATTGATTTCATGATTCAAAAAGCTGTCTGACTTGATGATATGGGGATGATTTATTGGAGCACAACTAGGTCTGTTAGTATTCTGAAATTATTCAGATTGGAGAGAGAAACCACTGCAACAGCTTACTCTAAACATATACTTTCTATCCTGTATGATTACTGGTACAGAAATTCTATCTTATCAGCTGAACAGTTTATACCTGCAGTATTTATGCAGGATTGAGCATCAGTACATTGAGCTATATTGATAACAGAGTGGTAAAAATGGTATAAAATGCAGGAGTGGAAGCTTTCTTGCCTGGCAAGTTCACCAGACTAAAGTCCAATGGTAAAGTTCTAGGATTGAATGAAGTGCCACCTGGTTTAAGTAAATCGAGAAGGAAAAACAAGGACACTTGATGTGGTGAAAGATGTTATTAAGGAAATCTAGAATTAGATAGCTGCTGGAGATAAACTCCAAAAATTAGTGGAAAGTATACTTGAGAGAATTCAGGCAGTCATTGCTGCTGGTAGTAGACACAGATACTTTTAATTCTACATAGAGTTCAGATCATGAGGAAAATAATCCCTGGTATTTGCGTACTTCCTCTAACACCTGTGTAAATAATTACTTGCTAGCAGATATTGTATTTCTAGTTTCATACAATTGTTTATTACCAGTCAACTAGATACATATCAGCTATATATGGGACTTTTACATGACAATTATTGTCATAAATTGTTGTGCTGGTTAGAAACACTTTTTTCGTTGCCACTAAAGCTCACTTGTTTCATGTTACTGTGTGTTCCGACTCACCGTGGGGTATGTTACCGCCAAAACTAAAATCATTAACTGGTGCTTTACTATCTAAATTCAGGGATTACAGGGCTGACTAAGAGGTGGATTCTACAAGATTTTCCGAGTACATTTTCAAGCACGTAGTCACTGCTGCTAAGCGGTACAGTGTGAAGAATAAGTGGTACAACAGTATGAAAATCCATCAATATTATGATAGACCCTCTTCAAAGAATTATTGACCAGGTTGCAGTTAAGATTTCCTGGCTTTCTTGCTTCTGCCTATTGTTAGATTTTGATGACTTGAATCTTCATCTTTTATATCGGGTAATGGAGTACTGAAGAGGGTTTTCAAAGTTAAATATGTTGCAAAAAAGTAACTTACTCTACTGTTTCATATAAGCTTGGCACATACAGTTTGGGTTAATTTACTATTTCTTTACCTTACTACACAATACATATTTTACTAGTAGAGACAAATGTTAAGAGGTTTGAAACAGGCCAAGACCAGAGAGTGAAAATTTTATTTCTGTAAAGTAAAAAAATGCCCATTTAAAGCAAACTCATTTTCAATGAACAAAACTTCCTGCAGAATGCCTAGCACTTCTCAAAAATCCCAACTTGTATACCAATTATAAGATAGTTGGTTGGCCTTTATCCTGTTCACTATCCTCTTTGATGATGATAATATGGATTTGATATAGTAAATCCTTTCAGCTGTTATCAGAAGTGGCTATAAACTTGATACATGTTGAAACCAAAATGATTCCTACAGTAACAGTCTCCTACAATTCTTAGAGAAAAATAACAGAAGGTTAGTCCACTCTCTTGATCTGGATTTGAGTTTTGTAATAAATTATAGAGAAAAAGCAGACAACAAGGGTGAGATTATTGTCATACTGGGAATAATAATTATAGAAATATAGTATTAGGCATCTTGAGTTCCTATTCCCCGCAGTGAGTACCTATTTATATAACATGTATGCTAATTATATTTTTATAGCTATAGATATATTTTAAAAGAAATAAAAGATTTTCAAATTAAATTTCTAATATAAGTTAGGTTCATACAGTATCTGATTTGAGATTTCAAGTACTTTTTCAAATGAAATGAGTGTCATTTAATGCTTTAACAGCACTTCCCCAAGATAATCCAATATTCAAAAATTACTCTCAATATTCTCAGACACTTATAAAAGATCTGTTAGCTACGACTCCATACTTTCTGAAAGCATCAGAATTATCAATTATTTGTGGAGCTGTACAACTCAGGATTGGGGAAGTAACAACTTACCTGAACTGTAAATACAGTATTGCAGAGCGAATTCAACTACTCCCTTAAGTTATTCGATGGTTGAAACCTCACTGCCTTGAATTCAGACAAATGAGAAGTGGAATTGTAAAACAAGTGAGTTTGCTGGATCTTCTGATAGAACTGATGTTGTCCTGCAGTGTTGTCTATCATATCACATGGAAATATACTTCAATTGTAAGAAGAAATATGCTCTCAATTTGCAAGAAATTTGTAATGCAAATTAAAAGTTTATATTTGTTTCTGGAGAATTTCCTGCATCTATTAGTGATGCAACTGCTTTTTATCAAACTTCCTTTTTTAAAATGCCAAACTGTTTTTTTTCATGCTCAGATAACTATATTTTGGCTAATAAAGCTTACCAAGTTACAAAGTATTGTATGACTTCATACAAGTAGCCTTTTACTTGCCAGGATGCTGTCAGATATTAGAATTGCCAGTTAAGACTTGTAGCAACTTGAGTCAAGATTGAATAAGTATTTAGAATTTTGAAAAATTGTTGGAGATGACTTAAAGGTATATCTATTAATATAAGGTATATACAAGATCATATAGGTATTATTATATGAAAAATGAACAGTTACATTATAGAGAATATGGAGTTATTAAAGTATGAAGTTTAAATAGCAATCAAGCGAATCCTGAAAAAGATAAGAATGAGAAATATTGTAACTGACAATTAATATTACAAATTCCATCTTTGTAGACAAGTAATATACTTAGCATGTCTCAGGTTCACAATACTCTATCATCTGATCTCTTCTTATTCTTAAATCTTGGAGAATGTCCTTGACCATATTGTTTCATTGATCAGATTTATGATCACTTGCTTTTGTATCAGCAATATAACTAGCACTTTAAGAACAATCTGTATTAGGAATACTATTGTACTTTCAAAAAACAGTAACAATTTAAGCTCTATTCCTGGAGATTTGCTTCATTAGATTAAAATCTTATGAAAAGATTAGTCAGTCAGATCATTTGATAACTCTGGTTGCACTTCTTAGTTCATCCTCCCTCTTCTCTACACCTCTGGTGATTGAAATTTATTTCCTAATTGGGAGCAACTCAACATTAAGAAAATAATACCACTTTGTCCTCTTTGTACTAACCTCATAGGGGGTGCAGGCTATCATTCCTCATCCTCCTTTGCCTTTGGGCATTATTTATACTACTTTCCCTCCCACTGGTCTACCCTGTAGAATCCTGATACTTCTCTGTAGAATCTCACAATGTCACCTCCCCACTTTTACCCACTTTCATGAGGCACCTCACTTAATATTTGCTACAGTCAGGTCTTTCCATTTTCCTCTTAGCAGACAGCTAGGAATACTATGAGCAGTATGCAATTGTGATGGATTGACTTCTTCCTTCTTAGAAGAGCAGGAGACTCTCATCAACAGGCCACAGTTGATTTCGCCACTCTCTATTTCTTCTCCTGTCAGCTGGTGGTATCCCATCTACTAAGTAATACTCTCTCTTATAGAATAAGAGACTATATGAGAGATATAGTAAAACAGCTGGGGGAGTTGAAAAAGAGGCCGCCTAGCAAGATATGAACACGATTACTGATCACTTTTGCAACTTGAGTCTACCCCTCCTCCCACTCCACTCACTCCTGTAAGGATTAGCTGGCACCCTACTACCTCCTCCCTCCATTAACTGACACCCTACTGTTACCCAACTGGTATCTTACTACCTCCTTCCTCCTTCCTGGCTTGAATCTTACTGCGGCCATTCTGAATTCCACAATGGCTGGAGGTCCCAAGTTAACCTACTACACACTAGTATTTACAACAGGAATGGCACACCTGCTCCAGCTTTTAGTCTTTACCCCAATAGCAACTGGGACATAAGTGCCCTCCCTCCAGCTGTACTATTAAGGATTAGCTGGATTCAAGGTGTTGTGCCTTCGGGTGTCAGTTGGTTAGGTAGTTGATTTCACTTGTTTGTATTATTTTAGTTCACTATCAGACTTGTTAGAGATATTTTAGGATGATTTTGTAGTGGTTAGTTTAGGTTCGAGAGGGTCAAGATATTGCTTGTAGGGGACTGTTTTCCACCCCAGAGGGTTTTCAGTTTGGCTACCAGAATATGGCTGAGGATGGTAGTTTTTGAAGTCTCATAGACCAAGCTTTAGAGGCCATCTTTGTACCTCTTAAATCAAATGAAAAATTGATATAAAAAAAAAATGTTGTGCTTCTTATTTGTACTACAGATTATCATACTTGTTACAATCATGAAATATAAATGAGAATTACAAAATATACTATAACAATAAATTCTCCAGATAAAAGAAAGCTATTAACATATTTCTGATAGATTTTTATCTTTTCTATTTTTCTATGTAATAAAAAAAAAAGATAGAGGTTTAGAAATATTGACTTTAAAACTCTACTCTTCATCCAACCTCCTTAATAAATATTTTTTTCAGTCTATTAGAAGCTCCTCTACAGACTCATGAAGTTTTATGTGAATTGAAGCATATTTTTTCAATTTGTAAAATGGTACATTTTTCACAAAACACCCAGATACAAGTATTGTCTGACATTATGTCTTATATTGTACTTTATAACTTTTTATTTGATTTGAAGAGCAATGTGTAGTGGGTATCAAATTGTGCTGGAGAGGAAGAAATATGTAATATTGAAAAAGATGATGCCATGGGAATTGAAGTAGAATATCAGACAGAAACAGAATAGAGAAAGCAGATTAGTAAATTCTTTTTAAATCAATAAACAATTTTGTACTTATAAATACAGAAATAATTAAAAATTGAATAAATAAATGAATAATAAGAATAAAAAGAAATAAAAACAAGCAAAAAAGAAACAAAAAACCAATTATATTATCCAATATGCTTAAAATAAATATGCTCTAAGTCCATACTTAACCTTTCACTGAGTTCTCTGTTGAACTGATTCTTGCAATTACATCATCATTAACTCTATTCTTCCCTGTTTAGTCCTATTTTTCTCTTTTTCAATCTTCAACCTATCTCTCTCAGGGTCTATTCCTCTCTGCCAAAACTTGCGCTGTTGCTGTAGATGCTAATCAAGAAATTTGAATTTTCTTTTCTCATACTCTGATTTTGCTACTACTGAAATACTAACTGTATCCAGTAATATCTCTGAACTATCGTTTATTTTTCTTGCTATCCTGGTAGGACCCTGCAGTATTGCACTGGTAGTAGAATAATTATTATCATTTATCATTTCCTGAAAGTGGCACTTTTTTAGTCTTCTTATTGCTGATAATAGATGGGATTTGATTCTGTATATAATATATAATGAATAAGAACCACGACAGTGGTGATCCTTGTAGAATACCTTTTTTGGCATTCTATATTATCAAAATTCGTTTTTTAAATCTGAATTGGACCCTTCTTTTCATCATCCATCTCCTGACCTACTTGTTGACTTTCAGGTCGCATCCTCTTATCATCATTATATCTGATAACATGTCTGTATCTACTGTATTGAATCCACCTTCTACATCAATCAAGAGTATTCCTTTATACTAGCCATTCATGTGTTTAAGGAATTCAAAACCTTGTTGAATTGCATTGTGGGCCAAACTTTTCTTTCTCAATCTGAATTAGATTTCCTCCAGTTCCAATGTATTCTCCCCTCTTACCCCTAGTTTGGCTCTTTCTTTCACTTTTGTTGTAACTGGGAATAGGTATATTATTTTCCATGATTCGCCATTGGCATATTTTTCCTTATCTGATTTCCTTATCAGGACTGTTTCTGCTTCATGAAGTCCTTGTTCCCATCGATACCCTTGATATTCATCATTCCCATGAATAACTCTTTCTCTTTTTTCCACCAAAATCTGAGGAAGGGGCAACTTATCATGTCTATTCTACTTGCAGTGTTTCCCCATAATCCTTTCCGCGCTTTTCTTACATCCTGTTTGATGTATTTGATTTAGGTAGTTTCATTCACCTCCTGGCTCTCCTCTCCTGTCCTGTGTTATTCTACTAGCAAACTGCTTATCTCTTCATATATTCTTGCTATTGTACCATCTTGCATCTCCATTGTTGAAACAGAGCTTTCTGAACCCACCTCTTTCACCATTTTAAATATCCCTAGTTCTCTAAACTCTTAGAACTTGCTTTTTAAATGGTCAAATCTTCCTTATATCAGTCTTCCTCTAAACACCCTCTTCGCTAATTTCTACTTTTCTTTACTCTTCCCTTTTGTCAACTATTTAACCTCCTTCCTCATATGGATCATCTCTTTGCTGAAACTGTTATTCCCCCTTTTACGGGATTTTAATCTTTTCAATTTGGTTTTAATCATATCTTTCATCTCTCTCCGTAAATTCTCATCTTCCTTTTGGCAATTTCTTTAATCATTTCTTCCAATTTCCCATAGTCTAAGTTTTTCCAATCTATACTGTTTTCTTTGGTATTGGTTGGTTCTTTGACCCGTATTTTGTAGTACTGGCTCAAATGTTGAAGTCCTGCTCTGTCCATGATTCGTATAACCTGATGTTCAAAGATATTTTTCTATATCATCAGGTCGATTTCCATAATATTTCTGAACCCATTAGTTTTGGGTTTAGCTATCTCATAGTTTACCTGGTCCAAACATTTTTCCATCTTTCAACCATAACTATTTTTTTTGTTATTTCTGGCTTCACCTCTCTATTTTCCATTTCTAGCATTGAAGTCTCCAGAGATTATATCATAATCTCTTATAATTTTCAGGCTGTGTTTCATCTATTTGACCGTATTGCTCGGTCTGAAATATGCTTCTGCTATTTTAGTTTTTCCTCCTCTTTCATCTTCATATTCTAATTCCACTCCCATTATATTATCTTTAACCCAAGTAAACTATCCAACCAAACTTGTCCTTATCAAAACTTCTACTCCACTTTCCTTAACATAAGAAAACAACATCAAATCCTTTTTTTCATATTTCAAATATTTACCACATTTACTTACCAGTATATCCAATATAAAAAACACATCCACCAATGACAAAATATCCATCACCAACTCTCTATTACCTTATCCTCCTCCCACATTTATCGTACATATGTTTAACCTCATTACCAGTATGTGGGTTTAAATCCTGGTAACAAAGATATTTTTTTCTTTCTCACCAAAACTACTTCTTTATGTCTACTTCTAGACTCTCTCGGTACCATTTCGTAAAGTCATTTCTTTGAACTTACCGCTTCAATCATTTTTTTGGCCACCCTTATTCCTGGTCTATTGTTGTTCATTCACTTTTCATAGTTTCTTGTTATATCGCTGATACGTATTCTCTAGGTGTTGTCCACTATAATGTTCCTTACCATACTGAATTTTGGAGGGTGCTCTCGACGATCCTTTCAATATGATGCATCTCCTTGTTCCTGTATTGTGGTCATTCATCTGGCATAGCTAGCATTTCAACATTTTATGTTTGTAATCTATACCTTTAGCATTATCGCATTTCTCTTTCATATGTACATGATCCTGTCTGTTATGTTCACATCTCCAGTAGGTACATTTAGCTGTTCTTGTATTCACCTCTGGTATGTCCTGCTTGGAGGCAGTTTGTTCAGAATATTATTCCGCTCATTTCCTGAAAGATTCTGCAGTATCTCTTCTTTCCATCCACCAATATGCTCTGGTTGTTCAGCCTTAGCTTGTTTTTAACAACATTTGTCAGTTCAACTATGAGTGCCAAACCTGCTTGATTTGCACTTTTTTGTTTGATACTTTCTAGCTTCCCTGGCCAGAACGGTTGTGCTACGATATATAGTCCTGGGTCACTCTTTTCTCTGTTAGCTGCAAGTGATTCATATAGACTTGTGTTTTTCCAATAGTCAACTTCTCAGGTTTTCTGTCCTCCTATTGTCATTCTTACTTTAGCATTGTCAATTTTAATCTTTTTAATGTCTAGTACTAATTCAATGTTTTCATACCTGTTTTCTCCAAAACCATTCTCAAGTGTTAGAAGTATCCTATCATTTCTTCTGCTTTACTATCAGTACAACTTAGGTGGATATCACCCCATCTGTTATTTCTAATAGCAGAAAAGAAAAACTTCCCTGCTTTAATCTCAATTATCTTCTTGTTGACATTGTTTCGAATACTTTCCAGTATTACACCTTTGGATAGTTCTACCTTCTTTCTTCTTCTTTCCAAAAATCTTATCTTAACATGTCTCTTTGTTTCTGGGATTGATAATGTTAGCAATTGCGGTCTAGTATTGTTCCTCCTATTCTCCACTAATTTGTATTCCTCCTTTTTCATATTTTTCTTTGCTTTTTTAGCAAATGTTTCTCGCTCCCTTTTCCTCTATCCCCTTTTTGTATATCAGTTTTGTATGTATTAGAATCAGTGGAGGAGAGCTTTTGTTTACCCAGTTAATCAGTATTATCATTTCGTTTGGAGTATTTCTATCTCCTCTGTCCATACCTTTTCCTTTCTCCTTCACTTAACATTTCTTGCATCCTCTTTCGTCTACTTCCACTTTCCATTCCCTCAGGTCATCTAGTTCATCCCTCATCTCCTTTATCAGATCTTCTAGTCTGTCTAATCTTCCCAAACTTGCTTTTGGGATTTCCTCTTTCTGTTCTCTCATCTTCTCCTCTAACATTACAATTTCCAGCAGGCTTGGAATCTGTCTATCTTCTCTTTACACTTTTTCCGTTATTCTCCTCATCTCTTCTTCTTCAGAATTACCTACCATTTCCAGAAATATCTCCTGCGTTGTTTCCCTTGGATCCTTTTCTAAGTAATCCTCGTCATCCTTTTCTCTGTCATTAGTATATTTGATATCTCCGATATCTGTCCCTTGACTCATTTTTCTATTTCCTAGTCTCATGTCAATATCTTTATTTCCAGAGATGTAATCTTTATCTCTGGTGTTGTTGGATTGTTAGTTCTTGTAACTCTTTCTGTGTCCTTCCAAAAGGTTATCCAGACCATGATTGAAAGAGTCCCAGCTCACATCTGATATGCTTTGGCTTTTCAATTCAACCCAGCTCATTGTTCTCTCGCTTTCTCTTGACAGTGTATAACTATTATTAGTATCTTGTAAGTTATCAAACACCATACCTGTTGAGTTCCTTTTATCTATTCTGAAATATTTGGCATCCTGCCATTTTCAGTCTCATCATTACTGCTACTTTAGCATCTGAAATTGATCTTAAATTGATCATCCTTATTGCTTCCTTTATTCTGCTGCCTGCATTCTCTCCATCACAGTTTCTATCATGTATGAAGTCAATAACTAGTCCCATAGGGGCTACAAAGAACATCCTCCATATCCGTTACAACCACATTTAAAGAAAAAACCACACCATACTTTTAGCTGGAACTTCATCTCATTGGCTGAAAACCTTTTCTCACCACCTCGCACTTCACCCCTTTCTGGACTAAAGACTTTCATTACTCATGATGGATCCAGAGTCTCTTCTTTTTAGTGTCTGTAAGGGCAGGGGTAAGAAAAAGCCTAAGGACCTCAACAGAAAGACTACACCATGTGCAGCTACTAGTCACTCCACCCTTGGTGATGGCAGTGGTACCCAGTCCCCAATTTTCTCGCCTTAGGGCCCCTCCTCACTTAAATGACCATGCAGTAATACCTTCTACACCTGCCTTCTGGTCCTCACTTTGGAGGTTCCAGAAGGAGCCTCTCCTGGTACAGGCAACTTTCAGAGCCTATTTGTCAAAGAGGCTCTTGATACAGGACTTGGCAACATCAACCCATCAACTGCAATTTTGGTATTCACAACTGTACTAGGTATGATCAAAACCAACTATAGGAGATAGTTTGACATCCTCAATCAAACTGTCAGTGACCTTACAGCAGAGTTGGACCAGATTCACTCCTTACCTGTACTGTCACCACCTCTAGTCCCTATACCAGATCCAACCACCCCCACTCTGGAGTCTACCTCCTACCCTCCTGTTTGCCCATTACCCCCCCTCCTCATTCCTGATTCCCACTCCTGTTGGTGCTCCTTTCTAGACGACAGTGGTGAAAAAGGGAAAGAGTAGGCCCCTCTCCACCAAGAAGCCTGCTACTCAGGTGACCTCTGCCACTCCTATTCCAGTAACTGCCCAGCCAAAAAAGGGCCTGACTATGAGAGAATGCTGCCTGATCATCAAAAGAGATGTCTCCCTTCTTTTTCCATCAGCCTTGGAGCTAAGAAATACAATCAATAAGGCTCTCTCCTCCACCCTTGTCTAGACTGTTCTCCTCGCAGGAGGCAATGTCACCCCCACCACTATAAAGACTGTCAGGACTACCATGCTTAACAGTAAGGCCTCTACCTTCCTTTACCTGATACCATGTATCACCTCTGTCAATTTGGACACACCTGCTACACAGTTAATTGTGCATGGCATACCCACCTCTGAGCCTCTGGCAGTAATTATGACAGAGTTCACTACCTACAACACTGGACTTGCCCTTACTCAACTGCATAGATGGCTCACCTCTGATGACTCTCATGCTGGAAAAGCTGCTTCCTCTATTGTCATCACTATCACTGGCCCCAAAGCACCCCTCTTTGTTGGTAGATGCTTGTCAGCCTTCTCCATTACCTTCAAGACTGAGTGTCAGCTTCACTTCAACTCCCTTACCCAATGCTCCAACTGCCAGTCATTTGGACACCACAACAACAAGTGCACCCACTATTCTGCCTGCCACTGGTACTACCTTCCACACTCTACTGGGGATCACTCCTGTCCCACTGCCACCTGTCGTATTAGAGGCCATCCCTGCAGTTACTTTACTCCAAGGTGTGTGAACTGTCATAGCTCTCATGAAGTCTACTCTCACTCCTGTCCTGTCCATCCTGCCTGACCCTAAGGGGAGTCTGTGGAGGATGGAGAAGGGGTTGAGATGGTTGACTCCTGACACCCATCTGGCATCCTCTCTCCTCTACTTTTGGCTGGCACACTTCTGCCTGCTACTTGTTATAATGGCCATGCTGTGAGTTGACTTCATTTCTCAGTTGTTGATTGGTGTAGCTTTGGTTTCTTACTACTTGTGCCCTGGAGTTGCTAGGGCCCCTACCTGTTACAATTTGTACTGTTTGATTCCCAGGTAGGATGCTTGGTTTTTGGCTTGGGTTACTTTACTTTTGGTTGTTATGTTACTTTTGTTCTTTAATGGCGGGTTGTTTTGACTAGCTGTTGGGAGGCTATACTTAGCTGTTAGTCACCATTTAAGGTACTTGGGATTTTGGTTTCCTGCTTAGGTGGAGAGCTTTTAGCATGATTTGAATTTTGTTATTTCCTTTGTTAGTTTTGAGATTAAGGTTTTTTGTATGCCATAGCGTGAACTGCACACACGGTTTTGTACCTAACAATAACTATATGATTTAAAAAAAAAAAAAAAAAAATGGCGGCTACAAAGGAGGTGACCAGCATCCTCCTTCTCAGTTTGCTTTCCCCATTACTGGGTCCACCCTGGTTATCCATTATTCTTTCCTTCTCTCTCTTTATTTCTTTCTTTCTTGTTTTCCGTAACTTTTCCGGGTTATACTCAAGATGTTTCCTTCCCCAATTATCTCTTCGCTTTCTGCCACACGCCAATCACAAAAAAAAACACCAAGACTATCGGTAAAAATATGACGTGTCACAAAGAGTCCCGAATTCGTTGTAAAAGTAACCTAATGCACCTTCTGGTAACTACTCGTTACTGAAAAATCTTCTTTTTAACTTTGAATGCCCCTACTTTGATACAATTGGCTATACTTAATATGTACGCTAATGCATACTAATGCATAGCTATGTGTTGATCATTTTACCTTCATCGGGCTTCGTAACTTTGCAAGCCCGTAGTATCATACTCGAGTACGGTATCCGAGTATCATAGTTTACCAGTACTGTACCTATGATATGATACCGTACTTGAAATAGTACAAAGGATAGAGCCTAAGAGTAAGATATGCCCCCCCTTTTCCCTTTGTCCCCATCCCGAATGGTTGGTATGATACGGTGAGGTATCATACCGCACCAGTCTCGGAGCCCCGCGGAGACAGAACCCGCGGAAACACGGTACTCGTAGATTGTTCCCGGGCAAGGATTACCACGCTGTACTCGAGTATGTATCATAATATATTACCTTACCAATCATAGGGCATTGGGTACTCGGAGGACGGAATCATATCACACCCGTGGATATGTAGGAGGTGTGCTCAGGAATTGTAAACATTGATCTCCGAGTCGAGCGCTGGGCCTATGATACCTTGACGCCATCCGGACCGTTCAGAAACCCTGGAAGTGACCCTAAGCAGAGAACCAAGCCGTCCCGATGGTTGCTAATGGTTAAACCATCTGCCTCGAGGATTACCCGGCAACATCGCAGAGCTCCACCAGACCACCCCACCATACAAACATGACAGAATCACTACTCATCCACTCCGACCCAATGCCTCCGGTTTTGAACCTCAATAGCCCGTCCAAGGACGCCTCCTCCTCCCATGTCTTTACCATGTACTCGAATATTCCCAGACCTCACTCACTCATATTTTTCTATGGCCAACAAATAGCTAACGAATATCTCTCTGCCCCAGACGGCCTGCTACATCCGCAGGCTCACATAAAACCTTTCTTCGACTGACTCTTCACCGAACGGCTCTTTCAACACTTGGTGTCAAGCCTGGTGAACTCTGCCAGATTTCCACTATTGGGGTTAGTGACGGGAAAGCTTTCCCAGTCATCGCTTGGCTGTCGTCTGATCCACATGTGCAGAGACATGTTGCATTAATATCGGATAATGTGAAGGCACTGTTAGGGGCTGGGTTTGAGGATAAAGTACATGTTGAGAAGTATACCGGGAAGGTGATTGATGCCGCAAAGGTTGTGGTGAAAGAGGCGGAAGGGAGGCCCTTGGTGGAGGGATGGAGGTGGTATTTGGAGCATATTTTTTGTGAGTGCTCGTGAGATATATATGGCAGGTGAACAGGACTGACGGAGGGGCTAGTCGAGTCAAAATACGTCTATGATTATTTGGGTATTCCGAGCACAGAGTATAAAGGTGCCAAAAGGCTTTTTCGAATCGAAACGGTCACCGGAGAAAGTACCCTGGTTGAGAATCTACCCGTGGTGTATAGAGCGACCTTATCCACTGTCGTTGAGATAGCCAATCCCTCCTCCCCGTCCTCGGGGCCCGTCGTGCGCCCCGCGCCCTGGCTAAAACCCGCGAAAGAACCTATCCCGCAACCTGACTTTCCAATTGTGGTTCCCCCCTCAAAAACCAGCTTCTCATCCATCGGTGGCCTCGCTCCACAAATCGCGGCACTTAAGACTCTCCTCCTCTCAACCCTCCACCATTCCCACCTTTTCACCAAACACAACCTAACGCCCCCACGCGGAATCCTCCTCTACGGTCCTCCCGGCACTGGAAAGACTCTTCTCCTCAAAGCTATTGCATCCGAGATCTCAGCCAAATGCTACGTTTTAAACGGCAGTGTAGTAGGCAAGTACCTCGGGGAGAGCGAGGCTGCTATTCGTAAAGTCTTTGCAGAAGCCAGGAAAAATCAGCCGGCGGTGGTGTTCATGGATGAGGCAGATAGTATAGCGGGTAAGAGGGGCGAAGGTGATGGGAACGAAGGGAGAATCGTTTCTACAATATTGACAGAGATAGACGGAATGTCATGTGGGGATAGTGATGGCGCAGAAGTAGTGAAGCTGGCGGTTGTAGCAACGACAAGCCGGCCAAACGTTATCGACCAGGCACTCCGTCGACCAGGCAGATTTGACAGAGAGATTGAAATTGGTATTCCCGATGCTGATTCCCGTAGGGAAATTCTTGAAATCATAACTCGAGAAATAAGTTTCTCCAACGAGCAGCCTAAGGAAGCTACGATCAAGGCCCTAGCTGCCAAAACCCATGGTTTTGTTGGCGCAGATTTAGAAGCACTTGTTCGCACGGCCTTCGCCAGCGCACTAACGCGCCTGAAACGGGACAACCTCGATTTGTCAGCTCCTATCCTAAATGACACTCCACAAACTCACCCCCAAGTCCTCCTTCGCGAAGCAGACCTAGACTCAGCACTCAAAGTTGTGCGCCCAACTGCCATGCGCGAGATCTTCCTCGAGCCCCCCAAGGTCCGTTGGTCCGATATCGGCGGCCAAGAGGAAGTCAAGCAGCGCCTGCGAGAAGCTGTTGAATGGCCATTATCCCACCCCGAGATATTCTCCCGTCTAGGTGGCACTCCGAGAAAAGGTCTCCTACTCTACGGACCACCCGGTTGCTCAAAAACCCTCACTGCGAAAGCATTGGCTACAGAGGCCGGGTTGAATTTCATAGCTGTAAAAGGTCCTGAGCTGTTCAATATGTATCTTGGCGAATCAGAACGTGCAGTTAGGGAGGTGTTTAGGAAGGCCCGCGCTGCAAGCCCGAGTATTATATTCTTTGACGAGATTGATGCGCTGAGCGCTAGCCGTGATGGTGGTGGGGGACGCGGCGGTGGAGGTGGGGGAAGGACAAACGTGCTAACGACATTGCTCAACGAAATGGATGGCATTGAAGTTCTTAAAGGTGTGACAATTCTTGCTGCCACTAACCGCCCGGAAATTATTGTGCGTATCCCCCTCTCATGAATCCACTGATCTCTGAATTACTTAACCCACCCAGGACCCGGCTCTCCTCCGCCCCGGCCGCCTCGACACGATCCTCTACGTCGGACCCCCGGACCTACCCGCCAGAGAACAGATTCTCCAAATAAAGACAGATAAAATGTCCCTATCCACAGACGTTGACCTCGACCATCTCGCTCAAGCCACGGAAGGATTCTCGGGTGCAGAAGTGGTTAACATGTGCGACGAGGCTATCCACTACGCTATGCGCGAGTCCTTTCTCATCGAAGCGGTTTGTGCCAGGCATTTCGAAGCAGCACTGGAAAGGGCCGTCCCGCAGATCACTACCGAGATGTGTGCAGCTTATGAAAGCTGGTCTGTGGGTGGGGTTAAGAAGATATAGTGGGCGATATGCGGGTTGTGACAGGCGCATGCCTACATAGATTATCACTCGGGTTCTTTTTCTTCCGGTATCATTACCGTGGAAATCATTAATTTTATAGCCTTCGAGAAGTGAAGTGGAAATGTAGAGAGGTGTTGAAGCCCCAGTGAGGGAATAATAGTGTACTGTAAGCTAACAAAGCAACTTGTGAAAACCCAGCTTCCCTCCAAGTTGGTTTTGGACAGCAGAGCATCGGGATGACGAAGCTGAACGCATCCAGATGTACTCGGTTTGCTCTGCCAGTTCCTATTATGGAATCTCTCGTTCTCAGATGTTTTAGCCTATACGAGTGCGGCCGATAAATATATTCATCATGTGATGTGCGGTCGTAGAGCGGCAAGTTGCAACGAGCAAGAAACTCAATACCGTATGTCGACCCAAGATACTTCGAGAAAGTCAGAAACAGAAGGCTTGAGGGAAATTTGAAGAAAAAAAGAAAAGAAAAAAGAGAAGGATGGAACAGAAAATCAACCATGAAAATTGTGATCTAAAAAGTGTTGTTACCTTTTGTTAGGCGAATGCCGATCTCTAGTATAACTGAGGGATGTAGGTCAAAATCTTCGTTCGGAGAATCTGTCGAGGATGGCATGTCTCGATAAAATAAGTAAAGTAAAGATTTATGAGGTAAACAATTTAATATTGATAAGATCTCTTCTTGGTTGCTTGATGATGTCTGTAAAGCTTGGGAGACTCTTTGATATTTATATCCTGCATCTGAGTATTCGCGGACTACTTCTAACTACTATGCCTCCGAAGTACCACTCTGGTTTTAATACGCAAACATCTAGAATCTTATAAGTGCGAACCCCGTTTGACCCTGAAACTTATCACACCCTTTCACAGTCACGGAATAGTATTCCTCCGCTAAGATAATTGCGCTATTTGTTTTACCAAACAGCCGCCTCTAACTTAGATGTCCGCACAGACTATTATTGTACTTTAGTCTTGTTGACTATCATTCCAGTAGTCTTCTTCGGTCATGAAGTGATCATGTTCATGCCGGACTACCTTGTGCCAATTGCAAGTGTGAGTCCAACGTGTCAACATCTCAAGGGTCTCCGACTTATCTCGATCTTCCTTTGTGAGCGTGCTTCTCCTTGGTCTGCCGGCCTCTATAGAGGGGTCCTATTTACTCGGACCAACCAACCTACAGCTGATCTCGGAAGGGTATCGGTGGATCTGGTATGTCCTTAATAGTTTCTGCTACTGGAACATCCTCTTGGAGTATTTCGTCGAAAATGTCCCATGACTTTCAGCCCGTAGTTTAGGAACCCTAACTTGGAAGCCTACTATTTCAATGCGCTTCTGACGGATTTCCTCTGTTCTACTTATCTGATGTCGCCCAAGGTCCTCTTTCCTATATCCTGCGAACAGCATGCGGTCGGATAGACAGTGGCGACGTATATGGTGTTATGAAGTGGGCTTCATTGATGTGACATTTTATTTATGGGACACAACTCGGGAGATCTCGCTAATGACTTGTGGGCCCCCTAAGGGGACCGGATGGGGGTGCTGGTACTCCCGAAAATTGAGGGTTTGTATGCAGTTACCCTACTGTAAGGTCTGTGCACTTCTTGTCTCAGATTTCCATATGCCTAATACCTTTGCTTTCTAGCAAATCTGTTGAGCTGAATTCAGGTGAACATGAAGGTAGTTTGAGATATCACTCCAGGTCTTATTGGTAAAGAGATGTAGTGTCAAAAGTGCACGCAGCATTTTCAAGGAGATCTCACTTGCTCCGTATGTACAGCCCATGATTTCTTTTGGAGAATAAGGTATTGCAGATTGGTTAAAAGATTCAATAGCTATAGGAGATATGGAATAAGGATTTGGTGATGAGAGCAACTGCTCTCCTGATGAGATCATAGAACTTATGATCCTGATGGTTGCCACATTGCCACTATACAACTGCACATCACATGATGAATATATCTATCGGCCGCACTCGTACAGGGCACTAAATGACCTCTGGTGCAAATCTAACTAAAGTGTAAGGACAGCTTAAAACAAAACCGTAACATTGGCTGCATGCATCACCTGAGCTCTGGTGGCTGGGGTGACAATTCTCACATAAGGTGTCCAATTTGAACTCAGCTGCTGGGAGAAAATGAACTGAAAAAGGTTAAAGCAAAAATCAGTGCTCTTTGTAGAGTGGGAATATGAATAGCATATCCAATACCTTGAGGTATTGGGAACTATTATAATTGTATGATTCTTGGTGTGCAGATCGATGAAAATAGTATTGAAACACTGTTACGTGGCACACCTCAACAAAATACAGCCCTACCTATCAACAAGTCCATTTCAATATTAACTCCAAAGATGATCTCCACTGCAGAGATGACGACAAGTGAATCCACGTGGCGGGAATATATAAATGTAATTGAGAAGAATGCCTTCAGATGGTCTTATAAAAAGAAATTTGTTAGATCTGTTCATATTTCAAAACCAATAGCATATCAAATTGTAAAGAGGTGGTATGAAGAAAATTGTAAGGAATATAAAGAAAGGTTTAGATAACCAAAGTAACTATCTGGGAAGGAGGAGCATCAGCAAAAATATTCAACCATGTCCTGTGCATCCATTGCGTCAGAAGCAGCGGACACTCACAATGGGAATCATTAATCAGGATGTGAAATCGAGCTAACGTCATGTCCTGGTTTGTATTCCTGGATGTCCTACATTTGGTCGATGTCATGATATGGGCCCCTGTGCCTTGTGTATTCTGAGTACCTATGATCCCTGTCTATTCTATCCTGATGATGTCTGATGCCCTGTGGTTCTCTCCTGACCATGTCTAATCCCAGTCTTCCTTCCGTCGCTTGTACCTAGAGATTCCTCCCTGTTACTACTCATGTGCTAAGGCCAAGTGTCCCAACCAGGATGGGATTCAGATACAGCGATGCTAACTCTTCCTTTCAAGAGTCGTGTAGCATCTGGTCTCGGTGTTAGGATTCTCTCAACCTATTTGTACCCTTATTGTGACATTTACGTAGCATTCCGGACCTCTGCAGATTTCACATTGACCTTGTCATCTCCTCTTGTTCTAGTGATCAGACAGTTAGACACCACCAGGATCTCATTGGACCATATATGAAATATTCCTGACTCCGTCCCGATCTTGTACTTGGTCTTGCTCCATCGTCTCGCCTTCTAGTGATCACCCTGACGGCTGTGAGAACTGTGTTTTCGTGTTTTCACATGGTATATCTCGCAGAGCTGTCCATCTCACTACTGCCTTATAAAACTACTAATATTCAAGTTTGCTCTTCAATGTCATACTCCTACACATCATATCACAGCACAATTGGAGAAATTCTGTGTATTACTAGTATTAATAGTATGCTCTCTATCAACCTTAATTCTCTGCGGGGAGCCTCCGATTATGCCCTGACTCCAGCTCATCCAGCCCAACATCACAAATCGCTGCCCTCGATATAGCCACTTCCTGAGACTCGTCCAAGCTCAAAGAGAGATGACTTGATTTTTTTTTTTGATTTTTTTAGTTTATTTTTATATCATATATTACTTGTTAGGTACAAGAACATGCATGCAGCGTAAGCTATGGCAAAAAGAAAACCTTAATTCCAAACAAACAAACAAAAGAAACCATTGACTCAGATCTCCAAACACGACAAATCCGTCGCAAGCACCTCAAACGATGACCAGTCAAAGTAGTAAGGAAAAATCAACAAACTTTCAACACAAAAACAGGCAAAAAATTTATCAAAAGCAGTATGGAAGTCAAATCAGGGCAGCGGGGGGGGGTAAGTCCACGCCAGAGGGTGAGAGCGGCCTAATCGGCGGCATGGGTGGTGGGAATCCGGTGCCAGTAGTGCGGAGGTAGTTGTAAGGTTCTGTCTTAGGATCCTCTGAATGGGGAATGACAGTTCGTTATCTTATGTCGTATAGTGAACAGGATCCTCTCGTTATTATTGTTGTCTGGTCTGTTCGACCGTATCGTGATGTATCTCGTGGTATAGAAGATACTTTGTTGATCATATCGTCTTCACGTTCGATAGGATGGTCTTGGGCCCGAAGGCCCATCCCTTAAGCGTAGCAGAGTTACTTAAGTGATTGCGTGAAGAGCTAACTACAGTGTCCCATCGTCCTCCTTATATAGTCCTCTTCATCG
>JACCEG010000172.1:33528-56144 GCA_014065205.1 Tuber brumale
ATACATATCCTTCCGCACAGCCCCCTTGGTCGTGTGCGCTGCCCCCATGACCTCTCAATAGGTCATGTGCGTGAAAGTAAATCAATCGCAATATAACAATCATATAACAAATGAAACTCTATGACTCATAACCGTGAGTCATAGTGCGAAACCAATCTGCCTTGCCATCTGCCTTGCTAAGTCAGTCTAGAATCGTGACAGTAGTTGGCGAGGGCAATGATGGCAGGCAGTGAGGACCAAATTGTCGAGCTTTGGCCGATGTCGGAGACTCCGTGGAGGTAGAGCGTCCTCTTATCAGCCTTAGCGGAGCATTGGAGTATTGCGTGGGCGAACATCTCTACGTTCTCCTCACAGAAGGTACATAGGGTGGAGGACTGGGGGTCGTCCCAGGAGTGGTGTGCGGCCAGGTCGCTTTTCCCGGCCATTCCTTGGTGTATGCGTCCCGCGGTAAAGCGGGCGAGGCCCATGAAGGCGTGTGGCTTTAGTGTGGCCTTGTATGGGTAGTAGAGAGGGGGTGGGGCCAGGTGTATCCAGTCTTCATGGAGTCAGTTTCGTAGCGAGGCCTTGAGGGCCTTGTAGTCTGGCAACATGTGGGGTAGTAGAGCCAGCCCCGGTTCCAGGGCCGGGTAGGCAGGCGGGAATGTTATAGTTTGTCTCGTGGCCTGCAGCAGGAGGTGTGCCATCGAGTCAATGGGTAGGTGTCTCCTCATGGGTTGTTCTCCTTTGTATTGGCGCCAGCCCAGCGGTATGTAGTTCTGAGTTCTCCCCTTGAGCAGCTTCCTGGGTGTGGATCTGTCTGGGTGGGAGGTGTAGGAGGAGAAGTCTGGGGGGAGCCTAGCTGATGCTGGGTTGTAAGCAGGGGAGGAGCAGGCTAAGCGAAGTGCCGACATCCTTCTCCGGTGAGTGATCAACAGGTCAAGGGTGGGGAGGCAGGCCTCAATGGCCAGAATAGTCGTTGGGGTTGAGCTGAAGCAGTTCGTGACCCATCTCATAACATTGTTCCACAGGACCGACATCTTGTCCGTCGTGGCTAGCGTTGGTATCAGGAGGTCAGCTCCGTACGTGAGGATAGGAAGGAGTAGGCCCATAGCGAGCCTTCGGCACATGTGGGGGGGCATTCCGATCCCGGGAGGCGCAAGCCTTCTCATAGCAGCCAAGGCCCCAGAGGCCATTGTGAGTCGTTTGGTGAAGTGGGTAGTTGTTTCCAGGGTGGGGGTGAACCAGTACCCCAGCCACCGTAAGGAAGAGGAGGGTTGAAAAATAAAACCATTTAGAGCTATTGGTTGGTTGGAGATTGGGGATCTGTCCTTAGGTGTCCTCCAGTGTATAAGTTCAGTCTGGGGGATTGAGAAGGAAACTCCAATCCGCGCTGCCCTGCTTTGAAGGAAAGAAAAACAATCTTGAAGATACCTAATATTCCCCCTATAAGAAGCAGTAGAAACCGTAATTGAAAAATCATCAACATAGGAAAAGATCACCCCTTGAGGTATGGAAACAGGTAATTCAGAAACATAAATCACAAATAACAAAGGAGAAACAGGGGACCCCTGAGGAGTCCACACCTGAACGGGAGAAAAAACCCCGGGCGCCCCTTGAAACAACAAGCGACATGAACGATCTGTAAGAAAGGAACGAACCCAGGTTACCAGGTATCTGGGAGTCCCTTTGGCTCTGTGTTTAGCTGTAAGAAGGCTGGAGGAAACATTATCGAACCCTCCTTTTATGTCTAGAAACAGGGAGGAGGCTTTGGGGGAGGGGTTTTGCCTTGCCCTTACTTCTTGAGTGAGGGCAGCTGTGGTATCAAAGGTTGAAAGGCCGGCGAGTGAACCACATTGGTTGGGGTTCAGGAGCCCCACTGCGCGGGCGATGAGGGAGAGGCGTGTTGCTACTATCCTTTCCAGTATTTTCGAGAAGGTTTCGAGCAGAACGACAATTTGGAACGAGGCTGGGGTGGAGTAATCTGGTTTTCCTGGTTTAGGTAGGACCACCCCATTAGACATCTTGAGGCACATTGGGTGGTGCCCGTATGCCAGGAGTGGGGCAAGGAGAGATGTGAGTATTTTCAGGTTCATGGCGTGGACTTTCTTCCAGACCCCGTACGGGATTTGGTCTGGGCCCGGGGCTGAGGTGTTCGAGGGTCTGCTGAGGGCAGATGAGATCTCTTCGGAGGCTAATGGTGGATGTTCGGGGTCGAACCATGGGTAGGCCACAGACTGCGTTGGCTGCTTTGGTGGGAAGAAGTGGTCTAGCTGAGCTTCGTTGATTTCTTTAGGGGAGTTTGCATCCGGCAAGTCGGGGAATCTGTCCTCATCTCTTCCCATTGCTGCCTTTTTAGCTTTCCAGACTGACTGTAGTGTCACGCTGGCCAGGAACTCTTTCCAGTATTTGTCTTTGGCCTTCTTAATTGTCTTGAAGTATCGGTTGCGATGGGATCTTAGATCCTCTCAGGATTGTTTTGAGGGGTCTTTCCTATGCTCCTGCGAGGCCCGGTGGTGTGCTTGTCTCAGGAGGGTGATTGTCATGTCCCACCAGGGCTTCGAGTAGACAGGGACCCTCTTGGTCGGGGTGCAGGCTTTGATCAGTGTGGTGAGTGTTAGCATGTGTCTCTCTAGCGAGTTGTCTAGGTCGAGGTCGGTGGGGTTGGGTCGCGGTATTGGAACCAACAGTTCCTTCAATTTTTCCCCAGCAATTGTCCAGTCTGTCTTGTCCCAGTATGGGGTTGGGGGTGGTGGCCTGATTAAAGGTGCCATGAACACGATAGAGATGGGGAGGTGATCACACCCTGTTGCTGGTAGGCGGGTCGACCAAGTTTGTAGGAAACGAATAAGGGGTGAGTTGATGAAGGCCAGGTCAATAACCCCAGGCCTAGTGGTGTGGTCAAATAGGAACCTGGTGTATGCTCCAGGGGTGTTGCAAAGTTCGAAGCCATTGTCGTTCGCTTGCTCGAAATATAGGCTGGAAGTTGTGAATTGATTCGAAGAAATGGTTCTTAGAGGGTCAGATTGTGGATGGTGGATGTTGAAGTCACCCGCCACCAGAGTGAGGAAGGGGTGTAGGGGGAAGCATGTAGCTGGGTCAACTGTTCTGTTCCCAGAGGAAGTGCCAACCGTCGAGTATAGGTTGTTAGCCCTAAATTGTGAGTATTTGGAGTCAAAGAGTCCTAAGGGGGAATAAACATCAATGGCCATGAAGTCAGGCCTATTAAAAAAAACAGGAAGTACAGCAAACACATTCAAAAAATCCATGTAAACGTAGGTGGCCACCTTGGGGGGTGTCCCTTGTTTAAATGGTGGAGCAAATGATTTAAAAGATGCAAAAGTAGGGAGCCTGTTGCAGTACACAGGGGGGTCCTGCAGCAGTATTATCTGTAGGGGGGCTTTCAGAGACTGAAAGTTATTAAACAATGAAAGAAACACATCCCAGCTTCCCAGGCAGTTATGTTGAACAAAAAAAGGTTGCTTAAGAGAGGGTGGGGGAGATGGCCCTATGGGCGAGGTGCAGGTAGAGTCCTCCACCTTTATGCACCTGAAATGGGGTCTTCAGAGGAGAACGCATCAGCCCACGGGGGGGGGCCGACTCGTTTGGGTATTGGTGCCTTAAACAGGCTCATTGGAAGGGTTCGGGAGTTTGATTGGCATGGGGTCTCCTCAATGCTATTGTCAGCTTGTTTGCCTTTCCCTTTAGGGGTGGCGGGTCGTGAGTTGTCCTCGCCGGTATCCATCCCTTCTTCCTCTTGGGCTGGTGGCAGGTCGCCCCTGGCTACTGGCTTGGGTCGGGAGGGGCAGTCATTATTGGTTGCAGAGTGATCCCCTAAGCAGTTGGGGCATTTCAAGGGTGAGGTGAGGCAGCAGGCAGCTACGGCCTTTAAGTGTCCGTCATTGGGGCATGTAGGGTTGGTGCACCAACGGGCTGAGCGCAGGTGGGAGCCAGAGTAGAGCGGGCAGACTGAGCTGCTCTCCTTGCACATAGGAGCGGGGTGTCCAAATTTCCAAGATTCCCAGCACTGCATGTAGCGGCTTTTGGAGTGGCAGACATCCACTTTGCGGGGCTTGGAGTATAGGTAAATGGTCCTTCCTATCTTCACAACGTCAGTAGGGGGAACCGATACAACAATAGAAGTAGAGTTTTTGGTGGCCCTTATTTCAGGGTTCGGCTGCAGGTATCTTGCAGAGAAGATCGTCACGCCTGTTGCATTTAGGATGGAATTGCCCAGCTCAGATCGGAGCTCCTCAGGGTCCCAGGGGAGGAAGGGGATGGGTAGGCCGTGAATGGCTAGTTGGACTTCATTGGGGGCAGGCATGAAGGGCCTGAATGGGTTCTCTCCAACTGGGAACCCCTTATTGAACCACGTGGCGAGGGCATCGTAGTATGGGGAGTAGGCGGTAGCAGGAGTCTGTAGGGAGCGGGTTGTAAGAGTGAGGGCGCCCCTGGCGTTAACCGAGGTGCTGAAGCATAGTGGGTGGGGGCAGTTCGCTTCCTGTAGTACTTGGGCTGCTATGTCTGGGGCTCTTGCAACTATCCTAAGCACGTCTTGGTGAGGGAGGGGAGTCTCTCGGGGTGAGAAGAACCTCCTGTCCGCAGCCGGCAGGGGGAGTGGCCCTCTAACTGAGGGGCCCGCACCCATCGACGCTGCGACCTGGGCTGCAGAGGAAGAGGCCTTGTCTCCACTCTTGGAGTTTTTGGACTTCCTTCCATCAGATTGCGCTTGCGGTACGGCAGCCTGGGCATAGGTTGAGGGTTTGGATTTGGCCTTACTAAGAGCCCTGTTGAGTGATGGCTCTAGGTGGCCAGGTGTGAACGAGTAGGCGCTGTATTTTCCCTCGCAGAAGGCCAGGGCTTCCCAGGATAGCGGGTTCTTAACTACGTAAGCGTTCGGATCACCATACCACTTCTCTGTGGCTGTGTTGTAACGTGGGATATCGGAGTCGAAGTCAGTCATCGGACTGGCTCTTGGGGCAGGAGGGGCGGGCTGGTTTCTTATGGTCTGTTTTAGCTGTTTTGCTGGTTGGGGTTGATGGGCTGAGGCGGTGGGCTTTACTCAGAGAGAGGCTGCAACTCGGGATGAGAGATCAGCCACTGTGGCTTGAATAGAGGCTAGGGAGGGGCCCATTGTAGGTAGGGCTTGTCGTGGGGCTGTTGTAATTTTACTTTCTAAGGAACCGATCCTGGCATGGAGGGCCGCTATTCCTTCAAGTGCAGCCATGATTAGGGGGAGGATTGAGGCTTCTCCTGCTGTTAGGCTTCTGAGATCAGCATCCCATAGCCTAGGGAACATGTCTCTGTTGGTGGCGAGGTTGGAGGTGGTATGATTGTACATCTCTCTGAGGAGAGGGAGGTTGGGATCGAGCGGGCCCACAGAGGAGGACCGTGTCGGATTCTGAGGGGGTGAGGAGTGGATCTGGGCTGCTGGTGCCAAGGCAGTGGCAGTTGGGACTTGAGCAGTTCTTCCTGCATAGGGGTGGGAGCGGTCAGAGGTGCGGGACTCTGGGCGCGAGGCCCTACCAGTGTTGTGAGTCATAGCAGAAGATATGAGTCAAGTGAGGAGTGGGGTCGCTTATAGATTGAAGCCTAAGCGAGAGGCAAAAATTGGTGTGTCGTGGTGGTTGCCACCCAAAAACTTGGAGTTTAGGGATGACCGAAAGAAGTAATTTTTCAAGCGAGAGGTGAATAGAGGGCGCGGAGCATGAGAGAGATCACTTGATTATTCTTATTATTATATCTCATTACGCTTATGGAGCCGCAGCGGCTATGAAGCTAACTGACATACAAAAAATACACCACGCAAGGGTGCCGGTCAGATATCCCGTCTCATATTGAAAGGTAGCAACGTTCCATTGGGCCAGCTCATGAGCCATAATGACAAAAAGAAAATCCTCTAAGCCACCAAATGCCTAACAAGTATAGGAAACAAAAGTAATATCCCTAAAAAGCCCTGTTCCTTCTCTCAGTTGCCGCTTGGTGTGCTTTGAGGTGTGTGGGACATTCCTTAGAATTAGGCTGGTGAGAGTTGCCACAGTTGACGCATTTGATGGTGGTATGCAAACATGCTTTGCCCTTGGTAGGACAATCAGATCTGCCGCAAGTGTGAAGGTGTGCTCGGTGTTCCATGGAGCAGATACTGCAATGTTGGGTGCCGGTACACGGAGAAGGGTGGGGGCCAAAGGCCATGCATTTGGTGCATTGGGTGTCAGGACCAAAGGACAAGTAGCGTTGCACTTTGAACTGCTTCCCAAGTAGCGAGAGGCCTCTGCTGAGGGCTTTATCTGTGGAGTCTTTGCCGGCAATAGTGAGGACCATAGCTGATGCTGCTTTGCCCTGACGTTGGGCTGGGTGGTGAGCCATCTAGGAGGGCGTTGGAGGTGGGTGCCAGGGTTGAATTCTTCAATCTCAGATTGAATAGTGGAAAAGGTGGAGGATGTGGGGACGCCATGAAGGATAACCTAGTGCCAGATTTCATCTATTCTGAGGCCAAAGGCTGCAGGGATGGTGGCTCTAGTTGCTTCCTCAATGGCAGAACGATGCGCTTTGAGGACAGAGGTGGCAGGTGTATTATCCTTGATGAGGAGGTGGACATGGTGGTTGGTGGTGAATTCGATTCTTGCAATAAGAGGTTTCTTAATTGCATGGTTGATGGCATCACGAATGTTGAGTGGGTTGGTGGTATCAGGTAGGATAGAGCCATCTCTTTCAATGACAATAGTACGGTCGCGTTTGGTCAAAACAGCTGGGGTTGAAGTTTTGGCTGGTGGAGTGGTAGAGGATTTGACTGGGACTGCTTTGGTAGCTCTTTGGGCCCAGGTTTGTTGTTGTGGTGGGGCGGGCAAGGTGGTTTGTTGTGGTGGGGGGGGTTGTTGGTNGTGGTGGGGAGGGTTGTTGGTGGTGGAGTTGGTACTGCAGGTGTTCAACCTGAGAGGTGAGGTGCGCAACCTGGCCTTGAAGTGATTGGATATCTGTAATATGGCGGTTTTGAATCACCACGAGGTGTTTCTGTAGGGCCTGGAAGCCATCTTCAAGGTGTTGAGTGCGAAGTGAGATGCCAAGGTTGGAGCTGGAGATGCCTTCAGCCAAAGGCCTTGGTGAAAACGTAGGGATGCAAGGATAATCTTCTGTAGAGGTGGTAGAGGCAGGAGCAGGCACAGTCTGGACTGCAGAGCCTGGTTCTTCCTCCATGCGTGTGTCCTCAGGCGAGACTGGGTTGGCAGGTGGGATGGGTTGGTTGAAGGGGGCAGTAAAGGGGTTTCCACCACCCCTCCCTCTGCCCCTACGTCTATTCGACATCAAAGGGTTGGGAAATGGCACCCAGTTGATAAAGGTGATAAAACACAAATGAGGGGGGATGATTTGTGGTTGAAAAGTCTTTAAAGTGAAAGGGTGAAGCGGTGAGGAATGGTTGTCAACCAATGAGGTGGACGCTCGGCAAGAAATTTGGTGTGGTTTTTCTTTCGCTGTTGTTGTAACGGCAACGGAGTCCCTAACTAGAGATGACTTGAGGAAAGAGGGCTTACCTGACTGGTGGCCGCCAGCCCCGCAGTCCACACACCTGAGTGTCCAGAACTCGGAGCATCTGATCCTGGATATGCAAGGGGACTCCGTTGCGATTACGACCACAGTAAAAGAAAAAACCACACCAAATTTCTTGCCCAGATTTCACCTCATTGGTTGACAACCATTTCTCACCACTTCATCCATTCACGTTAAAGGCTTTTCAACAACAAATCCTCCCGCCTGATTTGTGATTTATCACCTTTATCAACTGAATCTGTTTTCTCAACCCTCTGATGTCGAATGAATGTAGAGGCAGAGGGAGGGGTGGTGCAAACCTCTTTGCAACCCCCTTCAACCCATCCATCCCATATCCCAAACCAGACTCGCCTGACGATACATGCATGGAGGAAGACCCAGGCTCTCCAGTTCAAAAAGTGCCTGCTCCCGTCTCTATCACATCTAGAGAAGAATATCCTTGCATCTCTACTTTCTTACTAAGGCAGTTGGCTGAAAATGTGTGCAACTCTAACCTAGGCATTACAATTCACACCCGATACCTAGAAGAAGGCTGGGAGGCTGTGCAGGAACACCTCTTGGTGGTTCAAAACTGCCGTATTACAGACATCCAAACACTCCAAGACCAAGTTGCACATCTCACCTCTCAGGTTGAACACTAGTAGTATCAACTGCACCACCAACCACCTCCTCAACCACAACAAACCACCTTGCCCGCTCCTCCACCACAACAATCCTCAGACATAAGACCTACCGGAGTCGTCTCAGGCAAACCCGCAACCATTCCACAAGCCAAAACCTCAACTGCAGCTGTTTTGACTAAACACGTCTGTACCATTGTCATTGAAACAGATGGCTCAATCCTACCTGATACTACCAACCCCCTCACCATTTACAATGCAATCAACAATGCAATAAAGAAGCCTCTAATTGCAAGAATGAAATTCACCATCAATTACCATGTCCTCCTCCTCACCAAGGATAATATACCAGCCACCTCTGTCCTCAAAGCACATCATTCTGCCATTGAGGGAGCAATCAGAACCACCATTCCAGCAGCCATTGGCCTCAGAAAAGACAAAATCTGGTACAAGGTCATCCTCCATGGCATCCCCACCTCCACTATCTTCTTTACCATTGAGTCTGAAATAGAAGAGTTCAACCCTGGCATCCACCTCCCATCCCGTCCAAGATGGCTCACTATCACAACCCAACGTCAGGACACTGAAGCATCAGCTACGGTCTTCCCTGATGGCAGCAAAGACTCCCCAGACAAAGGCCACAGCAGAGGCCTCTAACTACTGGGGAAGAAGTTCAAAGTGCAACACTACTTGTCCTTTGGGCCTGACACCCAATGCACCAAATGCCTGGCCTTGGGCCGCCACCCCTCTCACTGTACCAGAACCCAACATTGTACTATCTGCTCCGTGAAACACCCAGCATACCACCACACCTACAGCAGATCAGATTGCCCTACCAAGGGCAAAGCATGTTTACACAGTACCATCAAATGCGTCAACTGTGGTGACTCCCACTAGGCGAATTCTAAGAAATGTCCCACATACCTCAAGGTACACAAAGCGGCAACTCTGAGAAGGAACGGGGCTGATTAGGATTATTAATTTGGTTTTTTTTATTTTTGTTAGGCGTCAGGCAGCTAGGAGGATTTCCTTACTTGTTGTTGTTTGCGCAGTGGCCTGGGTGCCCATTCAAAAGCAGACACTAGCATTTAGGAGACGAGATTTCAGGATGGGCATGTTTGTTGGCTTGATAAGTTGTATACTAGTGCCGCTTCACAGCCTGTTGCTCTATAAGGGAGACAATGATATATAATAATAATAATAATGTTGGATATACAAACAACCTCCGTCTCCGCTACACCTCCGGTGATTGAAATTTATTTCCTATTTGGGATGGACTCAACACCACACCAACCTATCACCACATTTTGGTCTGAACCCTCCCCTTGGGGGGGGTGTAGGCTATCACCATTCATCCTTCTGGACTTCGTGTCCATCCCTACTGCCCTCTCCCTTTGAGGTTTACCCTCTGGGGATACCCTATCCTCTTCTTCCAGCATCTCACGATGCTGGGTACCTCCCCTACCCCGCTTTTGCTAGGCCTCGCTTAGCATCAGCACGGTCGGGTTTCCCTCTGTTCATCTCAACAGACGGCTGGGACTACGGTTTGCGGTACGCGATTACGACGGATTCCTGTATTCCTCCCCTAAAGAAACTGGGGAGTTGTGTCGGGTTTCCACAACAGGCTACGGTTGATTTCGCCATTCTCCTTCCACACTCATCGCTTCAGCAGGTGGTATCCCATCCACTATAGTGACACTATCTCTCGTAGAACAAGGGACTACATGAGAGATGTGGTAAAACTGCTGGCTTTGTTTGGGGCTTGCTGGAGGCCGCCTAGTAAGGCATGAACACGTTTCCGACAGTTGTTTTGGTACCTGGGTCTACCCCTCCTCCATACTTCCTCGGTGCGATCGGCTGGCACCCTACTGCTACCACAGGCTGGCACCCTACTGCTACCCCCCCACCTTAGCTGGCACCTTACTGCCATCTACACTTCCTGCTGGTCTCGGACCAGTACCACTCCCCCTAGCTGGTACCTTACTACCACCTCTCTATGGTCAGCACTTTGCCTGCTGGCCTCTCCACCAGGTCCGGTTTTCCGGCTGACCTCTGGGGGTTCCTCGCTCCTGCCACACGCCTCCCTCCTACTGTGGTTGGGTTCCTCCCTACTTTGGTTTCCTTACCCCCGTTGCCCAGGATACGTTTATCCTACCAGTCCTCGGGTCTGATTCTGTGATGGATAATCCTTTGTTGCAACTGGGTGACCTAGGCTGGATGGTTTATGGGTTTTCATTTGTTTGGGGTTTCTTTCTGTTGTTTTGGCTGGATCACTGTTGGGGTTTGGGATTTCCTCTATGTCACGCGTTTGTGGAGGTTATGGGTTCGTGTACACTGTAGCGGTTGTGGTTAGGGGGAGTTTTTTACGCCGACTGGCCTTGTAGTTAGATCGTTTTTCTTCAGCCATTGTGTGCCGGGGCAGGGGTGGAGGTTTAGGTCTACATAGCTTGCGCTGAGGTGACCTGGTTTCTTAAATACTTAAATTAAAATAATTTAAAAAAAAAAGGAAAGAAAATGTTGGATATACAAATATCCTCCGTCTCCGCTACACCTCCAGTGATTGAAATTTATTTCCTATTTGGGATAGACTCAACACGAGACCAAACTATCACCACTTTTCGGTCTTCACCCTCCCCTCGGGGTGGGTGTAGGCTATCACTATCCATCCTCCTGGACTTCGACTCCATCTCTACTGACCTCTCCCTTTGAGGTTCACCCTCTAGGGATACCCCATCCTCTTCTTTCAGCATGTCATGATGCTGGGTACCTCCCTTACCCCGCTTTTGCTAGGCCTCGCGTAGCTTCCACATGGTCGGGTTTCCCTTGTTTTATCATATTAGACGGCTGGGACTACGGTTTGCGGTACGCGATTGCGATGGATTCCTGTATCCCTCCTCCTCAAGAAACTGGGGGAGTTTTGTCGCGTTTCCTCAACAGGCTGCGCTTGATTTCGCCACCCTCCTTCCTTGCTCATTGCTTCAGCAGGGGGTATCCCATCCACTATAGTGACACTATCTCTCGCAGAACAAGGAACTACATGGGAGCCGTGGTAAAACTGCTGGCTTTGCTGGGGGCTTGCTGGAGGCTGCCTAGCAAGACACGAACACGATTCCGATAGTTGTTTTGACACCTGAGTCTACCCTTCCTCCACACTTTCTCGGTGCGATCAGCTGGCAACCTACTGCTGCAACAGGCTGGCACCCTACAGCTACCCACCCACATTAGCTGGCACCTTACTGCCATCTACACTTCCTGCTGGTCTCGGACCAGTACCACCCCCCCTAGCTAGTACCTTACTACCACCTCTCTCTGGTCAGCACTCCGGCTGCTGGCCTCCCCACCAGGCCCAGTTTTCCGGCAGACCTCTGTGGGTTCCTGGGTCCTACCACACACCGTCCTCTTGCTTCGGTCGGGTTTCTCCCTGCTTTGGTTTCCCTTGCCCCCGTTGCCCCAGGTAAATTTATCCTATTTAGTGCTCAGGTCCGGTTCTGTGATGGAAGATCCTTGGTTGCGACAGGGTGACCTAGGCTGGATGGTTTATGGGTTTTCATTTGTTTGGGGTTTCTTTCTGTTGTTTTGGCTGGTTCACTGTTGGGGTTTGGGATTTCATCTATGTCGTGCGTCTGTCGAGGTTTTGGGTTTGTATATACTGTAGCCGTTGTGGTTCGGGGGAGTTTTTTACACCGACTGGCCTTGTAGTTAGACGGTTTTTCTTCAGCCTTTCTGGGCCGGGGTAGGGGTGGAGGTTTAGGTCTACATAGCTTGCGCTGATATGACCTTGTTCCTTAATACTAAATAAAAATGATTTAAAAAAAAAAAAAGAAGAAAGAAAAAAAAGAGAAAAGAATATTGGATATGCAAACATCCTCCATCTCCACTACATCTCCCGTGATTGAAATTCATTTCCTAATTGGGATAAACTCAACACCACACCAAAGTATCACCACTTTTTGGTCTGCACTCGCCCCTTAGGGGCGGTGTAGGCTATCGCTATTCATCCTTTTGGACTTCGAGTCCATCTCTACTGCCCTCTCCCTTTGAGGTTTATCCTCTGGGGATACCCCATCCTCTTCTTCCAACATCTCATGATGCTGGGTACCTCCCTTACCCCGCTTTTGCCAGGCCTGCCTTAGCATCAGCGCGGTCGGGCTTTCGTCTTTTCATCACCACAGACGGCTGGGACTATGGTTTGCGGTATGCGATTGCGAAGGATTCCGGTATCCCTTCTCCTAAAGAAACTGTGGGAGTTTTGTAGGGTTTCCTCAACAGGCTGCGCTTGATTTCGCCACCCTCCTTCCTCACTCATCGCTTCAGCAGGTGGTATCCCACCCACTACAGTGACACTATCTTTCGTAGAACAAGGTAGTACATGTGAGACGTGGTAAAACTGCTGGCTTGGTCATGGGCTGGCTGGAGGCCGCCTAGCAAGACACGAACCCGATTCCGATAGTTGTTTTGACACCTGGGTTTGCCCCTCCTCCACACTTTCGCAGACTCCGTTGCCGTTACAACCACAGCGAAAGAAAAAACCACACCAAATTTCTTGCCGAGCTTCCACCTCATTGGTTGACAACCATTCCTCACCGCTTCACCCTTTCACTTTAAAGACTTTTCAACCACAAATCATCCCCCCTCATTTGTGTTTTATCACCTTTATCAACTGAGTCCCATTTCCCATCCCTCTGATGTCTAATAGACGTAGGGGCAGAGGGAGGGGTGGTGCAAACCCCTTTGCAGCCCCCTTCAACCCACCCATCCCACCTCCCAACCCAGCCTCGCCTGAGGACACACGCATGGAGGAAGAACCAGGCTCTCCAGTCCAGACTGTGCCTGCTCCTGCCTCTACCACCTCTACAGAAGATCATCCTTCCATCCCTACATTTGCACCAAGGCCTTTGGCTGAAGGCATTTCCAACACCAACCTTGGCATTTCACTTCGTACTCAACACCTTGAAGATGGCTTCCAGGCCCTGCAGAAACACCTCATAATGGTTCAAAATCGCCATATTACAGACATCCAAACACTTCAAGGCCAAGTTGCACACCTCACCTCTCAGGTTGAACACCTGCAGTACCAACTCCACCACCAACAACCCCCCCCACCACAACAAACCACCTTGCCCGCCCCACCACAACAACAAACCTGGGCCCAAAGAGCTACCAAAGCAGTCCCAGTCAAATCCTCTACCACTCCACCAGCCAAAACTTCAACCCCAGCTGTTTTGACCAAACGCGACCGTACCATTGTCATTGAAAGAGATGGCTCTATCCTACCTGATACCACCAACCCCCTCACCATTCGCGATGCAATCAACAATGCAATCAAGAAACCTCTTATTGCAAGAATCGAATTCACCACCAACCACCATGTCCTCCTCCTCACCAAGGATAACACACCTGCTACCTCTGTCCTCAAAGCGCATCGTTCTGCCATTGAGGAAGCAACTAGAGCCACCATCCCTGCAGCCATTGGCCTCAGAAAAGACGAAATCTGGCACAAGGTCATCCTCCATGGCGTCCCCACATCCTCCACCTTTTCCACTATTCAATCTGAGATTGAAGAATTCAACCCAGGCACCCACCTCCCACGCCCTCCTAGATGGCTCACCACCCCAGCCCAACGTCAGGATAAAGCAGCATCAGCTATGGTCCTCACTATTGCCGGCAAAGACTCCACAGATAAAGCCCTCAGCAGAGGCCTCTCACTACTTGGGAAGCAGTTCAAAGTGCAACGCTACTTGTCCTTTGGTCCTGATACCCAATGCACCAAATGCCTGGCCTTTGGCCACCACCCTTCTCAGTGTACCGGCACCCAACATTGCAGCATCTGCTCCATGGAACATCCAGCACACCTCCACACCTGCGGCAGATCAGATTGTCCTACCAAGGGCAAAGCATGTTTGCATACCACCATCAAATGCGTCAACTGTGGCGATTCCCACCAGGCTACTTCCTAGGAATGTCCCACATACCTTAAGGCACACCAAGCGGCAACTGAGAGAAGGAACAGGGCTGTTTAGGGTTTTTACTTTTGTTTCCTATATTTGTTAGGCATTTGGCGGCTTGGAGGATTTCCTTTGGTCATTATGGCTCATGAGCTGGCCCAAACGAACGTTGCTACCTTTCAATATGAGACGAGATATCTGACCGGCACCCTTGCGTGGTGTAATTTTTGTATGTTAGTTAGCTTCATAGCCGCTACGGCTCCATAAGCGTAATGAGATATAATAATAATAATAATCCACACTTTCTCAGTGCGATCGGCTGGCACTTTACTGCTACCACAGGCTGGCACCCTACTGCTACCTCCTCACCTTAGCTGGCACCTTACTGCCTTCTACACTTCCTGCTGGTCCCGGACCAGTACCATCCCCCCCAGCTGGTACCTTACTACCACCTCTTGCTGGTCAGCCCTTCGGCTGCTCGCCCCCTCACCCGTTCTGGTTTTCCGGTTGACCTCTGGGGTTCTTGGGCCCTACCACATGCCTTCCTCCTAGTTTGGTTGTGTTTCTCTTACTTTTGTTTCCCTTGTCCCTGTTGCCAAGTTTATCGGACATAGGGTACTATTACCTGGTTCTGTGCTCAGGGCCGGTTTTATGATGGCATGCTCAGTCTATCTGAGCAGCCTAGGCCTATGGTGTTCCTTAGGGTTCAGTTTATGGGTTTTCATTAGCTTGGGTGTCTTTCTGTTATTTTGGTTGGTTCACTGTCGGGGTTTTGGGATTTCTCTTATGTTGCATGTCGCTGGAGGTTTTTGGTTCGTGTATACTGTAGCGGTTGTGGTTAGGGCGAGTTTTTTAAACCGACTGGCCTTGTAGCAAGACGGCTTTTCTTCAGGCTTTCTGGGCCAGGGCAGGGGGGGAGGTTTAGTTCTACATAGCTTGCGCTGACGTGACCTTGTTCCTTAATACTAAATAAAAATGATTTAAAAAAAAAAAAAGAGAAAGGAAAACAAGGATAACAAAGTATTGGATATGTAAACAAGCTCCACGCCTTCTATTTACCTCGCGCTCGCAAAATTACCACATTCGGTTATCCATAAACTCCAGGTTTTTGGGTGGCAACCAGCTCGACAAACCAACTTTGGCTTCTCGCTTAGGCTTCACTCTATAAGCGATCCAACCCCTCACTTGACTCACTGCCCCTGCTATGACTCACAACACGGGAAGGGCCTCACGCCCAGAATCCCGCACTTCTGACCGCTCCCACCTCTATGCAGGAAGAACTGCTCAGGTCTCAACTGCCCCTGCCCTGGCACCGGCTGCTCAAATTCACTCCTCCCTCACCCAGACCCAGACATGGTCCTCATCCATAGCTCCACTCCACCCCAACCCTCTTCTCCTTAGAGAAATGTACAACCACACCACCTGCAATCTTGCCACCAACAGAGAAGTCTTCCCCCAGCTTGAGGACGCTGATGTCAGATGCCTGACCGTGGGAGAAGCCACGATCCTTCCCCTCAATATGGCTGCACTCGAAGGAATAGCAGCCCTCCATGCCAGAATCGGCTCCATAGAAAGTAAACTTACAACCCCCTCACATCAAGCGCAGCCTGACTCAGGCCCCTCCCTTGCCTCCATCCCAGCCACGGTGGCTGACCTCTCATCAAGAGTAGTGGCCTCTATATCAGCAAAGCCAGTCATGGTAACCCATCAACCCCAACTAGGAAAACAACCGAAGCAACGAGGTGAAAACCCCTCTGCGCCAAACATTCAGACAGCCAGCCCAATGACCTGCTTGGACCCCGATATCCTACTTTGCAATACTGCTACTGAGAAGTGGTACGGCGATCCCAATGCCTAGACAGTCAAGAATCCGCGATCTTGGATAGCTCAGGCCTTCCGAGAAGGGATGTACAGTGCCTACTCGTTCACCCCTGGCCACCTAGAACCGTCACTCAATAAGCTCTCGGTAAAGCCAAATGCAGACTATCAACCTATGCCCAGGCTGCCACACCTCAAGCGCAATCTGCGTGCAGAAAGTCTAAAAAGTTGAATGGTGGAGACGCAGCCTCCTCCTCTGCAGCCCAAGTCGCAGCGTCAATGGGTACGGGCCCCTCAGTCAGAGGGCCGCCCCCCCTCCCGGTGGCAGACAGAAGGTTCTTCTCACTCCGAGAGACTCCACTTCCCCACCAAGATGCACTAAGGATAGTAGCAACAGCCCCCGACATTGTGGGCCAAGTGTTAAAGGAAGCGAACTGCCCCCACCCACTATGCTCTAGCACCTCCGTCAACGCTTGAGGTGCCCGCACTCTTACAACCCGCTCTTTACAGACTCCTGCCACAGCCTACTCCCCCTACCATGATACCCTTGCAGCAAGGGTTAACAAGGCATTCCCAGTCGGGGAGAACCCATTCAGGCCGCTTAGGCCGGCGCCTAATAAAGTTCAACTGGCCACCCATGGCCTACCTATCCCATTCCTCCCGCAAGACCAAAAAGAGCTTGGCTCTGAGTTGGGAAACTCCATCCTAAATGCAGAGTGAGTGACAATCTTTTCTGCAAGATACCTCCAACCAGACCCTGAAATAAGGGCTACCAAGAACTCCACTTCAATTGTTGTATCAGTTCCTCCTACTGATGTTGTAAAGATAGGAAGGACCCTTTACCTTTACTCCAAGCCCCACAAGGTGGATGTATGCCACTCTAAGAGCTGCTACATGCAGTGCCGGAAATGCTGGAAATTCGGACACCCCTCCCCTATGTGCAAAGAGAGCACCTCAGTTTGCCCACTCTGTGCTAGATCCCAGCCACGATCGGCCCATCGATGCACGAACCCTACATGGTCTGAAGAGAGACACTTGAAAGCCGTAGCTGCCTGCTACCTCACCTCGCCCTTGAAATGCCCCAACTGCTCTTGGGAACACTGCGCAACCAACAACGACTGCCCCTCCCAACCCAAGCACCCGGCCAGGGATGACCTACCCCCCTGCCGCGAGGAGGAAGGAATGGACACAGACGTGGTTATCTCGAGACCCGCTACTCCCAAAGGGAAAGGCAAACAGAGTGATACTAGCATTGAGGAAACTCCCCGCCCGTCGACCTCCCGCACTCTCCCAATGACCCTGTTCAATGCACCAATACCCAAAGCAGTTGGCCCCCCCCCCATGTGGGCCGACGGGTTCTCCTCTGAAGACCCCATTACAGGTGCATAAAGGTGGAGGACTCTTCCTGCACCTGGCCCATAGGGCCACCTCCCCCATCCTCTCTTAAGCAACTTTTTTTAGTTCAACATAACTGCCTGGGAAGCTGGGATGTGTTTCTTTCATTGTTTAATAGCTTTCAATCTCTGAAAGCTATCCTACAGATAATACTGTTGCAAGACCACCCTGTATACCACAACAGGCTCCCAACGTTTGCATCTTTTAAGGTATTTGCTCCGCCATTTTAGCAGGGGACACCCCCCATGGTGGCCACCTACGTTTAGCTTGATTTTTTGAATGTGTTTTCTGTACTTCCTTGTTTTTTTGACAGGCCTGATTTTATGGCCCATGATGTTTACTCCCCCCGGGATCTTTTTGACTCCAACTACTCGCAATTTAGGGCATACAACTTGTACTCAACGGTTGGCACTTCCTCTGGAAACAGACCAGTTGACCCAACTATATGCTTCCTGCATAACCCCTTTCCCACACTCGTGGCGGGCGACTTCAACATCCATCATCCGCTCTCCGATCCACTCAGAACCATTTCCTCGAACGAGTTCGCAACGGCCAACCCCTGCTTGGAAGGTGCGCGAGGCAATGGTTTCGAACTCTGCAACATCCCCGAAGGCTACACCAGGTTGCCATTTGATCTTACCACAAGACCTGGAGGTAGTGACCTGGCCATTATTAACACACCTCCCGCTAACCTTTTACAATCTTGGTCAACCAGCCTACCAGTGACTAGCTCAGATCACCTCCCAATCTCCATCTTGTTCACGGCACCTCTTCTCAGGGCGCCACCTCCAACCCCGTACTGGGACAGGATGGACTGGACGGTCGCCGCAGAGCAATTCAAAAACCTGTCATTTCCACCACCATGCCTCCACTCAACTGATCTCGATCTAGACCACGGGCTAGAAAGGCATATCCTGACACAGACGACACTGATCAAATCCTGCACCCCAACCGAGAGAGTCTCCATTCACTCGAAGCCATAGTGGGACATGACAATCACCCACCTATGGCAGGATCACCATCGCGCCTCGAGGGCACACAGGAGAGACCCCACAACACAATCCTTAGAGGATCTAAGGTCACACCGCAACCGATACTTCAAGGCAATTAAGAAAGCCAGAGCCAAATACAGGAAGGAGTTCCTGGCCAGGGTGACACCGCGGTCAGTCTGGAAAGCCAAGAAAGTGGTAATGGGAAGAGAGGAAGACAGATTCCCTGACCTGCCGGGTGCAAACTCTCCAACCGAAATTAATGTAGTACTGCTAGACCACTTCTTCCCACCAAAACCGCCGACACAGTCCGTGGCTTACCCCCGCTTCGACCCCGAACACCCACCACTTGTCCCTGCGGAGATCTCATCTGCTCTCGCCTGATCCTCTAACACATCTGCTCCAGGACCAGACCAAATCCCGTACGGGGTCTGGAAGAAGGTTCATGCCAGCAACCCATCCATACTCACATCTCTCCTTGCCCCTCTTCTGGCCTACAGACATCACCCGAAGAGCCTCAAGATGACTAACGGGGTAGTTCTGCCCAAACCAGGAAAACCAGACTATTCTACACCCCCCTCGTTCTGAATTATTGTTTTACTGGAAAGCTTTTCCAAGATACTCGAGAGGATAGTTGCAACTCGTCTTTCTCTCATAGCCCGCGAAGTGAGGCTCCTGAACCCTTATCAGTGCGGCTCACTCGCAGGCCTTGCAACCTTTGATGCCACGGCCGCCCTCATCCAAGAGGTTAAGGCGCGACAAAGCCCCTCCTCTAAGGCCTCCTCCCTGTTCCTGGACATTAAGGGAGGGTTCGATAATGTTTCCTCTAGCCTTCTTACAGCTAGACTTAGGGCTAAGGGTACTCCCAAATACCTGGTAGCCTGGGTTCGATCTTTTCTTACAAACCGCTCATGCCGATTATTGTTTCAGGGGGCCCCTGGGGTCTTTTCCCCTGTTCAGGTGGGAACACCTCGAGGGTTACCTGTTTCTCCTTTATTATTTGTGATTTATGTTTCTGAAATGCATGTTTCCATACCTCGTGGAGTAATCTTTTCCTATGTTTATGATCTTTCAATTACGGTTTCTACTACTTCTTATAAGGAGAATATTAGGTATCTTCAATGGGTTTTTTCCTTGCTTCAGAGTAGGGCAGCGAAGATTGGAGTTTCTTTTTCAATCCCCAAGATGGAACTGATACACTGGAGGATGCCTAAGGACAGGTCCCCGGTCTCGAACCAACCTATCGCCCTCAATGGCTCTATTTTTATGCCCTCTTCCTCTCTAAGCTGCCAGGGATACTGATTGACCCCGACCTTGGAAACAACCACCCACTTCACTAAACGCCTCATGATGGCCTCAGGGGTGTTCTCTGCTATCAGAAGACTGGTGCCTCCCAGGATCGGAATGCCCCCCTACGTGTGCCGTAGGATCGCCATGTGCCTCATCCTTCCTATCCTCAAGTATGGAGGTGACCTCCTCACACCAACACTAGCCACGACAGATAAGATGTCGGTCCTATGGAACAAGGTTATGAGATGGGTCACAAACCTCTGCAGCTCGACTCCCACTACCATTCTGGCCATTGAGGCATGCCTCTATCCCCTAGATCTACCGATCCCCCACCACAGGAGAATGGCGGCGCTGCCCCTAGCCTGCTCCTCCCCTTCTTACAATCCGGCTTCGGCCAGGCTCCTCCCAGATTTCCCCGCCTACATCTCTCATCCAGACAGGTATGCACATAGGGAGCTGCTCAAGGGGAGAGTTCAGAACTACGTCCCTCTAAGATGGTGCCAGTACAAAGCCGAGCAACCCATGAGGAGACCCTTACCTATTGACGTACTGGGTCACCTCCTGCTCCCTGCCACAGAGCAAGTTAAAACATTCCCACCCACCTACCTGGCCCTGGAGCCAGGACTGTCCCTGCTACCCCTCACCCCGTCAAGCTATAACTCGCTTAAGGCCTCACTAAAGGAAAGACTCCTTGCAGACCGGATACACCAAGCCACACCTCCTCGCTATTACCCTTACCGAGGCGCGCTGAAGCCCCACTCCTTCATGGGGTTGGACCACTTCACAGGGGGGCGAATGCATCAGGGAAGGACCGGGAAGAGCTACCTGGCCGCTCACCACTCCTGGGATGACCCTCAGTCCTCCCCAATATGCACCTTCTGTAAGGAGGGCGATGAGACATTGACCCACGCAATCCTTCAATGCTCTGCTAAGGCCGACAAGAGGTCACACTACCTCCATGGAGTTTCCGACATCGGCCAAAGCTCACCAATTTGGTTCTCACTTCCTGCCATCATCGGCCTCGCCAACTACATCCGCACCACGGGTACTGGATTTCCCCCTCCCATGCCACCGATCAGGTTGCTCTCACACCCCCAATAGGAAATACCTCCCCCTGCTGCTCTACTTTGAGTTCTACTTGCTTTTAAAGAATTTTCTTGGCTAGCTTGTGATGAGAATTTGTTGATTTCTTTACTGGTGTGAGTAGTCACCGTGGGAGGTGCTTGCGATGGATTTGTCATTTTGGAGATTTGTGCCGATAGTTTCTTTTGTTTGTTTGATTGAAATTAAGGTTTTCTTTTTGCCGTAGCTTACACTGCATGCATGTTCTTGTACCTAACAAGTAATATATGATATAAAAAAAAGAAAAAAAAGAAAAAAGAAAAAAGTAAGGGATATACAAATGGTGATCCCAAGGCCTACGCCGTCAAGAATCCGCCATCCTGGGAAGCTGAGGCCTTTCGCAAGGGGAAGTACAATGCGTACTGATTCATCCACGGCCACCTAGAACCGTCACTCAACAAGGCTCTCAGTAAAGCCAAATCCAGACCATCAACCTATAGCCACATTGCAGTCGCGCAAGAGCAATCTGGGAGAAGAAAGTCTAAAAAATCAAGCGGTGGAGCCGAAGCCTCCTCCTCTGCAGCCCATGTTGCAGCGTCAATGGGTACGAGCCCCTCAGTTGGAGGGCCTCCCCCCCTCCCAGCAGCAGACAGAAGGTTCATCTCACCCCAAGAGACTCCCCTTCCCCACCAAGATGCACTCAGGATAGTGGCAGCAGCCTCCCACATAGCAGCACAAGTGGTAAAGGAAGCGAACTGCCCCCACCCACTATGCTTTAGCGCCTGTGTCAACGCCAGAGGTGCCATCACTCTTACAACCCTCTCTCTACAGACTCCGGCTACCACGTACTCCTCCTATTATGATGCCCTTGCTGCAAGGTTCAACAAGGCATTCCAGGTCAGGGAGAACCTGTTTAGGCCGTTTAGGACGGCGCCTCTTGAAGTCCTACAGGCCATCCATGGCCTACCTATTCCTTTCCTCCCGCAAGACCAATCGGAGCTTCGCTCTGAATTGGGAAACTCCATCTTAAATGCGAAGCTGGTGACAATATTCTCCGCAAGATACCTCCCACCGAACCCTGATATAAGGGCTACGAAGAACTCTACTTCCATCATTGTATCTGTTCCCTCTGCTAGACTCCGTTGCCATTACAACCACAGCGAAAGAAAAAACCACACCAAATTTCTTGCCGAGCTTCCACCTCATTGGTTGAAAACAATTCCTCACCGCTTCACCCATTCACTTAAAAGACTTTTCAACCACAAATCATCCCCCCTCATTTGTGTTTTATCACCTTTATCAACTGAGTCCCATTTTCCAACCCTCTGATGTCTAATAGACGTAGGGGCAGAGGGAGGGGTGGTGCAAACCCCTTTGCAGCCCCCTTCAACCCACCCATCCCACATACTAACCCAGCCTCGCCTGAGGACACCCGCATGGAGGAAGAACCAGGCTCTCCAGTCCAGACTGTGCCAGCTCCCGCCTCTACCACCTCTAAAGAAGATCATCCTTCCATCCCAACGTATGCACCAAGGCCTTTGGCTGAAGGCATTTCCAACACCAACCTTGGCATTTCACTTCGCATTCAACACCCTGAAGATGGCTTCCAGGCCCTGCAGAAACACCTCACAATGGTTCAAAATCGCCATATTACAGACATCCAAACACTTCAAGGCCAAGTTGCGCAGCTGACCTCTCAGGTTGAACACCTGCAGTACCAACTCCACCACCAACAACCCTCCCCACCACAACAAGCCACCTTGCCCGCCCCACCACAACAACAAACCTGGGCCCAAAGAGCTACCAAAGCAGTTCCAGTCAAATCCTCTGCCAATCCACCAGCCAAAACTTCAACCCCAGCTGTTTTGACCAAACGCGACCGTACCATTGTCATTGAAAGAGATGGCTCTATCCTACCTGATACCACCAACCCCCTCACCATTCGCGATGCAATCAACAATGCAATCAAGAAACCT
>JACCEG010000172.1:57319-73543 GCA_014065205.1 Tuber brumale
CTTAGCATCAGCACGGTCGGCTACAACCCTTTCTTCATCTTGGCAGACGGCTGGGATTACGGTCTGCCGTACGCGATTACGATGGATTCCTGTATCCCTCCTCCTAAAGAAACTGCGGGAGTTGTGTCAGGTTTCCTCAATAGGCCACGGTCGATTTCGCCACCCTCCTTCCTCACTCATCGCTTCAGTTGGTGGTATCCCATCCACTATAGTGACACTATCTCTCTGAGAACAAGGGACTACATGAGAGACGTGGTAAAACAGCTGGCTTTGGTTGGGGCCTGTTGGAGGCCGCCTAGAAGGACACGAACACAATACCAACAGTCTTTTTGTCGCTTAGGGACGAATGCCCTCCTCCTACACTCCCCACGGTTGCGATCGGCTGGCACCCTACTGCTACATCACACCTTGGCTGGCACCCTACTGCTACCAGACAGCTTGCATCTTACTGCCGTCTTCACTCTTCACGGGCTTTGCACCCGCACCCCCACCCAAGCTGGCATCTTACTGCTACCCTGGCTGGCAACCTACTGCTACCCCCATTCTGCAGGAGTTTCTCCGGCAACAACCCAACCCTAGCTGGCACCTTACTGCTACCTCTCGACAGGGCTTGAGGTGGCGCTGCTGCTTCTGCCGAACAACCCTTCCTCTAGGTGACAAGGCCGACACCTACCTCCATACCTCCTTGTGAGCCCATCCCGGGTGAGGCGTTACCGCCCCATTTCCCATCTTTTGGCTAGTCATCCCTATAGGGGGTGCATTTTGGGATATTAATTGGATTCTTTTGTGCCTGCGGGCCGAGATTTCCGGTGGGGTTTTTCCCGATGTTTCTTGTTGGTTTTTTAGTTAGGCTTGTCTTATTCTCCGGATTCGCTTGCGAGGTAGGGATGGGCCTGGCTGAGGGCGAGCTTGGGACGGACGGCTTTTACCTGGCGGGAGGAGGGATGTTTGAAATTAAGGTTTTCTTTTTGCCATAGCTTACGCTGCATGCAGGTTCTTGTACCTAACAAGTAATATATGATGTAAAAAAGAAAAAAAAAAAGAAAAAGAAAAAATGTTCCCTCTGCTGACATTGTAAAGATAGGAAGGACCATTTACCTTGACTCCAAGCCCCGAAAGTGGATGTATGTCACTCTAAAAGTGGCTACATGCAATGCCAGAAGTGCTGGAAATTCGGACACAGCTCCCCTATGTGCAAGGAGAGTACCTCAGTTTGCCCATTCTGCTCTGGATCCCACCCCCGGTCGGGACATCGATGCACGAACCCTACATGCCCTAAAGAGGGACACTTGAAAGCCAGAGCTGCCTGTGGCCTGTCCTAGCCATGGAAATGCCCCAACTGCGCTGAGGATCACTCCGCAACCAATAACGACTGCCCCTCTCAACCCAAGCCCCCAGCCAGAGATGAGCTACCCCCCCACCGAGAGGAGAGAGGGATGGACATGGATGAGGATAACTCAAGACCCGCCACTCCAAAGGGGAAAGGTGAACAGACCAATACTACCATTGAGGTAAGTCCCCACCAGTCAACAATGCGCACTCTCCCAATGAGCCTGTTTAAGGCACTAATAGCCAAGCGAGTCGGCTCCGCCCCCACGTGGGCCGACGGGTTCTCCTCCGAAGACCCTATTACAGGTGCATAAAGGTGGAGGACTCTTCCTGCACCTCGCCCATAGGGCCACGTCGCCCATCCCCTCCCAAGCAACTTTTCTTTGTTCAACATAACTGGATGGGAAGCTGGGATGTATTTCTTTCTTTGTCAAATAGCTTCCAATTTCTGAAATCTCCCCCACAAATAATACTGTTGCAGGAGCGCCTGTTTACCGCAACAGGCTCCCCATGTTTGCATCTTTCAAATCATTTGCTCTGCTATTTAAACATGGGACACCCCCCAAGGTGGCCACCTACATTTATGTTGACTTTTTGAATGTATTTTCTGTACTTCCTTGTTTTTTTAATAGGCTTGATTTCATGGCCCTTGAGGTTTACTCCCCCCTGGGGCTTTCTGCCTCCAACTACGCACAATTTAGGGCATACAACTTGTACTAAGTGGTTGGGAACTCCGTTGCCATTACAACTACAGCGAAAGAAAAAACCAGACCAAATTTCTTGCTGAGGTTCCACCTCATTGGTTGACAACCATTCCTCACCGCTTCATCCTTTCACTTTAAAGACTTTTCAGCCACAAAGCATCTCCCCTCAGTTGTGTTTTATCACCTTTATCAACTGAGTCCGATTTCCCAACCCTCTGATGTCTAATAGATGTAGGGGCAGAGAGAGCGGTGGTGCAAACCTCTTTGCAACCCCCTTCAACCCACCCCTCTCACCTCCCAACCCAGCCTCGCCTGAGGACACACGCATGGAGGAAGAACCAGGCTCTCAAGTCCAAACTGTGCCTGCTCCTGCCTCTACCACCTCTACAGAAGAATACCCTTCCATCCCTACGTTTTCACCAAGGCCTTAGGCTACAAGCATCTCCAACACCAACCATGGCATTTCACTTCGCACTCAACACCTTGAAGATGGCTCTCAGGACCTGCAGAAACACCTCATAGTGATTCAAAACCGCCATATTACAGACATCCAAACACTTCAAGGCCAAGTTGCGCACCTCACCTCTTAGGTTGAATAACTGCAGTACCAACTCCACCACCAACACCCCCCCCCACCACAACAAACCACCTTGCCCACTCCGCCACAACAACAAACCTGGGCCCAAAGAGCTACCAAAGAAGTCCCAGTCAAATCCTCTACCATTCCAGCGGCCAAAACTTCAACCCCAGCTGTTTTGACCAAGCGCGACCAGACAAATGTCATTGAAAGAGATGGCTCTATCCTACCTGATACCACCAACCCCCTCACCATTCATGATGCAATCAACAATGCAATCAAGAAACCTCTTATTGCAAGAAGCGAATTCACCACCAAGCACCATTTCATCCTCCTCACGAAAGATAACACACCTGCCACCTCTGTCCTCAAAGCGCAACGTTCTGCCATTCAGGAAGCAACTAGGGCCACCATCCCTGCAGCCATTGGCCTCAGAAAAGACGAAGTCTGGTGCAAGTTCATCCTCCATGGCGTCCCCACTTCCTCCACCTTTTCAACTATTCAATCTGAGATTGAAGAATTCAACCCAGGCACCCACCTCCTACGCCCTCCTAGATGGCTCACCACCACAGCCCGATGTCAGGACAAAGCAGCATCAGCTATGGTCCTCACTATTGCCAGCAAAGACTCCACAGATAAAGCCCGCAGTAGAGGCCTCGCGCTACTTGGGCAGCAGTTCAAAGTGCAACGCTACTTGTCCTTTGGTCCTGACACCGAATGCACCAAATGCCTGGCCTTTGGCCACCACCCTTCTCAGTGTACCGGCACCCAACATTGCAGCATCTGCTCCATGGAACATCCAGCACACCTCCACACCTGCGGCAGATCAGATTGTCCTACCAAGGGCAAAGCATGTTTGCATACCACCATCAAATGCGTCAACTGTGGCGATTCCCACCAGGCTACTTCCAAGGAATGTCCCACATACCTTAAGGCACACCAAGCGGCAACTGAGAGAAGGAACAGGGCTGTTTAGGGTTTTTACTTTTGTTTCCTATATTTGTTAGGCATTTGGCGGCTTGGAGGATTTCCTTTTGTCATTATGGCTCATGAGCTGGCCCAATCGAACGTTGCTACCTTTCAATATGAGACGGGATATCTGACCGGCACCCTTGCGTGGTGTACTTTTTGTATGTTAGTTAGCTTCATAGCCGCTGCGGCTCCATAAGCGTCATGAGATATAATAATAATAATAATAACCACCCAACACCATCCTCCGTCTCCGCTACACCTCCGGTGATTGAAATTTATTTCCTATTTGGGATAGACTCAACACCACACCAAACTATCACCACTTTTCAGTCTGCACCCTCCCCTTGGGGGGGGTGTAGGCTATCTCTATCCATCCTTTTAGACTCGGAGCTTGCCTCCCCATCCCTTTCCCTGTGGGTCTACCCCACTAGGATAATCTATCCTCCCCTCTGGCGTCTCACGATGTCCAGAAACCTCTTTACCCCGCTTTTGCTCTAGCTTCGCCTAGCATCATCGTGGTCGGCTACAACCCTTTCTTCATCTTGGCAGACGGCTGGGATTACGGTCTGCCGTACGCGATTACGATGGATTCCTGTATCCCTCCTCCTAAAGAAACTGGGGGAGTTCTGTCAGGTTTCCTCAACAGGCCACGGTCGATTTCGCCACCCTCCTTCCTCACTCATCGCTTCAGCTGGTGGTATCCCATCCACTATAGTGACACTATCTCTCTGAGAACAAGGGACTACATGAGAGACGTGGTAAAACAGCTGGCTGCATTTGGGGCCGGCTGGAGGCCGCCTAGAAGGACACGAACACGATACCGACAGCCTTTTTGTCGCTTAGGGACGAATGCCGTCCTCCTACACTCCCCACGGCTGCGATCGGCTGGCACCCTACTGCTACACCACACCTTGGCTGGCACCTTACTGCTTCCAGACAGCTTGCATCTTACTGCCGTCTTCAATTTTCGCGGGCTTTGCACCCGCACCCCCACCCAAGCTGGCATCTTACTGCTACCCTGGCTGGCACCCTACTGCTACCCCCATTCTGCTGGAGATTCTCTGGCAACAACCCAACCCTAGCTGGCACCTTACTGCTACCTCTTGTCAGGGCTTGAAGGTGGCGCTGCCGCTTGTGCCTCACAACTCTTCCTCTAGGTGACAAGGCCGACACCTACCTCCATACCTCCTTGTGAGCCCATCCCGGGTGAGGCGATACCACCCCAGTTTTCATCTTTTGGCTAGTCATCCCTATGGGGGGTGCATTTTGGGATATTAGTTGGTTTCTTTTGTCCCTTTGGGCCGAGATTTCCCGCGGGGTTTTTCCTGATGTTTTCGGCTTGTTTTTAGTTAGGCTTCTCTTATTCTCCGAGTTCGCTTGCGAGGTGGGGATGGGTCTGGCTGGGGGCGAGGTGGGGACGGACGGCTTTTACCTGGCGGGAGGAGGAATGTTTGAAATTAAGGTTTTCTTTTTGCCATAGCTTACGCTGCATGCACGTTCTTGTACCTAACAAGTAATATATGATATAAAAAAAAAAGAATAAAAAAAAAGACAAAAAGAAAAAAAGAAAAAAGAAATAATATACTCAATGGATCTGAGACAAGCACACCACGGGGCCTCGAGGGAGCATAGGAAAGACCCCTCAAAACAATCCTTAGAAGATCTAAGATCCCACCGCAACCAGTACTGGAAGGCAATTAAGAAGGCCAAAGCCAGATACTGGAAAGAGTTCCTAGCCAGCATGACACCACAGTCAGTCTGGAAAACCAAGAAGGCGGCCATGGGAAGAGATGAGGACAGATTCCCCGACCCACCGGATGCAAACTACCCGCAAGAAATCCACGAAGCTCTGCTAGACCACTTCTTCCCACTAAAGCCGCCAACGCAGTCGGTGGCCTACCCCCTGTTCGACCCCAAACATCCACCACTAGCCCCCGAAGAGATCTCATCTGCCCTCAGCAGATCCTCAAACACCTCAGCCCCGGGCCCAGACCAAATCCCGTACGGGGTCTGGAAGAAAGTCCAGGCCATCAACCCGAACTTACTCACATCTCTCCATACCCCGCTCTTGGCATACGGGCACCATCCAAAGTTCCTCAAGATGTCTAATGGGGTGGTGCTACCTAAACCAGGAGAACCAGATTACTCCACCACAGCCTCATTCCGAATTATCGTTCTACTCGAAACCTTCTCCAAGATACTGGAGAGGATAGTAGCAAGCTGCCTCTCCCTCATCGCCCGCCAGGTGGGGCTACTGAATCCCAACCGGTGTGGATCACTCGCCGGCCATTCAACCTTTGATGCCACTGCTGCCCTCACTCAAGAAGTAAGGGCAAGGCAAAACCCCTCCTACAAAGCCTCCACCCTGTTACTAGACATAAAAGGATGGTTCGATAATGTTTCCTGCAGCCTTCTTACAGCTAAACTCAGAGTCAAAGGGACTCCCAGATACCTGGTAGCCTGGGTTCGTTCCTTTCTTACAGATCGTTCATGTCGCTTGTTGTTTCAGGAGGCGCCCGGGGTTTTTTCTCCTGTTCAGGTGGGGACTCCTTAAGGGTCCCATGTTTTTCCTTTGTTATTTGTGATTTATGTTTCTGAATTACATGTTTCCATACCTCAAGGGGTGATTTTTTCCTATGTTGATGATTTTTCAATTACAGGTTCTACTGCTTCTTATAGGGGGAATATTAGGTATCTTCAATATTGTTTTTCTTTCCTTCAAAGCAGGGCAGCGCGGATTGGAATTTGCTTCTCAATCCCCAAGACTGAACTTATACACTGCAGGACGCCTAAGGACAGATCTCCAATCTCCAACCAACCAATAGCTATAAATGGCTTTGTTTTTCCACCCTCCTCTTCCTCATAGTGGCTGCGGTACTGGTTCACCCCCACCCTGGAAACAACCACCCACTGCACCAAACGACTCAAAATGGCCTCGCGGGCCTTTTCTGCTATCAGAAGGCTTGGGCCTCCCAGGATCGGAATGCTCCCCCACATGTGCCGAAGGCTGGGTATGGGCCTCATCCTTCCTATCCGCAGGTACGGAGCTGACCTCCTGATACCAACGCTAGCCACGACGGACCAGATGTCGGTCATGTGTAACAAAGGTATGAGATGGGTTACTAACTGCTTCAGCTTAACCCCAACGACTATTCTGGCCATTGAAGCCTGCCTCCCCACACTTGACCTGCTGATCACTCACCGGAGAAGGATGTCTGCACTTCGCTTAGCCTGCGCCTCCCCTGCTTACAACCCAGCGTCAGCTAGGCTCCCCCCAGACTTCCCCTCCTACACCTCCCACCCAGACAGATCCGCACATAGGAAGCTGCACAAGGGGAGACCTCAGAACTACATACCGCTGGGCTGGCGCCAGTACAAAGGCGAACAACCCATGATTATTATTATTATTATATCTCATTACGCTTATGGAGCCGCAGCGGCTATGAAGCTAACTAACATACAAAAAGTACACCACGCAAGGGTGCCGGTCAGATATCGCGTCTCATATTGAAAGGTAGCAACGTTCGAGTGGGCCAGCCAATGAGCCATAATGACAAAAGGAAATCCTCCAAGCCGCCAGATGCCTAACAAATATAGGAAACAAAATAATATCCCTAAACAGCCCTGCTCCTTCTCTAAGTTGCGGTTTGTTGTGCTTTGAGGTATGTGGGACATTCCTTAGAATTCGCCCTGTGAGAGTCCCCACAGTTGACACATTTGATGGTGGTATGCGAACATGCTTTGCCCTTGGTTGGACAATCTGATCTACCGCAAGTGTAGAGGTGTGCTGGATGTTCCATGGAGCCGATGCTGCATTGATGAGTCCCGGTACACTGAGAAGGGTGGTGGCCAAAGGCCAGGCATTTGGTGCATTGGGTGTCAGGACCAAAGAACAAGTAACGTTGCACTTTGAACTGCTTCCCCGGGAGCGTGAGGCCTCTGCTGAGGGCATTATCTGTGGAGTCTTTGCCGGCAATAATGAGGACCATAGCTGATGCGGCTTTATCCTGACGTTGGGCTGGGGTGGTGAGCCATCTGGGAGGGCGTGGGAGGTGGGTGCCTGGGTTGAATTCTTCAATCTCAGATTGAATAGTGGAAAAGGTGGAGGATGTAGGGACGCCATGGAGGATGACCTTGTGCCAGATTTCGTCTTTTCTGAGGCCAATGGCTGCAGGGATGGTGGCTCTAGTTGCTTCCTCAATGGCAGAACGATGCGCTTTGAGGACAGAGGTAGCAGGTGTGTTATCCTTGGTGAGGAGGAGGACATGGTGGTTGGTGGTGAATTCGATTCTTGCAATAAGACGTTTCTTGCTTGCATTGTTGATTGCATCGCGAATGGTGAGGGGGTTGGTGGTATCAGGTAGGATGGAGCCATCTCTTTCAATGACAATGGTGGGGTTGGGTTTGGTCAAAACAGCTGGGGTTGAAGTTTTGGCTGGTGGAATGGTAGAGGATTTGACTGGAACTGCTCTGGTAGCTCTTTGGGCCCAGGTTTGTTGTTGTGGGGGGGCGGGCAAGGTGGTTTGTTGTGGTGGGGAGGGTTGTTGGTGGAGGAGTTGGTACTGCTGGTGTTCAACCTGAGAGGTGAGGTGCGCAACATGGCCTTGAAGTGTTTGGATATCTGTAATATGGCGGTTTTGAACCATTAAGAGGTGTTTCTGCAGGGCCTGGAAGCCATCTTCAAGTTGTTGAGTGCGAAGTGAAATGCCAAGTTTGGTGTTGGAGATGCCTTCAGCCAAAGGCCTTGGTGAAAACGTAGGGATGGAAGAATAATCTTCTGTAGAGGTGGTAGAGGCAGGAGCAGGGACAGTCTGGACTGGGGAGCCTGGTTCTTCCTCCATGCGTGTGTCCTCAGGCGAGGCTGGGTTGGGAGGTGGGATGGGTGGGTTGAAGGGGGCTGCAAAGGGGTTTGCACCACCCCTCCCTCTGCCCCTACGTGAACAACCCATGAGGAGACACCTACCCATTGACTCGATGGCACACCTCCTGCTGCAGGCCATGAGACAAACTATAACATTCCCGCCCGCCTACCCCGCCCTGGAACCAGGGCTGGCTCTACTACCCCACATCCTACCAGACTACAAAGCCCTCAAGTCCTCACTACGAAACAGACTCGTGGAAGACTGGATACACGTGGCCCCACCCCCACTCTACTACCCATACAAGGCCACGCTAAAGCCACACGCCTTCATGGGCCTCGACCGCTTTACCGCGGGACGCATGCACCAAGGAAGGGCCAGGAAAAGCTACCTGGCTGCACACCACTCCTGGGACGACCCCCAGTCCTCTACACTATGTACCTTCTGGGAGGACAATGAAGAGACGTTCGCCCACGTAATACTGCAATGCTCAGCTAAGACTGATAAGAGGACGCTCTACCTCCATGGAGTCTCCGACATCGGCCAAGGCTCGCCAATTTGGTCCTCACTTCCTGCCATCATTGGCCTCGCCAATTACATCCGCCCTACTGGCACCGGATTCCCACCACCCAAGCCGCCGATTAGGCCCCTCTCACCCTCTCGCAAGGACTTACCCCCCCCGCAGTCCTGATTTGAGTTCCATACTGCATTTGATGAATTTCTTTGCATGTTTTTTTATGTTGAAAGTTTGTTGATTTTTCCTTGCTATTTTGAGTGGTCACCGTTTGAGGTGCTTGCGACGGATCTGTCGTGTTTGGAGATTTGAGTCAATGGTTTATTTTGTTTGTTTGTGTGGAATTAAGGTTTTCTCTTTGCCATAGCTTACGCTGCATCCACATTCTTGTACCTAACAAGTAATATATGATATAAAAAGAAAAAAAAGAAAAAGAAAAAAAAAGGGAAATAATATACTCAATGGCACACTCCGCGCGGCCTATTCACCTCTGGCTTGCAAAATTACCACTTTCGGTCATCCCTAAAATCCAAGTTTTTGGGTGGCAACCAGCTTAAGGCAACAATTTTCGCCTCTCGCTTAGGCTTCACTCCACAAGCGACCCCACTCCTCACTTGATTCATATCTTCTGCTATGACTCACAACACTGCTAGGGCCTCGCGCCCAGAATCCCACACCTCTGACCGCTCCCACCCCTATGCAGGAAGAACTGCTCAAGTCCCAGCTGCCCCTGCCTTGGCACCAGCAGCCCAGATCCACTCCTCTCCCCCCCTGAATCCAACATGGTCCTCCTCTGTAGGCCCACTCGACCCAACCTCCCGCTCCTCAGAGAGATGTACAACCATACCACCTCCAACCTCTCCACCAATAGAGACGTATTCCCGAGGCTATGGATTCTGATCTCGGAAGCCTAACAGCGGGTGAAGCCTCAATCCTTCCTCTAATCATGACCCCACTCGAAGGAATAGCAGACCTCCATGCTAGGATCGGTTCCCTAGAAAGCAAAATTACAACACCCTCACAACAAGCCCAACCCACCACGGGCCCCTCCCTAGCCTCTATTCAAGCCACAGTGGCTGATCTCTCATCCAGAGTCGCAGCCTCTCTCTCAGCAAAGCCCACCGCCGCGACACATCAATCCCAACCAGCAAAACAGCTAAAACAGACCGGAAGAAACCAGCCTGCCCCACCCATCGCCACAGCCAGCCCGATGACTGACTTTGACTCAGATATCCCCCGCTACGACACAGCCATAGAGAAGTGGTATGGTGATCCGCACGCCTACGCCGTGTAGCAACCACGATCCTGGGAGGCCCTGGCCTGCCGCGAGGGAACATACAGTGCCTACTCGTTTACCCCTGGCCGCCTAGAGCCGTCACTTAACAAGGATCTTAGTAAAGCCCAATCAAAACCGTCAACCTATGCCCAGGCTGCTGCACCACAAGCGCAATCTGATGGAAGGAAGTCCAAAAAATCGAAGAGTGGAGATAAAGCCTCTGCTTCAGCAGCCCAAGTCGCAACGTCAATAGGTGCGGGCCCCTTAGTGAGCGGGCCACCCCCCCCTTCCAGCGGCGGACAGCAGGTTCTACTCACCCAAAGAGACTCTCCACCCTCACCAGGACGCCCTTAGGATAGTTGCAACAGCCCCGGACATAGCAGTACAAGTACTAAATGAAGCGAACTGCCCCCACCCGGTATGCTTTAGCACCTCAGTTAACGCCAGTGGTGCCCTCACCCTTACAACCTGCTTCGTACAGACTCCGGCCACCGCCTACTCCCCATACTAGGACGCCCTCGCCGCAAGATTCAACAACGCGTTCGCAGTCGGACCGAACCGGTTCAGGCCGTTTAGGCTGGCCGCCAATGAAGTCCAGTTAGCCATTCATGGCTGACCCATTCCATTCCTCCTGTCGGACCCAGAGGAGCTCCACTCGGAGCTGGGAAACTCTATCCTAAACGCAACAGGCGAGACAATCTTCTCTGCAAGATACCTGCAGCCGAACCCTGAAATAAGGGCCACTAAAAATTCTACTTCTATTATTGTATCGGTTCCCCCTAGTGACGTTGTGAAGATAGGAAGGACCATTTACCTATACTCCAAGCCCCGCAAAGTAGATGTCTACCACTCCAAAAGCTGCTACATGCAGTGCCGGAAGTGCTAGAAATTTGAACATCCCTCTCCTATGTGCAAGGGGAGCAGCTCAGTCTGCCTACTCTACGCTGGTTCTCACGCCCACTCAGCCCATCAGTACAACAACCCTACATGCCCCAAAGATGGACACCTGAAGGCTGTAGCTGCCTGCTGCCTCACATCACCCTTGAAATGCCCCAACTGCTCAGGGGACGAATCTGCAACCAATAACGACTGCCCCTCCCGACCCAAGCCACTGGCTAGGGACGACCTGCCACCAGCCCAAGAGGCATAAAGGATGGATACCGGCGAGGATAACTCAAGACCCGCCACCCCTAAATGGAAAGACAAACAGACTGACACCAGCGTTGAGGAGACCCCGCGCCAAACAACCTCCCGCACCCTCCCAATGAGCCTGTTCAAGGCCCCAATACCCAAACGAGTTGGGCCCCCCCCCGTGGGCTGATGCGTTCTCCTCTGAAGACCCCATTTCAGGTGCATAAAGGTGGAGGACTCTAACTGCACCTCGCCCATAGGGCCAACTCCCCCACCCTCTCTTAAGCAACTTTTCTTTGTTCAACATAACTGCCTGGGAAGCTGGGATGTGTTTCTTTCATTGTTTATTGGCTTTCAGTCCCTGAAAGCCCCCCCACAGATAATACTGGTGCAGGACCCCCTTGTGTATTGCAACAGGCTCCCTACTTTTGCATCTTTTAAATCATTTGCTCCACCATTTAAACAAGGGACACCTCCCAAGGTGTCTACCTACGTTTATGGGGATTTTTTGAATGTGTTTGCTGTACTTCCTATGTTTATTAATAGGCCTGATTTTATGGCCATCGATGTTTATTCTCTCCTCGGACTCTTTGACTCCTAATACTCACAATTTAGGGCATATAACCTGTACTCAACGGTTGGCACTTCCTCTGGAAACAGAACAGTGGACCCAGCTACATGCTTTCCCCTACACCCCTTCCCCACTCTTGTGGCGAGGGACTTCAACATCCACCACCTACAATCTGATCCCCTAAGAACCATTTCTTCGAATGAATTTACAACTTCCGGCCCATACTTTGAGAAAGCACGCGATAACGGCTTCAAACTTTGCAACACCCCTGGAGCATACAAAAGATTTCCATTTGACCACAACACTAGGCCCGGAGTTATTGACCTGGCCTTCATCAACTCACCCCGCATTTGTTTTTTACAATCTTGGTCGACCCGCCTGCCCGCAACAGGTTCTGATCACCTCCTAATCTCTATCATATTCCCGGCACCTTTAATAATGTCGCCACCTCCAACCCCATACTGGGACAAGACAGACGCGACAATTGCTACCGAAAAATTGAAAGGACTGTCAGTTCCACCACTGCGCCCCAACCCCGCTGACCCCGACCTAGACAACTGGCTAGAGAGGCACATGCTAACACTCACCACACTGATCAAAGCCTGCACCCCAACCAAAAGAGTCTCCGTCCACTCGAAGCCCTGGTGGGACATGACAATCACTCACATGAGACAAGCACACCACCGGGCCTCGTGGGGACATAGGAAAGACCCCACAGAACAATCCTTAGAAGATCTAAGATCCCACCGCAACAGGTACTTCAAGGCAATTAAGAAGGCCAAAGCCAAATACTGGAAAGAGTTCCTGGCTAGGGTGACACCACAGTCAGTCTGGAAAGCCAAGAAGGCGGCCATGGGAAGAGATGAAGACAGATTCCCGGACCTGCCGGGCGCAAACTCCCCTCACAAAATCAATGAAGCTCTGCTAGACCACTTCTTCCCACCAAAACCGCCAACGCAAGCGGTGGCCTATCCATGATTCGACCCCGAACACCCACCACTAGCCTCCGCAGAAATCTCATCTGCACTTGGCAGATCCTCGAATACCTCAGCCCCGGGCCCAGCCCAAATCCCGTACGGGGTCCGGAAGAAAGTCCACACCATCAACCCAAACATACTCATATCTCTTCCTGCCCCCCTCTTGGCATACGGACAGCACCCGAGGTGCGTCTAGATGTCTAACTGGGTGGTCCTACCTGAGCCAGGAAAACCAGATTACTCCAACCCGGCCTCGTTCCGGATTATTGTTCTACTTGAAACCTTCTCGAAGAGACGGGACAGAATAGTAGCAAGCCGGCTCTCCCTCATAGCCGGCGAAGTGGGGCTCCTGAATGCTAATCGGTGTGGTTCACCAGACGGCCTTTCAACCTTTGATGCCACTGCTGCCCTCACCCAGGAAGTTAGGGTAAGACAAAACCCCTCCTACAAAGCCTCCCCCCTGTTTCTGGACATAAAGGGAGGGTTCGACAATGTTTCCTCTAGCCTTCTTGAAGCTAAACTCAGAGCTAAGTGGACTCCCAGATACCTGGTAGCCTGGGTTCGCTCCTTTCTTACAGATCGTTGGTGTCGTTTATTGTTCCAGGGGGCCACAGGGGCTTTCTCTCCCGTTCAGGTGGTGACTCCGCAAGGTTCTCCTGTCTCTCCTGACTCCGTTGCCGGTACAACCACAGCGAAAGAAAAAACCACACCAAATTTCTTGCCGCGCTTTCACCTCAGCGGTTGAAAACCATTCCTCACCGCTCCACCCCTTCACTTTAAAGACTTTTCAACCACAAATTATCCCCCCTCATTTGTGTTTTATCACCTTTATCAACTGAGTCCTATTTCCCAACCCTCTGATGTCTAATAGACGTAGGGGCAGAGGGAGGGGTGGTGCAAACCCCTTTGCAGCCCCCTTCAACCCACCAATCCCACCTCCCAACCGAGCCACGCCTGAGGACACACGCATGGAGGAAGACCCAGGCTCCCCAGTCCAGACTGTTCCTGCTCCCGCCTCTACCACCTCTACAGAAGCATACCCTGCTATCCCTACATTTTCACCAAGACCTTTGGCTGAAGGCATCCCCAACACCAACCTTGGCATTTGACTTCACACTCAACATCTTGAAGAAGGCTTCCAGGCCTTGCAGAAACACCTCATGGTGATTCAAGAACGCCATATTACAGATGTCCAAACACTTCAAGATCAAGTTGCAAACCTCACCTCCTAAGTTGAACACCTACAGTATCAGCTTCTCCACCAACAACCCCCCCTACAACAACAAACTACCTTGGACCCTCCTCCACCACAACAAACCTGGGCCCAAAAAGCTACCAGAGCAGTCTCAGCCAAACCCTCTACTACTCCCCCAGCCAAAACTTCCACCCCAGCTGTTTTGATTAAACGCGACCGTACCATTGTCATTGAAAGAGATGGCTCCATCCTGCCTGATACCACCAACCCCCTCACCATCCGCGATGCAATCAACAATGCAATAAAGAGACCTCTTATTGCAACAATCGAATTTCCCACCAACCACCATGTCCTCCTCCTTACCAAGGATAATACACCTGCCACCTGCGTCCTAAAAGCGCATCGCTCTGCCATTGTGGAAGCAATCAGAGCCACCATCCCAGCAGCCATTGGCCTCCGAAAAGACGAAATCTGGCGCAAGGTCATCCTCCACGGCGTCCGCACTTGCTCCACCTTCTCCACCATTCAGTCTGAAATTGAAGAGTTAAACCCAGGCACCCACCTCCCACGCCCTCCTAGATGGCTCACCACCCCAGCCCAACGTCAGGACAAAGAAGCATCAGCTATGGTCCTCACTATTGCCGGCAAAGACTCCACCGACAAAGCCCTCAGCAGAAGCCTCTCACTACTTGGGAAGAAGTTCAAAGTGCAACGCTATTTGTCCTTTGGGCCTGACACCCAATGTACGAAATGCCTGGCCTTTGGCCACCACCCCTCTCAGTGTACCGGTACCCAGCATTGCAACATCTGCTCCATGAAACATCCAGCACACCTCCACACCTGCGGCAGAACAGATTGCCCTACCAAGGGCAAAGCATGTTTGCACACCACCATCAAATGCGTCAACTGTGGCGACTCCCATCAGGCTAATTCTAAGGAATGTCCCACATACCTTAAGGCACACCAAGCGGCAACTGAGAGAAGGAACAGAGCTGTTTAGGGATAGTACTTTTGTTTCCTATATTTGTTAGGCATCTGGCAGCTTGGAGGATTTCCTTTTATCATTTTGGCTCATGAGCTGGCCCACTTGAACGTTGCTACCTTCCTATATGACATGGGATATCTGACTGGCACCCTTGCGTGGTGTAACTTTTGTATGTTAGTTAGCTTCATAGCCGCTGCGGCTCCATAAGCGTAATGAGATATAATAATAATAATAATCCTGTCTCTCCTTCGGGGTCTGGAAAAAAGTACATGCACTAAACCTGTCCCTCCTCACATCTCTACTCGCTCCACTTCTTGCCTATGGACACCACCCAAAGAGCCTCAAGATGGCCAACAGAATCGTCCTACCAAAGCCAGGCAAACCAGACTACTCCACCCACGCCTCATTTAGGATCATTGTACTACTCGAGACGTTTGCGAAAATTCTAGAAAGAGTAGTGGCCACCAGACTTTCCCTCATTGCCCGAGAAGTAGGGCTGCTCAACCCAAACCAATGCGGCTCACTCGCTGGCCTTTCGACCTTCGACGCAACGACTGCCCTAGTTCAGGAAGTCAGGGCGTGGCAAAACCCTTCCTCCAAAGCCTCCTCCTTGTTCCTAGACATAAAGGGGGGCTTCGATAATGTTTCCTCCAATCTATTGACAGCAAAGCTCAGGGCCAAGGGCACTCCCAAGTACCTTGTGGCCTGGGTCCGATCCTTCCTCACAGACCGTTCTTGCCGTTTACTGTTTCAAGGAGCGCCAGGGGTGTTCGCCCCCATGCAAGTCGGCACGCCCCAAGGCTCTCCTGTCTCTCCTTTGTTATTTCTGATTTATGTTTCTGAATTGCATGTTTCTATACCCCGAGGGGTGATTTTTTCCTATGTTGATGATTTTTCGATTACGGTTTCTACTGCTTCTTACAGGGGGAATATTAGGTATCTTCAATATTGTTTTTCTTTGCTTCAGAGCAGGGCAGCAAGGATCGGAGTTTCCTTTTCTATCCCCAAGACTGAACTGATACACTGGAGGACACCTAAGGTCAGATCCCCAGTTTCTAACCAACCAATAGGCCTGAACGGCTCCATTTTTCCACCCTCCTTTTCTCTAAGATGGCTGGGGTACTGGTTCACCCC
>JACCEG010000172.1:73591-92589 GCA_014065205.1 Tuber brumale
TCGGGCGCATTTGCAGCCGTCAGAAGGCTCGCTCCTCCAGGGATTGGAATCCCCCCTCACATGTGCCGCAGGTTGGCTATGGGCCTCATCCTGCCGATCCTCACCTATGGGGCTGATCTCCTCGCACCCACGCTAGCCACCATGGACAAGATGTCTGTCCTGTGGAACCGGGTGATGCGCTGGGTGACAAACTGCTTCACCGCGACCCCCACTACCATCCTCGCTATCGAGGCATGCCTCCCGCCCCTCAGTCTACCTATTCCCCACAAGAGAAGGATGGCTGCATTGCGACTAGCCTGCCCCTCCCCTGCCTACAACCCGGCGTCAGCCAGGCTCCCCCCAGACTTCCCCTCATACACCTCGCACGAAAACAGGGCCCAGAATCGAAGGCTCCTGAGTGGCAGGAAACAGAACTATATCCCCCTAGGTTGGAATCAGTATAAGGCTGAACAACCCATGAGGAGACACCTACCAATAGACGCACTAGCACACCTGCTCCTGCCTGTGATTCAGGGGGACAAGCCCCTCCCGGCTGCCTACCCAACCCTAGAACCGGGGCTAACACTGATGCCTCCGACGAACTCCTGCTACAAGTCCCTCAAAGCCTCCCTTATGGGTAGACTGCTGGCCGACTGGTTACACCTTGCTCCACCCCCACGGTACTACCAGTACAAACCCACACTTAGACCCCACCCCTCCATGGGGCTCGACCGCTTCACAGCTGGGTGGATACACCAGGGACGATCAGGAAAGAGCTATCTCGCTGCACACCACTCCGGGGACGATCAGGATTCCTGCCCCCTTTGCACCTTCTGTGACGAGGACGACAAGACGTTCGCCCGCGCAATCCTTCACTACTCTGCCAAAGCCGATAAAAGGTCACTCTATCTCCACGGAGTCTCTGAAATCGGCCAAGGCTCGCCTGTTTGGTCCTCACTTCCTGCCATACTTGGCCTCGCCAACTACATCCGAACCACCGGTACTGGGTTCCCCCCACCTATGCCACCAATTAGGCCACTTTCGCCCCCAAGGGAAGGTACTCCCTCCTCTGCTGCCCCGCTTTGATTTATATACTTGGTTTATGAAATTTCTTTTATGCTGGTGTTGCTAGGAGATTTTTTGTGTTTCTTTACTAATTTGAGTGGTCACCGTTGGAGGTGCTTGTGACGAATTTGTCATTTTGGAGATTTGTGCCGATGGTTTCTATTGTTTGTTTGTTGGGAATTAAGGTTTTCTTATTGCCATAGCTTACGCTGCATGCACGTTCTTGTACCTAACAAGTAATATATGATATAAAAAAAAAAGAAAAAAAAGAAAAAAGAATCCTGTCTCTCCTTCACGCTCCGCGCCCTCTATTCACCTCTCGCTTGAAAAATTAGCGCTTTCGGTCATCCCTAAACTCCAAGTTTTTGGGTGGCAACCAGCTCGACACACCTATTTTCGCCTCTCGCTTAGGCTTCATTCTATAAGCGACCATACCCCTCACCTGACTCACGGCTTTTGCTATGACTCACAACACTGGCAGGGCCTCGCGCCCAGAGTCCCGCGCCTCAGACCGCGCCCACCCCTATGCAGGGAGGTCCGCTCAAGTCCCCACCGCACCCCAACTAGCACCTGCTGCCCAAATCCAATCCTCCCCCCCCCAAAACGCCTCAAGGTCCTCCTCTGTAGGCCCCCTTGACCCCAACCTACTGCTCCTCAGGGAAATGTACAATCACACCACTTCCAACCTCGCTACCAACAGAGATGTCTTCCCCCGGCTCTGGGATGCTGATCTCCGGAGTCTTTCGACGGGAGAAGCATCTATCCTCCCTCTGCTTATGGCTGCACTCGGAGGAATAGCAGCCCTCCACTCTAGAATAGGCTTCCTTGAGAGCAAGCTTGACACCCCTGCCCCCCGACAACAATCCACCCACGCCAACACAGGCCCCTCCCTTGCCTCTATCCAAGCCACTGTGGCTGGCCTCTCATCGCGAGTGGCAGCCTCCCTCTCCGCAAATCCGACCTTGGCACCACAACAGCCCCAGGTAGGGAGACAAACCAAACAATCGGGGAAGAATTCTGCAGCCCCACCTGTCCCAGCAACCACTCCTGTAGATGATTTTGATTCGGACATCCCTCGCTACGACACCACCACTGATAAGTGGTATGGTGACCCAAAAGCCTACGCCGTTAAATACCCCCGCTCATGGGAAGCCCAAGCCTTCCGCGAAGGAAAATACAGTGCCCACTCCTTCACACCTGGCCACCTGGAACCATCGCTCAACAAAGCCCTCAGCAAGGCGAAATCCAAACCATCCACCTATGCCCAGGCTGCTGCTCCGCAGGAGCAGGCTGGTGGGAGGAAGTCCAAAAGGACGAAGGAAGGAGGTCAGACCTCAACCTCTGCCGCCCAAGTCGCAGCGTCAAGGGACGCGGGCCCCTCCGTTAGAGGGCCACCCCCCGTTTCAGCGGCCGACAGAAGATTCTTTTCGCCCCGGGAGACCCCCCTGCCCCATGCCGATGCCCTAAGGATAGCTGCAACAGCACCTAACATTGCCGCCCAAGTCCTCAGAGAGGCAAACTGCCCACACCCCCTTTGCTTTAGCGCCTCAGTTAATGCCCGAGGTGCTCTCACACTTACAGCCCGCTCCCTACAAACCCCCGCCACCTCTTATTCCCCCTACTACGAAGCCCTGGCAGCGAGGTTTAATAAGGCATTCCCTGTTGGGGACAACCCTTTCAGACACTTCAGACCGGCACCAAACGAGGTACAGCTGGCCATACACGGGCTTCCTATTGCTTTCCTCCCACAGGACCAGGAAGAGCTACGCTCTGAGCTGGAGAACTCTGTTCTGAACGCGACAGGGGTTACAATCTTCTCTGCAAGATACCTCCAACCAGACCCTGAAATAAGGGCTACCAAGAATTCAACTTCCATTGTAGTGTCTGTTCCCCCAACTGACGTTGTGAGGATAGGAAGGTCCATCTACCTCTACTCCAAGCCCCGCAAAGTGGATGTGTGCCACTCCAAGAGTCGTTACATGCAATGCCGGAAATGCTGGAAGTTCGGACACCCCTCACCTATGTGCAAGGAAAGTACCTCGGTCTGCCCGCTATGCGCAGGCTCCCACCCCAGGTTGGCCCATCGAGGTACGAATCCGACATGCCCGAAGGACGGACACCTCAAAGCGGTGGCTGCATGCTGCGCTACCTCCCCCCTCAAATGCCCCAATTGCTCTGGGGATCACTCAGCAACCAACAACGACTGCCCCTCCCGTCCCAAGCCCCCAGCCAAGGATGAGCTGCCCCCTCAACCGGAGGGGGAAGACATGGATACCGATGGTGACAACTCCAGACCTGCCACCCCCAAAGGGAAGGGCAAACAGACTGACACCAGCGTAGATGAAACCCCTCGGCAATCGACATCCCGCGCCCTTCCACTGGACCTATTCAAGGCCCCAATACCCAGACAAGTTGGCCCCCCCCCCCGTGGGCTGATGTGTTTTCTTCTGAAGACCCCATTTCAGGTGCATAAAGGTGGAGGACTCTACCTGCACCTCGCCCATAGGGCCACCTCCCCTATCCTCTCTTAAGCAACTTTTCTTTGTTCAAAATAACTGCCTGGGAAGCTGGGATGTGTTTCTTGCATTATTTAATAGCTTTTGTTCACCGAAAGCTCCTCCACAGATAGTCCTGTTACAAGACCCTCCCGTTTACAAAAATAGGCTTCCTGCGTTTGCTTCCTTTAAATCATTTGCTCCGCCATTTAGACAAGGAACCCCTCCCAAGGTGGCCACCTATGTTTATTTGGAATTTTTAAATGTGTTTTCAGTACTTCCTTGTTTTTTTGATAGGCCTGATTTCATGGCCATTGATGTGTTTTCCCCCCAGGGGCTTTTCGACTCCAATCACTCACGATTCAGGGCCTATAACCTTTACTCAACAGTTACCACCTCCTCTGGGAACAGAACGGTCGACCCACTGACCTGCTTCCCACAGAACTCTTTTCCCACACTAGTGGCCGGGGACTACAACATCCACCACCCACAAGCAGACCCCCTGAGAACAATTTCCTCAAACGAGTTCTCCACCTCTAATCCCTACTTCGAGAAAGCAACAGACTCAGGTTTCTACCTCGCTAATACCCCTGGAGCATACACCAGGTTCCCTTTCGACATCAACACCAGGCCAGGTGTCATAGACCTGGCCTTCACCAACGCCCCTCTCACAGGCTTTTTACACTCCTGGTCAACTCACCTGCCTGCAACAGGCTCAGACCACCTCCCTATCGCCGTAGTGTTCTCCGCACCGTTCATGAGAATGGCTCCGCCATCACCATACTGGGACAAGACAGACGGGGAAATCATCACCGCAAAGTTGAAGGACCTCAAGTTTCCTCCCCCGTTTCCACACCCCACCGACCACGATCTAGACAGCTGGCTAGAAAGGCACATGCATGCCCTCACCACTCTTCTCAAATCATGCACCCCGACCAAGAAAATATCGATCCACACGAAACCTTGGTGGAGTATGGAGATATCGCACCTAAGACAAGCCCACCACCGCGCCTCCCGGGTTCACCGGAAAGACCCCACCACGACGTCCCGTGAAGAACTAAAAATCAACCGAAACCGCTACTTTAGGGCTATAAAGAAAGCCAAATCCAACTATTGGAAAGACTTCCTGGCCGGAGTTACGCCGCAGACAGTCTGGAAAGCTAAGAAAGCAGCCATAGGAAGAGAGGAAGACCGTTTCCCCGACCTCCCCGATGCGAGTTCACCACTTCAGATCAACGAGGCTCTGCTAGTGCACTTCTTCCCACCGAAACCCCTCGCACAATCAGTTGCCTACCCCCGCTTCGACCCCGAGCACCCGCCATTGGCGCCTGAAGAAGTTTCCTCTGCGCTGGCGAGATCTTCCCACACTTCAGCCCCCGGTCCAGACCAAGTCCCCTGCGGGGTCTGGAAGAAAGTTCATGCAATAAACCCCTCACTGCGCACGTCTCTCCTCGCCCCTCTCCTCGCCTACGGACACCACCCAAAGAGCCTAAAAATGGCCAATGGGATCGTCCTACCAAAACCAGGCAAACCGGACTATTCCACCCCCGCCTCGTTCTGGATCATCGTCCTACTTGAGACCTTCTCAAAGATATTGGAAAGGGTGGTGGCAACTCGCCTCTCCCTGATAGCCCGAGAAGTAGGGCTCCTCAACCCAAATCACTGCGGCTCGTTATCTGGCCTCTCAACTTTCGACACCGCGGCGGCCCTAGTCCAGGAAGTTAGGGCTCGCCAAGACCCCTCCTCCAAACCATCTTCTCTTTTTTTAGACATAAAAGGCGGATTTGATAATGTTTCCTCCAATCTCCTCACAGCCAAACTCAGGGCCAAGGGCACCACCAAGTACCTGGTTGCCTGGGTCCGTTCATTCCTCACCGATCGTTCGTGCCGCCTGATGTTCCAGGGTGCACCCGGGATTTTTGCCCCGGTGCAAGTTGGCACGCCCCAAGGCTCTCCTGTCTCTGCTTTGTTATTTGTGATTTATGTTTCTGAATTGCATGTTGCTATCCCCAGAGGGGTTATTTTTTCCTGTGTTGATGATTTTTCAATTACGGTTTCAACTGGTTCTTATAGGGGGAATATTAGGTATCTTCAATATGTTTTTTCTTTGCTTCAGAGCAGGGCAGCGACGATTGGAGTTTCCTTTTCAATCCCCAAGACAGAACTAATCCAATGGAGGACACCCAAGGACAGGTCCCAGGTCTCTAATCAACCAATAGCTCTCAACGGCTCCATCTTCCCGCCATCCTCCTGCCTCAGGTGGCTAGGGTACTGGTTAACCACAACCCTGGAAACAACAACTCACTTCATCAAAAGACTCACACTAGCCTCAGGGGCCTTTGCCGCCATTAGAAGACTCGCCCCTCCAGGGATAGGTATCCCTCCTCACATGTGCCGCAGATTGGCTATGGGCCTAAACCTGCCTATCCTGACCTACGGGGCTGACCTCCTCGCACCAACACTGGCCACAATGGACAAGATGGCCGTCTTATGGAACAGGGTGATGCGGTGGGTGACCAACTGCTTCACCTCGACCCCCACTACCATCCTAGCTATAGAGGCATGTCTCCCGCCCCTTAGCCTGTTGATCCCCCACAAAAGAAAGATGGCAGCGCTGCGACTGGCCTGCTCCTCACCTGCCTACAACCCGGCCTCGGCCAGACTCCCCCCTGACATCCCTTCATACATCTCCCACCCAAGTAGGACCCAGCATCGGGAACTCCTCATGGGCAGGAAACAGAACTACATCCCCCTGGGTTGGAGCCAATACAAGGCCGAACAACCCATGAGAAGACACCTCCCGATTGACTCACTAGCACACCTTCTATTACCTGTGACGAGAGGGGACGAGCCCCTCCCCCCAGCCTACACGGCCTTTGAACCGAGGCTAAACCCGATGCCCCCTACGAATTCGGGCTACAAATCGCTTAAAGCCTCCCTGAAGGGGAAGCTCCAGCATGACTGGACCCTCCTAGCCCCACCCCCGCGATACTACCAATACAAACCCTCGCTAAGGCCGCACGCCTTCATGGGCCTCGACCGCTTCACAGCTGGTCGAATACACCAAGGACGCTCTGGGAAGAGTAACCTCGCAGCACATCACTCCTGGGACTACCAAGGGTCCTCCCCCCTCTGCACTTTCTGTGAGGAGGACGACGAAACGTTGTACCACGCAATCCTGCAATGCTCGGCTAAAAGCGACAAAAGGTTACTCTATCTCCATGGAGTCTCCGACGTCGGGCAAGGCTCGCCAGTTTGGTCCTCACTTCCTGCCATCATTGGACTCGCCAACTACATCCGAACCACTGGTACCGGATTCCCGCCTCCCATGCCGCCAATTAGGCCACTTACGCCACCTACGCCCCCTGGAGAAGGATCTTCGGCCTCCACTGCTTTGCTTTGATTTTTATACCGGCATTATGAGATTTTCTTTACTGTGTGTGATGGGAGATTTTATTTATTTCTTTACTGCTTTGAGTGGTCACCGTAGGAGGTGCTAGTGACGAATTTGTCAGCTTGGAGATTTGTGGCGATGGTTTCTTTTGTTTGTTTGTTTGGAATTAAGGTTTTCTTTTTGCCATAGCTTACGCTGCATGCACGTTCTTGTACCTAACAAGTAATATATGATATAAAAATAAAAAAAAAATAAAAAAAAAATAAAAAAAGTTAATAATCAGCTATGAGACCAAATCCCGTACGGGGTCTGGAAGAAAGTCCACACCACCAACCCCAACATACTCACATCTCTCCTTGCCCCCCTCCTGGCATACGGACACCACCCGAGGTGCCTCAAGATGTCTAACGGGGTGGTCCTACCCAAACCATGAAAACCAGATTTCTCCACCCCGGCCTCGTTCCGGATTATTATTCTACACGAAACCTTCTCGAAGATACTGCAAAGGATAATAGCAACCCGCCTCTCCCTCATCGCCCGCGAAGTGGGGCTCCTGAACCCCAATCAGTGTGGCTCGCGCGCCGGCCTCTCAACCTTTGATGCCACCGCTGCCCTCACTCAAGAAGTTAGGGCAAGGCAAGAGCCCTCCTACAAAGCCTCCTCCTTGTTTCTAAACATAAAAGGAGGGTTCGATAATGTTTCATCTAGTCTTCTCACCGCTAAACTCGGAGCCAAAGGAACTCCCAAGTACCTGGTTGCCTGGGTTCGATCCTTTTTTACAGATCGCTCATGTCGCTTGTTGTTTCAGGGGGCCCCTGGGGTTTTTTCTCCCGTACAGGTGGGGACTCCCCAAGGGTCACCTGTTTCTCCTTTGTTATTTGTGATTTATGTTTCTGAATTGCATGTTTCTATACCCCAAGGGGTAATTTTTTCCTATGTTGATGATTTTTAAATTACAGTTTCTACTGCTTCTTATAGGGGGAATATTAGGTATCTTCAGTATTGTTTTTTTTTGCTTCAGAGCAGGGCAGCACGGATTGGAGTTTCCTTTTCAATCCCCCAGACGGAACTGATATACTGGAGGACGCCTAAGGACAGGTCTCCAATCTCCCACCAACCAATAGCTCTGAACGGCTCTGTTTTTTCACCCTCTTCCTCCTTGAGGTGGCTGGGATACTGGTTCACCCCCACCCTGGAAACAACTACACACTTCACTAAACGACTCACAATGGCCTCGGGGACATTTTCAGCCATCAGGAGGCTTGAGCCCCCTGGGATTGGAATGCCCCCCCACATGTGCCGAAGGCTTGCCATGGGCCTCATCCTACATAACCTAAAGTATGAAGCTGACCTCATAATACCAACACTCGCCACAATGGACAAGATGTCGGTCCTCTGGAACAAAGTCATGAGATGGGTAACCAACTGCTTCAGCTCAACCCCAACGACCATTTTGGCCATTGAGGCCTGCCTCCCCCCCCTGGACCTGTTGGTCACCCAGCGGAGAAGGATGTCCGGGCTTCGTTTAGCCTGCTCCTCCCCTGCCTACAACCCAGCGGCAGCTAGGCTCCCCCCAGATTTCCACTCTTACATCACCCACCCAGACAGACTCGTGCACAGAGAGCTGCTCGGGGGAAGAACCCAGAACTACATCCCTCTCGGCGGGCGCCAGTATAAGGCTGAACAGCCCATGAGGAGACACCTGCCTATCCACTCACTGGCGCACCTCCAGCTACCGGCTATGAGAAACACCACAACGTTCCCACCCGCCTACCCAGCCCTTGAGCCAGGACTGACTCCGCTACCTCCCACCCAACGACCTACACAGCTCTCAAGGCCTCACTGCGGAACAAGCTCCTAGAAGACTGGATCCACCTGGCCCCTCCCCCTCTCTACTCCCCATACAAGGCCACGCTAAAGCCACACGCCTTTATGGGCCTCGACCGCTTTACAGTGGGACGCATACACCAAGGCAGGGCCGGCAAAAGCTACCTGGCCGCCCACCACTCCTGGGACGACCCCCAGTCCTCCACGCTGTGCACCTTTTGCGAGGAAGACGATGAGACGTTCAACCACGCAATACTTCAATGCTCGGCTAAAGCTGATAAAAGGAGGCTCTACCTCCTTGGGGTTTCCGACATCGGCCAAGGCTCACCATTTTGGTCCTCACTACCAGCCATCATTGGCCTCGCCAACTACATCCGTACTACTGGTACCGGATTCCCGCCACCCATGCCACCGATTGGGCCGCTCTGTCCTCCACGGGAGGACCCTCCACCCCCTGCTGCCCTAAATTGAGCTTTACTTTACTGTTGATGAACCTTTTTTTTTGTATTTTATGCAGGAAGTTTGTTGATTTTTCTTTACTATTTTGGGTGGTCACCGTTTGAGGTGCTTGCGACGGATTTTTCGTTTTGGAGACTTGAGCCGATGGTTTCTTTTGTTCGTTTGTTTGGAATTAAGGTTTTCTTTTTGCCAGAGCTTACGCTGCATGCATGTTCTTGTACCTAACAAGCAATATATGATTTAAAAAAAAAAAAGAAAAAAAAAAGAAAAAAAAAGAGAAAAAAAAAAGAAATAATAATCAGCTATGCATCCTCCGTCTCCGCTACACCTCCGGTGATTGAAATTTATTTCCTATTTGGGATAGACTCAACACCACACCAAACTATCACCACTTTTCGGTCTGCACCCTCCCCTTGGGGGGGGTGTAGGCTATCTCCATCCATCCTTCTAGACTCGGAGCTTGTCTCCCCATCCCTTTCCCAGTGGGTCTACCCCCCTGGGATACTCTATTCTCTCCTCTGGCATCTCACGATGTCCAGAAACCTCTTTACCCCCTTTTGCTCTAGCTCCGCTTAGCATCAGCACGGTCGGCTACAACCCCTACTTCATCTTGGCAGACGGCTGGGACTACGGTTTGCGGTACGCGATTACGATGGATTCCTGTATCCCTCCTCCTAAAGACACCGGAGGAGTTGTGTCAGGTTTCCTTAACAGGCCATTGTCGATTTCGCCACCCTCCTTCCTCACTCATCGCTTCAGCTGGTGGTATCCCATCCACTATAGTGACACTATCTCTCAGAGAACAAGGGACTCTATGAGAGACGTGGTAAAACAGCTGGCTTTGTTTGGGGCCTGTGGGAGGCCGCCTAGCAGGACACGAACGCGATACTGACAACCTTTTTGTCGTTTGGGGACGGATGCCTTCCTCCTACACTCCCCACGGTTGCGATCGGCTGGCACCCTACTGCTACACCACACCTTGGCTGGCACCCTACTGCTACCAGACAGCTTGCATCTTACTGCCGTCTTCACTCTTCGCGGGCTTTGCACCCGCACCCACACCCAAGCTGGCAACTTACTGCTACACTAGCTGGCACCCTACTGCTACCCCCATTCTGCTGGAGTTTCTCCGGCAACAATCCAACCCCAGCTGGCAACTTACTGCTACCTCTCGTCAGGGCTTGAAGGTGGCGCTGCCTCTTCTACCCAACAACCCTTCCTCTAGGTGACAAGGCCGACACCTACCTCCATACCTCCTTATGAGCCCATACCGGGCGAGGCGTTACCGCCCCGACTTTCATTATTGACTAGGCATCCCTATAGGGGGTTCATTTGGGATATTAATTGGTTTTTTTTGTGCCTTCGGGCCGCGATTTCCCGCGTGGTTTTTCCTGATGTTTCCTGCCTGTCTTTAGTTAGGCTTCTCTTATTCTCCGAGTTCGCTTGCGAGGTAGGGATGGGCCGGGCTGGGGGCGAGATGTGCGCTTGGCTCCATACCAGAGGCGCTTGGGACGGACGGCTTTTACCTGGTGGCGGGAGGGATGTTTGAAATTAAGGGTTTTCTTTTTGCCAAAGCTTACGCTGCATGCACGTTCTTGTACCCTAATCAAGTAATATATGATATAAAAAAAAATAAAAATAAAAAAAAAGTAATAATCAGCTATGGTCCTCACAGTTGCCGGCAAAGACTCCACGGACAAAGCCCTCAGCAGAGGCCTCTCACTACTTGGGAAGAAGTGCTAAGTGCAATGCTACTTGTCCTTTGGGCCTGACACCCAATACCCCAAATGCCTGGCCTTTGGCGCCCACCCCTCTCAGTGTACCGGTACCCAGTATTGCAGCATCTGCTCCATGGAACATCCCGCACACCTCCACACCTGCGGCAGATCAGATTGCCCTACCAAGGGCAAAGCATGTTTGCATACCACCATCAAATGGGTCAACTGTGGCGATTCCCACCAGGCTAATTCTAAGGAATGTTCCGTATACCTTAAGGCACACAAAGCGGCATCTGAGAGAACGAACCGGGCTGTTTAGGGATAGTACTTTTGTTTACTATAATTGTTAGGCATCTGGCGGCTTGGAGGATTTCCTTTTGTCATTATGGCTCTTGAGCTGGCCCACTCGAACATTGCTACCTTCCTATATGAGACGGGATATCTGACTGGCACCCTTGTGTGGTGAAACTTTTGTATGTTAGTTAGCTTCATAGCCGCTGCGGCTCCATAAGCGTAATGAGATATAATAATAATCACCACTCTTCTCAAATCATGCACCCCGACCAAGAAAATCTCGATCCATTCAAAACCTTGGTGTAGTATGGAGATAACCCACCTAGGACAAGCCCATCACCGCGCCTCGTAAGTACACCGCAAGGACCCCACCCTAGTGTCCCTGCACCAGCTTAAAACCCACAGAAATCTGCACTTTAAGGCGATTAAGAAAGCCAAAGCCTACTACTGGAATGACTTCCTAGCTGGAGTGACCCCGCAGACGGTCTGGAAAGCGAAAAAACCCGCCCTGGGAAGAGAGGAAGACCGATTTTTCCACCTGCCCAATGCAAATTCAGCGCTTCAGATCAACGTGGCTCTTCTAACTCACTTCTTCCCGCCTAAACCACCCACACAATTAGTTGCCTATCTCCGCAGGGACCCCGTGCACCCACCACTAGCGCCTGCTGAAGTCACCTCTACCCTGTCGTGGTCCTCCAACACATCAGCCCCTGGTGCAGACCAAGTCCCATATGGGGTCTGGAAGAAAGTCCATGCAATAAACTCCTCACTCCTCACGTCTCTCCTCGCCCCTCTCCTCGCCTACGCACAGCACACGAAGAGCCTTAAGATTGCGAATGGGATCGTCCTACCAAAACCGCGTAAACCGGACTACTCTATCCCTGCTTCATTCATGATCATCGTTCTGCTACAGACCTTTTCAAAGATATTGGAAAGAGTGGTGGCTACTCGTCTCTCCCTAATCGCCCGCGAAGCAGGGCTCCTCAACCCAAACCAAGGCGGCTCACTTGCAGGCCTCTCAACTTTTGATCCCGCGGCGGCCCTAGTCCAAGAGGTCACGGCGCGCCAAGACCCTTCCTCCAAAGCATCCTTCCTGTCCCTACACATAAAAGGTGGATTTGATAATGTTTCCTCCAACCTCCGCACGGCCAAACTCAGGGCCAAAGGCACCACCAAATACCTGCTTTCCTGGGTCTCATCGTTCCTCACAGACAGTTCATGCCGATTCTTGTTCTAAGGAGCGCCGCGGGTGTTTGCCCCAGTGCAAGTTGGCACACCCCAAGGCTCTCCTGTCTCTCCTTTGTTATTTGTGACTTATGTTTCTGAATTGCATGTTGCTATACCTCGAGGGGTGATTTTTTCCTATGTTGATGATTTTTCAATTACGGTTTCTACTTCTTCCTACAGGGGGAATATTAGGTATCTTCAATATGTTTTTTGGTTGCTTCAGAGCAGGGCAGTGGCGATTGGAGTTTCCTTTTCAATCCCCAAAACAGAACTAATCCACTGGAGGACACCTTAGGACAGATCCCCGCTCTCTAACCAACCCATATCTCTCAACGGCTCGGTCTTTGCACCATCTTCCTGCCTCAGGTGGCTGGGGTACTAGTGCACCCCTACCCTTGAAACAACCACCCACTTCACCAAAAGGCTCATACTGGCCACGGGTGCCTTTGCCGCCATTAGGAGGCTTGCCCCTCCAGGGATTGGAATCCCTCCTTGCATGTGCCGCAGGCTGGCTATTGGCCTCATCCTGCCGATACTGACATATAGAGCCGACCTCCTCACACCACCACTAGCTACTATGGACAAGATGGCTGTCATTGAGAACAGAGTGATGCGCTAGGTGACGAACTGCTTCACCTCGACCCCCACTACCATCTTTGCTATTGAGGCATGCCTCCCGCCCCTCAGCCTGCTAGTCCTGCACAAGAGAAGGATGGCCCCACTGCGACTGGCCTGCTCCTCCCCCGCCTACAACCTGGCCTCCGCCAGGCTCCCGCCTGATTTCCCCTCATACACCTCCCACCCAGCAAGGACCTAGTATCGGGAACTCCTCGTGGGCAGGAAAGAGAACTATAGTCCCCTAGGTTGGAGCTAGTACAAGGCCGAACAACCCATGAGAAGACATCTTCCGATTGACTCACTAGCGCACCGTCTCCTGCCTATGATGGACAGGGATAAGCCCCTCCCCCTGGCCTACCCGGCATTGGAACTGTGGCTGGCCCCGATGCACCCGCCAGACTCACGCTACAGATCACTAAATCCCTACCTGAGGGGGTAACTCCTGACCGACTGGATACACCTGGCCCCATCTCCACGGTACTACCAGTACAGACCTTCGCTAAGGCCTAATGCTTGCATGGGACTCGATCGCTTCACAGCCGGCCGGATACACCAGGGACGATCTGGAAAGAGCTACCTGGCCCCACACGACTGGTGGGATGGCCAAGGCTCTTCCCCACTGTGCCCCTTTTCTGGGGAAGATGATAAAACGTTTCCCCATGCAATCATTCACAGCTCGGCTAAAGCTGAGAAGGGGTTACTCTATCTCCATGGAGTCTCTGACATCGGCCAAGGCACGCCTATGTGGTCTTCACTCCCCACCATAATTGGCCTTGCAAACTTCATCCGAACCGCCGGTACCGGGTTCCTTCCTCCTTTGCCGCCAATCAGGCCTCTTTCGCCCCCAAGGGAAGGATCTCCCTCCTCTGCTGCTCTGCCCTAATTTATATACTTGCTTTCTGAAATTTTGCTTGTTGGTTTTGCGGAGAGGTTTTGTTTGTTTCTTTACTGCTTTGAGTGGTCACCGGTGGTGGTGCTTGTGACGACTTGGTCACTTTGGAGATTTGTGCTGATGGTTTCTTATGTTTGTTTGTTTAGAATTAAGGTTCTCTTTTTGCCATAGCTTACGCTGCATGCACGTTCTGGTACCTAACAAGCAATAAAAGATAAAAAAAAAAAGAAAAAAAGACTAGTAAAAAAAAAAGTTAAAAAAAGAGATAATAATAATAAGTCACGCATCCTCCGTCTCCGCTACACCTCCGGTGATTGAAATTTATTTCCTATTTGGGATAAACTCAACACCACACTAAACTATCACCACTTTTCAGTCTGCACCCTCCCTTGGGGGGGGTGTAGGATATCTCCATCCATCATTTTAGACTTCGGGCTTGCCTCTCCATCCCTTTCCCTGTGGGTCTGCCCCCCTGGGATACGCGTGCCACGCCTCTAGCCTCTCACGATGTCCAGAAACCTCTTTACCACGCTTTTGCTGTAGCTGCGGTTGGCATCAGCGTGCTCGACTACAACCCTTACTTCATCTTGGCAGACGGCCGGGATTATGGTTTGCGGTACGCGATTGCGATGGATTCCTGTGTCCCTCCTCCTAAAGGAACTGGGGCAGTTGTGTCAGGTTTCCTCAACTGGCCACGGTCGATTTCGCCACCCTCATTGCTTACTCATCGCTTCAGCTGGTGGTATCCCATCCACTATAGTCACACTATCTCTCTGGGAACAAGAGACTATATGAGAGACGTAGGAAAACAGCTGGCTTTGTTTGGGGCCTGCTGGAGGCCGCCTAGAAGGACACGAACACGATAACGATCGCCTTATTGTCGATTAGGGACAGATGCCTTCCTCCTACACTCCGCACGGTTGCGATCGGCTGGCACCCTACTGCTACATCTCCACTTGGCTGGCACCCTACTGCTACCAGAGAGCTGGCATCTTACTGCCGTCTTTACTCTTCGCGCGCCTTGCACGCGCACCCCCACCCAAGCTGGCATCTTACTGCTACCCTGGCTGGCACCCTACTGCTACCCCCACTTCGCTGGAGTTCCTCCAGCACCAACCCACCCCCAGCTGGCACCTTACTGCTACCTCTCATCAGGGCTTGAAGGTGGCGCTACCCCTTCTGCCCAACCGCTCTTTCTCTAGGTGACGAGGCCAACACCTACCTCCCTACCTCCTTGTGAGCCCATACCCGGTGAGGCGTTACTGCTCCAGTTTACACTCTTTGGCTAGTCATCCCTCTAGGGGGTGCATTTTCGGATATTAATTGGTTTCTTTTTCTGCCTTCGGGCCGAGATTTGATGCGGGGTTTTTCCTGATGTTTCCTTCTTGTTTCTAGTTAGGCTTCTCTTATTCTCCGAGTTCACTAGCGAGGTAGGGATGGGTCTGGCTGGGGGCGAGATGTGTGGTTGGCTCCATACCAGAGGGGCTTGGGACGGACGGCTTTTACCTGGCGGGGGGAGGGATATTTGAAATTAAGGGTTTTCTTTTTGCCATAGCTTACGCTGTATGCTCGTTCTTGTACTCTAATCAAGTAATATATGATTTAAAAAAAAGCTAAAATAAAAAAGAAAAGTAATAATAATCATAAGTCACGCATCCTCCATCTCCGCTACACCTCCGCTGATTGAAATTTATTTCCTATTTGGGATAGACTCCACAACCTACCAAACTATCACCACTTTTCGGTCTGCAACCTCCCTTTGGGGGGGGTGTAGGCTATCTCCATCCCTCATTTTAGACTTCGGGCTTGTCTCCCCATCCCTTTCCCTGCGGGTCTACCCCCCTGGGATACTCTATCCTCCCCTCTGGCATCTCACAATGTCCCGCAACCTGTTTACTCCGCTTTTGCTCTAGCTTCCTTTAGCATCAGCACGGTCGGCTACAACCCTTTCTTCATCTTGGCAGAGGGCTGGGATTATGGGTTGCGGTACGCGATTATGATGCATTCCATTATCTCTCTTCCTACAGAAACTGCGGGAGGTGTGTCCGGGTTCCTCCACAGGCCACAGTCGCTTTCGCCACCCACCTTCCCCACTCATCGCTTCAGCTGGTGGTATCCCATCCACTATAGTGACACTATCTCTCTGAGAACAAGGAACTGCATGAGAAATGTGGTAAAACAGCTGGCTTTGTTTGGGCCCTGCCAGAGGCCGCCGAGATGGACACGAACACGATACCGACAGCCTTTCTATCGCTTTGGGGTGGATGCCTTCCTCCTACACTCTCCGCAGTTGCGATCGGCTGGCATCCTACTGCTACACCACCCCTTGGCTGGCACCCTACTGCTATCAGACAGCTTGCATCTTACTGCCGTCTTTACTCTTCCCGGGCCTTGTACTCGCACCCCCACCTAAGCTGGCATCTTACTGCTACCCTGGCTGGAACCCTACTGCTACCCCCACTTGCCTGGAGTTCCTCCGGCACCAACCCACCCTCAGCTGGCACCTGACTGCTGCCTCTCGTCAGGGCGTGAAGCTGGGGTTGCCGCTTCTGCCCAACAGCTCTTCCTCTAGGTAACAAGGCCGACCTCTACCACCATACCTCCTGGTGACCCCATACCGGGTAAGGCGTTACCGCCCCAGTTTACACTCTTTGGCTAGTCATCCTTATAGGGGTTGCATTTTGGGATATTAATTGGTTTATGTTGTGCCTGCGGGCCAAGATTTCGCCACGGGTTTTTCCAGATGTTTCCTACTTGTTTCTAGTTAGGCTTCTCTTATTCTCCGAGTTCGCTGCCGAGGTAGGGATGGGTCTGCCTTGGGGCGAGATGTGCGGTTGGCTTCATACCTGAGGGGCTTGGGATGGACGGCTTTTACCTGGCGGGGGGAGGGAAGTTTGAAATTAAGGGTTTTCTTTTTGCCATAGCTTACACTGCACGCACGTTCTTGTACCCTTATCTAGTAATATATGATATAAAAAAAAAGTTAAACAATTAAAAAAAAGTAATTATAAGTCACGGCCCTTTAGGCTCAGCTACAACAACACACTAGCCCCCCTACCACTACCACTCTACCAGCACCCCCACCCCATCAGACCTGGGCCCAGAAAGCGTCCTGAACACTCCCTACCAAGTCCACAACAGCCTCACCAGCCAAAAATATAACCACTGCAGTTTTGACCAAACGCGACTGTACAATTGTGATTGAACGAGATGGAACCCCTCTTCCAGAAAACACCAACCACCTGACCATCCACGACGCTGTCAACACAGCAATTAAAAAGCAATGGATCTCCAACATCAAGTTCACGCCCAACCACCATGTCCTCCTGATCACCAAGGATAATGTTCCTGCCTCCACTGTCCTCAAAAACCATCGCTTTGCAATTGAGGAAGCCATTAGAACTACCGTTCCTGCTGCCAATGGCCTCAGAAAGGATGAAATCTGGCACAAGGTCATCATCCACGGCATTCCTACTACCTCCACCTTCCCCACTGTGCAAGCTGCGGTTGAAACCAGCAACCGTGGCACCCACCTCCCCCGCCCTCCCCGGTGGCGCACCACTGATGCCCAACGGAGGGATAAAACAGCTTCTACTATGGTCCTTACCATTGCCCGCAAAGACCCAACAGACATAGCCCTCAGCAGAGGCCTCGCACTCTTTGGAAGGAAATTCAAAGTCCAGTGCTACCTCACCTTTGGTCCTGACACTCAATGCTCCAGATCCTGAGAATTCGGACAACATCCCTCTCCATGCACCAAAACCCCCCGCTGCGCTATCTGCCCCACAGAGCACCCAGCCCACCTTCACACTTGTGGAAGATCAGACTGCCCCACTAAGCGCAAACCAGGTCTTCACACTACTATCCTCTGCCTCAACTGTGGCAACAATCACCTTGCTACCTCCAAGGAGTGTCCCACTTACCTTCATGCAAACCAGCTAGCAACTGATAGGAGGAACAGAGCAGCTGAGGTTTCAATTACTTGTATTTCCTATATTTGTTAGGCTGCGGGTGGGTAGGAGGATTTCCTTACTAAGTTGTCGCCTGCGCTTTGGCCGCGGTTGCCCCCTGGAATGTTGACACTATCATATAGGAGATGGGATTTCCGACAGGCATGTATGTTGCCTTGAATATTTGTTTGTTGGTCCCGCTTCATAGCCTCTGGCTCCATAAGCGAGACAATGATAAATAATAATAATAATAATAACTGAGTCACACTTTTCATCACCTTTGATGTCTGCTAGACGCAAAGGCAAAGGTAAGGTGGCTGCAAACCCTCTTGCACCCCCTTTTGAGCCCTCCTCTTCCGAAAACCCAGCCTCGCCTGAGGATACTCAGATGGCTGTGGATACTGCATCACCTGTGCACAAAGTCGGCACTGCTGTCCACCTCGCAGAAGAGGCAGACACAGGATCAGACTCCATTTCCACTCATGTCATCCAACTCAGAAAGGACCTCAACTCTATACTAGTCAGATACAAGGTTATGCAAATCACCCATTCTGCCTGGGAGAAACGCATGCGTGTTGTCCAGGACTGCCACATCCGAGATACTGAAGAGTTGAAAGCCATGGTTACCAATCTCACCAACCAAGTTGCGCATCTCCAGTCCCAATAGCTCAAACAACAACCATGAACCAGCCACCAATCCAACCTACCCCCACCTCCTACCACATAAACCTGGGCCAAAAAGGCTTCTAAAGCCCTCCCAGTCAAACCTGCAGCACCCCAAACAAAGAAAATCAGCCAACCCAGGCACCCACCTCCCACGCCTTCCTAGATGGCTCACCACCCCAGCCCAACGTCAGGATAAAGCAGCATCATCTATGGTCCTCACTATTGCCGGCAAAGACTCCACAGATAAAGCCCTCAGCAGAGGCCTCTCACTACTTGGGAAGCAGTTCAAAGTGCAACGCTACTTGTCCTTTGGTCCTGATACCCAATGCACCAAATGCCTGGCCTTTGGCCACCACCCTTCTCAGTGTACCGGCACCCAACATTGCAGCATCTGCTCCATGGAACATCCAGCAC
>JACCEG010000172.1:131030-143896 GCA_014065205.1 Tuber brumale
GAGGTGAGGTGTGCAACTTGGCCTTGAAGTGTTTGGATGTCTGTAATATGGCGATTTTGAACCATTATGAGGTGTTTCTGCAGGGCCTGGAAGCCATCTTCAAGGTGTTGAGTACGAAGTGAAATGCCAAGGTTGGTGTTGGAAATGCCTTCAGCCAAAGGCCTTGGTGCATATGTAGGGATGGAAGGATGATCTTCTGTAGAGGTGGTAGAGGCGGGAGCAGGCACAGTCTGGACTGGAGAGCCTGGTTCTTCCTCCATGCGTGTGTCCTCAGGCGAGGCTGGGTTGGAAGGTGGGATAGGTGGGTTGAAGGTGGCTGCAAAGGGGTTTGCACCACCCCTCCCTCTGCCCCTACGTCTATTAGACATCAGAGGGTTGGGAAATGGGACTCAGTTGATAAAGGTGATAAAACACAAATGAGGGGGGATGATTTGTGGTTGAAAAGTCTTTAAAGTGAAAGGGTGAAGCGGTGAGGAATGGTTGTCAACCAATGAGGTGGAAGCTCGGCAAGAAATTTGGTGTGGTTTTTTCTTTCGCTGTGGTTGTAACGGCAACGGAGTCAGGCCAGGCATTTGGTGCATTGGGTATCAGGACCAAAGGACAAGTCCAAGGTGTGGTGTAGCAGTAGGGTGCCAGCCGATCGCAACCATGCGCAGTGCAGGAGGAAGGCATTCGTCCCTAAGCGACAAAAAGGCTGTCGGTAACGTGTTCTTGTCCTTCTAGGCGGCCACCAGCAGGCCCCTAACTAAGCCTGCTGTTTTACCACGTCTCTCATGTAGTGCCTTGTTCTCTGAGAGATAGTGTCCCTATAGTGGATGGGATACCGCCAGGTGAAGCGATGAGTGAGGAAGGAGGGTGCCGCAATCGACCGTGGCCTGTTGAGGAAACCTGACACAACACCTCCAGTTACTGTAGGAGGAGGGATATAGGAATCAATCGTAATCGCGTACCGCAAACCGTAGTCCCCGCTGCCCGCAAAGATGAAGAAAGGGTTGTAGCCGGCCGTGCTGATGCTAAGGGAAGCTAGAGCAAAAGTGGGGTAAAGAGGTTTCTGCACATTGTAAGATCGCAGAGGGGAGGATAGAGTATCCCAGCGGGGTACACCCACAGGCAAAAGGATGGGGAGACAAGCTCCGAGTCTAAAAGGATGGATGGAGATAGCCTACACCCCTCCGCAAGGGGAGTGTGCAGACCGAAAAGTGGTGATAGTTTGGTGTGGTGTTGAGTTTATCCCAAATAAGAAACAAGTTTCAATCACCGCAGGTGTTGCGGAGATGGAGGATCAGTTGATAGAGGTTACTTTTTTCTTTTTTCTTTTTTTCACTTTTTTTTAAATACGATTTTATTTAGTATCAAGGAACAAGGTCATATCAGCGCAAGCGATGTAGACCTAAACCTCCACCCCAGGCCCGGTTCAGAAAGGCTGTAGAAAAACCGTCTTACTACAAGGCCAGTTGGTGTAAAAAACTCCCCCAAATCACAACCGCCACTGTATACACGAACCCAAAACCTCCACAGATGCGCAGCATAAGAGAAATCTCAAACCCCAGCAGTGAACCAACCAAAACAACAGAAAGAAATCCAAAACCAATGAAAACCCATAAACCGAACCCTTAGGAACACCATATGGCCTAAGCTAGTCAGATATACGCAGGTCGCTATCATAGAACTGGCCCTGAGCATTGAAACGGGTAATAGTACCCTACGTCCGATAGACTTGGCAACAGGGGCAAGCGAAAACAAAAGCAAAAGAAACCTAGCGGTAGTGTAAGGAAGGCTTGTGTCAGGGCCCAAGAACCCAAGAGGCCCGCCGGAAAACCAGACCGTGTGGGGAGGCCAGCAGCCAAAGGGCTGACCAGCGCGAGATGGTAGTAAGGTACCAGCTAGGGGCGGTGGTACTGGTCCGAGACCAGCAGGAAGTATAGACGGCAGTAAGGTGCCAGCTACGGTGGGGGGGTAGCAGTAGGGTGCCAGCCTGTGGCTGTAGTAGGGTACCAGCCGATCGCACCGAGGAAGTGTAGAGGAGGGGTAGATCCAAGCGACAAAACAACTGTCGGAATCGTGTTCGTGTCATACTAGGCGGTCCCCAGCAAGCCCCAAGCAAAGCCAACAGTTTTACCACGTCTCTCGCGTAGTCCGTTGTTCTACGAGAGTTAGGGTCATTGTAGTGGATGGGATACCACCTGTTGAAGGGATGAGTGAGGAAGGAGAATGGCGAAATCGACTGTGGCCTGTTGAGGAGACCCGACACAACTCCGCAGTTTCTTTAGGGGAGAGATACAGGAACATATCGCAATCGCGTACCGCGAACCGTAATCCCAGCCATCTGTTGAGTTGCAAAAGAGGAAAGCCCGACCGTGCTGTAGCCAAGCGAGGCCTAGCAAAGGCGGGGTAAGGCAGGTACCCTGCATCGCGAGATGCCAGAAGAAGAGGGTAGGGTATCCCCAGAGGGCAAACCACAGAGGGAGAAGGCAGTAGAGATGGACTCGAAGTCGCGAAGGAAGGATAGCGATAGCCCACACCCCCCCCGAGGGGAGGGGGCAGACCGAAAAGTGGTGATAGTTTGGTGTAGTGTTGAGTTTATCCCAAATAGGAAATAAATTTCAATCACTAGAGGTGTAGCGGAGACGGAGGATGATTTGATAGAGGTTATGTTTTTTTCTTTTTTCCATTTTTTTTTCTCTTTTTTCTTTTTTTATATCATATATTACTTGTTAGGTACAAGAACGGGCATGCAGCGTAAGCTATGGCAAAAAGAAAACCTTAATTCCAAACAAACAAACAAAAGAAACCATCGGCACAAATCTCCAAGTTGACGAATTTGTCATAAGCACCACCCACGGTGACCACTCAAACATGTAAATAACCCACAAATTCATCCTGCATAAACAGTAAATAAACTTCATCAAACAACTATAAAAATCATAGTCGAGCAGCGGAGGAGGGAGAGCCCTCCTCTGGGGGTGAAAGGGGCCTTATCGGCGCCATAGGGGGTGGGAATCCGGTACCAGTTGTTCGGATGTAGTTGGCGAGGCCAATGATGGCAGGAAGTTAGGACCAAATAGGTAAGCCTTGGCCGATGTCAGATACCCCATAGAGGTAGAGTGATCTTTTGTCAGCTTTGGCTGAGTAGTGGAGGATAGCATGGGCGAATGTCTCGTCATCCTCCTCGCAAAAGGTACAGAGGGGGGAGCATTCTTGATCGTCCCAGGAGTGATGTGCGGCGTGGTAACTTTTCCCAGATTGTCCCTGGTGTATACGTCCAGCTGTGAATCGATCTAGCCCCCCGAAGACATTAGGCTTAAGTGTGGGTTTGTAGTGGTAGTACCGTGGAGGTGGGGCGAGACTTATCCAGTTGGCCAAGAGCCTGCCTCTAAGGGAGGCTTTCAGGGATTTATAGCTCGGGTTCATTGGGGGCACTGGTGTCAGTCCAGGCTCTAAGGTTCGGTAGGCAGTAGGGAGGGGGGCGCCCCCTCGCATCATCGGCAGGAGCAGGTGTGCTAGTGCGTCTATTGGTAGATGTCCTCTCATTGGTTGTTCGGCCTTATACTGGCCCCAGCCCAGCGGGATGTAGTTCTGTTTCCTGCCCTCTAGGAGTCTTCGATGTTGGGTCCTGTTGGAATGCGAGGTGTAAGAGGGGAAGTCTGGTGGGAGCCTGGCGGACGCCGGGTTGTAGGCAGGCGAGGAGCAGGCCAGTCGGAGTGCAGCCATCCTTCTTTTGTGGGGAATCAGCAGGCTGAGAGGTGGGAGGCATGCCTCAATAGCAGAATGGTAGTGGGGGTCGAGGTGAAGCAATTCGTCACCTAGCGAATCACCCGGTTCCAAAGGACAGACATCTTGTCCACGGTGGCCAGCGTCGGTGTGAGGAGATCAGCCCCGCAGGTAAGGATCGGCAGGATGAGGCCCACAGCCAACCTGCGGCACATGTGAGGAGGGATTCCAATTCCTGCAGGAGCGAGCCTCCTAATGGCGCCAAAGGCGCCTGAGGCCAGTGTGAGTCTTTTGGTGAAGTGTGTAGTTGTTTCCAGGGTTGGGGTGAACAAGTATCCCTGTCATCTGAGGCAGGAGGATGGTGCAAAGACCGAGCCATTAAGAGATATAGGCTGGTTGGAGACCAGGGATCTGTCCTTGGGTGTCCTCCAGTGAATTAGTTCTGTTTTGGGGATTGAAAATGAAACTCCAATCATCGCCGCCCTGCTCTGAAGCACAGAAAAAACATATTGAAGATACCTAATATTCCCCCTATAAGAAGCTGTTGAAACCGTAATTGAAAAATCATCAACATAGGAAAAGTTCACCCATCGGGGTATGGAAACATGCAATTCAGAAAGATAAATCTCAAATAATAAAGGAGAAACACGAGATCCTTGGGGCGTGCCAACTTGCACCGGGGCAAATACTCCTGGTGCTCCTTGAAACAATATGCGCCAAGAACGGTCTGTGAGGAAAGATCGGACCCAGGCCACCAGGTATTTGGGAGTGCCTTTGGCCTAAGTTTGGCTGTGAGCAGATTGGAGGAAACATTATCGAAGCCCCCCTTTATGTCTTGGAACATGGAAGACGCCTTGGAAGAAGGGTTTTGTTGTGCTCTGACTTCCTGAACAAGGGCAGTCGTGGCGTTGAAGGTTGCAAGGCCAGCTAGTGAGCCGCATTGGTTTGGGTTGAGGAGTCCGACCTCACGGCCTATGAGGGACAGCCGAGTAGCTACTAGTCTTTCTAGTATTTTCAAAAAGGTCGTGAGTAGGACGATGAATCTAATCGGAAACGGGGTCGAGTAGTCCGGTTTGCCTGGTTTTGGTAGTACCATTCCGTTGGCCCTCCTGAGGCTCTTTGGGTGGTGTCCGCAGCCAAGATGTGGGGCGAGTAGAGACGTGAGGAAGGAAGGGTTTATTGCATGTACTTTTTTGCAGACCCCATATGGGACTTGGTCCGGGCCTGGGGCTGATGTATTGGCAGATCTCGCAAGGGCGGAAGAGATCTCCTCAGGCGTGAGTGGCGGGTGTTCAGGGTCGAACCGAGGGTAGGCGACTGATTGTGAAGTGGGTTTGCGAGGGAAAATGTGGGCTAGTAGAGCCTCGTTAATCTGTGAAGGGGAATTTGCATCAGGGAGGTCAGGGAATCGTTCTTCTTCTCTTCCCATGGCTGCTTTCTGGGCCTTTCAGACGGTCTGTGGTGTAACTGCAGCTAGGAAGTCTTTCCAGTAGTTGGCTTTGGCTTTCTTAATAGCCTTAAAGTACCAATTTCGGTGGGTTTTCAGTTCGTCCAGGGACGTTGGGGTGGATTCTTTCCAATGTGCTCGTGAGGCACGATGGTGAGCTTGTCTTAGGTGGGTTATCTCCATACTCCACCAAGGTTTTGAGTGTATCGAGATCTTCCTGGTTGGGGTGCATGATTTGAGTAGAGTGGTGAGAGTTTGCATATGCCTTTCGAGCCAGTTGTCTAGATCGAGGTCGGTGGCGTGTGGACGCGGGGGTAGGAACTTTAAGTCCTTCAACTTTCCTATAATGACTTCCCAGTCCATCTTGTCCCAGTATGGTGTTGGAGGAGCCGTTCACATGAGGGGTGCAGTAAACATGATGGCGATAGGGAGGTGGTCTGAGCCCGTTGCCGGGAGGCGGGTTGACCAGGAGTGTAGAAAGCAAGTTAAGGGGGCATTTGTAAAGGCCAGGTCAATGACCGCTAGTCTCGTGTTGTGGTTGAATGGGAACCTAGTGTAGGCCCCTGGGGTAAAGGAGAGCTGAAAGCCAGAGTCCAGTGCTAGCTCGAAGTAGGGATTGGAGGGGCCGAATTCGTTTGAGGAAATCATCCACAGGGGGTCGGCTTGTGGATGGTGGATGTTGAAGTCCGCGGCCACTACCGTGGGGTAGGGGTTACGCGGGAAGCAGGTAGTCGGGTCGACCGTTCTGTTTCCGGAGGAAGTGGCAACTGTAGAGTAGGGGTTGGAGGCACTGAATCGTGAGTGTTTGGAGTCAAAAAGCCCTAAGGGAGAGTATTCATCAATGGCCATAAAATCAGGCCTATCAAAAAAAAATGGTAATACTGAAAACACATTCAAAAAGTCCAAGTAAACATAGGTGGCCACCTTGGGAGGAGTTCCTTGTTTAAATGGCAGAGAAAATGATTTAAAGGAAGCAAACATGGGAAGCCTATTTTTGTAGGCGGGGGGATCTTGCAGTAAAACTATCTGTGGGGGGGCTTTTAGTGAACGAAAGCTATTAAATAATGAAAGAAACACATCCCAGCTTCCCAGGCAGTTATGTTGAACAAAGAAAAGTTTCTTAAGAGAGGATGGGGGAGTTGGCCCGATGGGCGAGGTGCAGGAAGAATCCTCCCCCTTCAGGCACCTGTGATGGGGTCTTCGGAGGAGAACGTGTCAGCCCACGGGGGGGGGCCAACTCGTTTGGGTATTGGCGCCTTGAAAAGGTTCATAGGGAGGGCGCGGGACGTCGATTGCCGCGGGGTTTCTTCCACGCTGGTGTCAGTCTGTTTGCCGTTCCCCTTAGGGGTGGCTGGTCTGGAATTGTCGCCATCCGTATCCATGTCTTCGCCCTCCGGCTGATGGGGGAGGTCGTCCCTCGCTGCTGGCTTGAGTCCGGAACGGCAGTCATTGTTAGTAGCCGAGTGGTCCCCAGAGCAGTTAGGGCATCTGAGGGGAGAGGGAAGGTAGCAAGCGGCCACCGCTTGGAGGTGACCATCTTACGGGCAAGTTGGGTTTGTGCATCTGTGGGCCGACCGAGGGTGGGACCCCGCACAGAGCGGGCCTACTGAGGTGTTCTCCCTACTCATGGGTGAGGGGTGTCCGAACTTCCCGCATTTCCGGCATTGCATGTAGTGGCTCTTAGAGTGGCAAACGTCCACTTTTCGGGGCTTGGAGTAGTGGTAAATGCACCTCCCTATCTTCACCACGTCAGTAGGGGGGACAGACACCACGATGGAGGTAGAGTTCTTGGTTGCCCTCATTTCAGAGTTTGGTTGGAGGTATCTTGCAGAGAAGATTGTAACCCTTGTTGCGTTCAAAATAAAGTTTCCTAGTTGGGAGCGAAGCTCCTCTTGGTCTTGTGGAAGGAAAGGAATTGGTAGTCCGTGGATGGCCAGCTGGACTTCATTTGGTGCAGGCCTGAAGGGCCTGAATGGGTTGTCCACAACCGGGAATGCCTTGTTAAACCTTGCTGTGAGGGCATCGTAGTAGGGGGAGTAAGCTGTTGGGGGGGTTTGGAGTGAGCGGCCCGTGAGCGTGAGAGCACCTCAGGCATTGACCGAGGCGCTAAAGCACAGGGGGTGGGGGCAGTTTGCCTCCCTTAGGACTTGTGCGGCTATATCCGGGGCAGTTGCCGCTATCCTCAGTGCATCAGCGTGGGGTAGGGGGGTCTCTCGGGGCGCGAAGAATCTTCTGTCGGCCGCTGGCAGGGGCGGTGGCCCTCTGACTGAGGGGCCCACATCCCTAGACGCTGCGACTTGGGTGGCAGAGGCGGAAGCCTGACCTCCTTCCTTCGTCCTTTTGGACTTCCTTCCCACAGCCTGCTCCTGCCGGGCTGCAGCCTGGGCATCGGTTGATGGTTTGGGTTTTGCCTTACTGAGGGCCTTGTTGAGTGATGGCTCTAGATGGCCAGGGGTAAACGAGTAGGCGCTGTACTTCCCTTCGCAGAAGGCCTGCGCCTCCCAGGATCGCGGGTATTTGACCGAGTAGGCCTTTGGATCGCCGTACCACTTTTCGGTGGAAGTGTCGTAACGAGGGATGTGAGAGTCAAAGTCGTCTGCGGGGCTGGTTGTTGTAAGTGACGGGGCCGTGTAGCTTTTCGCCTGTTGTTTGGTTTGCTTCCCCATCTGGGGCTTCTGTGGGGGTATGGCCAGGTTGGCAGAGAGGGAGGCCACCACGCGCAAAGAGAGGTCAGCCACAGTGGCTTGGATAGAGGTGAGAGACAGTCCTGTATTGGCATGAGTCTGTTGAGGCGGGGGGGCAGGGGCTTCCATTTTGGTTTCGAGGAACCCTAATCTTGAGTGGAGGGCTGCAATTCCTTCAAGTACAGCCATGAGCGAGGGGAGGATCGACCCCTCTCCTGCCGAAAGGCTTCTGAGATCCGCATCCCAGAGCCTGTGGAAGACGTCTCTGTTGGTGGCTAGGTTGGATGTGGTGTGGTTGTACATCACCCTGAGGAGCGGAAGGTTCGGATCAAGGGGGCCTACAGAAGAGGACCTTGAGACATTCTGGGGGGTGGAAGTGTGTATTGGGCCAGCCGGTGCCAGTTGGGGTGCAGTGGGGACTGGAGCGGACCTCCCAGCATAGGGGTGGGAGCAGTCTGAGGTGCGGGACTCTGGGCGCGAGGCCCTGCCAGTGTTGTGAGCCATAGCAAAAGCTGTGAGTCAGGTGTGGGGTGGGGTCGCTTATAGAGTGAAGCCTAAGCGAGAAGCAAAAATTAGTCTGTCGAGCTGGTCGCCACCCAAAAACTTGGAGTTTAGGGTTGACCGAAGGGGGTAATTTTTCTAGCGAGAGGTGAATAGAGGACACGGAGTGTGATTTGATAGAGGTTATTTCTTCTTTTTTTTCCCTTTTTTTCTTTTTCTTTTTTCTTTTTTAAATCATTTTAATTTAAGTATTTAAGCAACCAGGTCACGTCAGCGCAAGCTATGTAGACCGAAACCTGCACCCCTGCCACGGCCTAGAAAGGCTGAAGAAAAACCGTCTAACTACAAGGCCAGTCGGTGTAAAAAACTCCCCCTAACCACAACCGCTACAGTGTACACAAACCCATAACCTCCACCGACGCGCGACATAGAGGAAATCCCAAACCCCAACAGTGAGCCAACCAAAACAACTGAAAAAAAAGACTTCCTTGCCGTTACAATCACAGCGAAAGAAAGAAACGCAGGCGCAAAAACTCTTGTGACCTGTCACATTCTACGCTTCGGCCTATCACAGTCCCTTGATTCTATCCCGCGATAGCTTCAAGTCTTTAATTTCGTGGATTTTCCCTCGTCTTTGCCCTCGTCTAGCGAGATCGTTTCATCTCGCTTTCACCTTCTTCCACTTCCTCCATCTACCTCTTCCCTTCTGCGAAACTTTCACGGTTCGCGATTATGGTTTCTGGTCGTTCTGGTCCCTCTGCCGCGTCCGCCGCTCGGGCGTCGGTTGTGCTTTCCAAGGCGGTTGAGAAGTCTTTGGCCCTCGCGGCTGAGGTTTCTCGCCTCCGTCATCACGTTTCGGTGCTCTCCCGACGCCTGCATTTGCGGGATGGGGAGCTTGTTTGTTTACGGGAGGCTCTTGAGGCCTGCCCGTCGTTTGAGTTTTTTGAGTCCCCCTTCGTGGGGGGTGAGGATGTGGCCCCTCTCCTGCCGGAGGAGGTGGCATTGCCGGTGGTGAGGCTGCCCTGTGTGGCTGCGTCTGTGGCTTCCTCGGAGGCTGGGGATGTGGCTATGGGGGTGGCTGACCCTGTGGCTTTGGTGGGGGTGGAACCTGTGGCGTCGCCTGTGGCGCCTGTGGCTGGTGGGCGTGCCCGGGGGAGGTTGGCTGAGCGTCGCCGGTTGGCTGATCGCCGTCGGGGGGAGCGGGCTGTTGTGGCTCGCGGGATGAGTGTTTAGCGTCCCACTGTCTTTACTTCGCCGGTTGTTGAAGCTGGCTTGTCGGGGGTGGTGGAGCGTTCCGTGGTCTCTTTGGGGCCGGTGGGTGCGCTGTTGGCTGGGGTGGCTTCCACGCAGGAGCCTGAGGCGGTAGTGCCTGAGCCCTCGGTTAATGTGTGGGTGGTGGATGTGCCGGTCGTCGTGCCGGTGGTGCCCTGCAATTTCTGGGGGGCTGCTTACGTTGCTGGCGGGTTGTGCCATTTGGCGCCCGTTGTGGAGGACTCGGTACCGGCGGTTGAAATTGTGCCAGATGTGGTAGATGCGGTCGGGCCGGCGATGGATCCTGAGGATTTTTGTTGCGGCTGTGGTGTTTACATGTGGGCTGGTTCTGGGGGCTTTGGTGTTTGCCGGGCCTGTGGGATCAACTGGGCGGAGGATGATGTGCCTGAGGGCGTTGTTGCGGTGGAGGAGGGCTGTCCCTGTGGTCGTGGTGATTGGGTTCGGCGTTTGTGCCAGGCCTCTTGCGTTGACCATTGGGCGGCTGGGAAGAGGTATCGGGCGGCGAAGGGGTACCGTTGATGTTTTTAAGTTGTTTTGGGTTTTCTTTTGTAGTGGAGGGTTGCGGGACCGGGTTGCGGGTTGGATTTATTTTGTTTGTTGGGTTGGGGGGCGGTTGGCTGACGGTGAAGGTCATGCCGTAACTCAATTCCTATTAGGCGCGGGTTTAGTATTAGCTATAGTTGATAGGAATACAATATGAGTAGAAAAAACCACACCAAATTTCTTGCCGAGCTTCCACCACATTGGTTGACAACCATTCCTCACCGCTTCGCCCTTTTACTTTAAAGACTTTTAAACCACAAATCATCCCCCCTCATTAGTGTTTTATCACCTTTATCAACTGAGTGCGATTTCCCAACCCTCTGATGTCTAATAGACGTAGGGGCAGAGGGAGGGGCGGTGCATACCCTTTGGCAACCCCCTTCAACCCACCCATTCCACCTCCCAACCCAGCATCGCGTGAGGACACACGCATGGAGGAAGAACCAGGCTCTCCAGTCCAGACTGTGCCTGCTCCTGCCTCTACCACCTGTACAGAAGATTATCCTTCTGTTCCTACGCTTTCAACAAGGCCTTTGGCTGAAGGCATATCCAACACCAACCTTGGCATTTCACTTCGCACTCAACACCTTGAAGATGGCTTCCCGGCCCTGCAGAAACACCTCATGGTGCTTCAAAACCGCCATATTACAGACATCCAAACACTTCAAGGCCAAGTTGCGCACCTCACCTCTCAGGTTGAACACCTGCAGTACCAACTCCACCACCAACAACCCCCTCCACCACAACAAACCACCTTGCCAGCCCCACCACAACAACAAACCTGGGCCCAAAGAGCTACCAAAGCAGTCCCAGTCAAATCCTCTACCACTCCACCAGCCAAAACTTCAACCCCAGCTGTTTTGACCAAACGCGACCGTACCATTGTCATTGAAAGAGATGGCTCTATCCTACCTGATACCACCAACCCCCTCACCATTCGCGATGCAATCAACAATGCAATCAAGAAACCTTTTCTAGCAAGAATCGAATTCACAACCAACCACCATGTCGTCCTCCTCAACAAGGATAACATACCTGCTACCTCTGTCCTAAAAGCGCATCGTTCTGCCATTGAGGAAGCAACTAGAGCCACCATCCCTGCAGCCATTGGCCTCAGAAAGGACCAAATCTGGCACTAGGTCATCCTCCATGGCGTCCCCACATCCTCCACCTTTCCCACTATTCAATTTGAGATTGAAGAATTCAACCCAGGCACTCACCTCCCACGCCCTCCTAGATGGCTCACCACCCCAGCCCAACGTCAGGATAAAGCAGGATCAGCTATGGCCCTCATTATTGCCGGCAAAGACTCCGCAGATAAAGCCCTCAGCAGAGGCCTCTCACTACTTGGGAAGCAGTTCAAAGTGCAACGCTACTTGTCCTTTGGTCCTGACACCCAATGCACCAAATGCCTAGCCTTTGGCAACCACCCTTCTCAGTGTACCGGCACCCAACATTGCAGCATCTGCTCCATGGAAAAAACAGCAAACCTCCACACCTGAGGAAAATCAGATTGTCCTACCAAGGGCAAAGCATGTTTGCATACCACCATCAAATACGTCAACTGTGGCGATTCTCACCAGGCTAATTCCAAGGAATGTCCCACATACCTTAAAGCACACCAAGCGGCAACTGAGAGAAGGAAAAGGGCTGTTTAGGGCTTTCACTTTTGTTTCCTATATTTGTTAGGCATTTGGCGGCTTGGAGGATTTGCTTTAGTCATTATGGCTCATGAGCTGGCCCAATCGAACGTTGCTGCCTTTCAATATGAGACAGGATATCTGACCGGCACCCTGGCGTGGTGTAATTTTTGTATGTTAGTTAGCTTCAAAGCCGCTGCGGCTCCATAAGCGTAATGAGATATAATAATAATAATAGTAAAACAACTGAAAGAAACCCCAAACAAATGAAAACCCATAAACCATCCAGCCTAGGTCACACGGTCGCAACCAAGGATCTCCTATCACAGAACCGGACCCCAGCACTAGTCGGATAAATGTATGCTGGGCATAGGGGGTAAGGGAACCAAAGTAGGGAGAAACCCGACCGCAGTAGGAGGGACCCGTGTGGCAGGACCCTGGAATCTCCAGAGATCCGCCGGAAAACCGGACCTGGTGGGGAGGCCAGCAGCCAAAGTGCAGACCAGAGAGAGGTGGTAGTAAGGTACCAGCTAGGGGGGGTGGTACTGGTCCGAGACCAGCAGGAAGTGTTGATGGCAGTAAGGAGCCAGCTAAGGTGGAGGGGTAGCAGTAGGGTGCCAGCCTGTGGTCGCAGTAGGGTACCAGCCGCTCGCACCGAGGAAGTATAGAGGAGGGGTAGACCCAGGTACCAAAACAACTGTCGGAAACGTGTTCGTGCCTTACTAGAAGGCCTCCAGCAAGCCTCAGACAAAGCCAGCAGTTTTACCACGTCTCTCATGTAGTCCCTTGTTCTACAAGAGATAGTGTCAGTATAGTGGTTGGGATACCACCTACTGAAGCGATAAGTGAGGAAGGAGAATGGCGAAATCTACCGTAGCCTGTTGATTATTATTTATTTGCTTCTTTTTTTTTTTTGAATCCGTTTTTATTTAGTATTAAGGAACCAGGTCACATCAGCGCAAGCTTTGTAGACCTAAACCTCCACCCCTGCCCCGGCTCAGAAAGGCTGAAGAAAAACCGTCTAACTACAAGGCCAGTCGGTGTAAAAATCTCCACCTAACCACAACC
>JACCEG010000172.1:150979-186522 GCA_014065205.1 Tuber brumale
GGGGCAGTGGCTGGAGATGAGTGCTCTGGCAATAGTAGGAGAGGGGAGGAGGAAGATGAATGGGAAGAGGAGGGGGATGTGAGAGTGCAAGGATGGGAAGAGATGGAGAATGAGAGATAGGAGGAATGGAGGATGGCAGAGAGGAGAGAGGAGGAATAAGATAAAAATGGCAAGAGGCCCAGTGAAAAGATGACACAGAGATTTAGGAGATGGAATCAGGGACCAGTAGTGTGAGGCACTACAATCATGTACTTTGTCAGCTTCATAGCCTTTGGCTCTATAAGCTTAATGATTTATAATAATAATCACCTTTAGTCCTGACACCCAATGCTCCAGATGCTTAGAATTCGGACACCACCCTTCTCAATGCACCAAAGCCCTGCACTGCGCGATCTGCTCCGCAGAGCACCCAGCCCACCTTCAAACTTGTGGGAGATCAGACTGCCCCACCAAGGGCAAACAGTGTCTACACACTACCATCCTCTGCCTCAACTGTGGCAACAATCACCTGGCTACCTCCAAGGAGTATCCCACTTACCTTCACGCACACCAGGCAGCAACTGATAGGAGGACCAGGGCGGCTTAGTTTTCAATTACTTGGATTTCCTTTATTTGTTAGCCTTCAGGTGGGTACGAGGATTTCCTTACTAAATTGTTGTTTGCACTTTGTCCGCGGGTGCCCACTGGAAAGTTGACACTATCACTATCATATAGGAGATGGGATTACGGACTTGCATGTTTGTTGCCTTGAATATTTGTTTTTTAGTGCGGGTTGATAGCCTCTGGCTCCATAAGCGAGAAAATGATAAATAATAATAATAGTAAGCGAGTCCTAGCAAAAGCGGGGTAGGGGAGGTACCCAGCATCTTGAGATGCTGGCAGAAGAGGATAGGGTATCCCCAGAGGGTAAACTTCAAAGGGAGAGGGTAGTAGGGATGGACTCGAAGTCCAGAGGGATGAATGGTGATAGCCTACACCGCCCCCAAGGTGAGGGTACAGACCGAAAAGTGGTGATAGTTTGGTGTGGTGTTGAGTCTAACCCAAATAGGAAATAAATTTCAATCACCGGAGGTGTAGCTGAGATAGAGGATGTTTGATAGAGGTTATCTTTTTTTTCTTTCTTTTTTTTTCTTTTTTTGTATATCATATATTACTTGTTAGGTACAAGAACGTGCATGCAGTGTAAGCTATGGCAAAAAGAAAACCTGAATTCCAAACAAACAAACAAAAGAAACCATTGACTCAAATCTCCAAACATGACAAATCCGTCGCAAGCACCTCACGCGGTGACCACTCAAAATAGTAAGGAAAAATCAACAAACTTTCAACATAAAAAAATATGCAAAAAAATTCATCAAATGCAGTAGGGAACTCAAATCAGGGCAGCGGGGGGGGGTAAGTCCTTGCGAGAGGGTGAGAGCGGCCTAATCGGCGGTATGGGCGGTGGGAATCCGGTGCCAGAAGAGCGGTTGTAATTGGCGCGGCCAATGATGGCAGGAAGTGCGGACGAAATTGGCGAGCCTTGGCCGATCTCGGAGACTCCATGGAGGTAGAGCATCCGCTTATCAGACTTAGCTGCGCATGGGAGTATTGCGTGGGTGAACGTCTCTTTGTTCTCCTCACAGAAAGTACATAGGGTGGAGGCCCGGGGGTCGTCGCAGCAGTGGTGTGCGGCCAGGTAGCTTTTCCCGGCCCTTCCTTGGTGTATGGGTGCCGCGGTAAAGCGCGCGAGGCCCATGAAGGCGCGTGGCTTTAGCGTGGCCTTGTATAGGTAGTAGAGTGGCGGTGGGGCCAGGTGTATCCAGTCTTCCACGAGTCTGTTTCGTAGTGAGGGGTTGAGGGCTTGGCAGTCCGGTAGGATGTGGGGTAGTAGAGCCAGCCCTGGTTCCAGGGCCGGGTATGCAGGCGGGAATGTTAAAGTTTGTCTCATGGCCTACAGGAGGAGGTGTGCCATCGAGTCAATGGGTAGGTGTCTCCTCATGGGTTGTTCGCCTTTGTACTGGCGCCAGCCCAGCGGTATGTAGTTCTCAGTTCTCCGCTTGAGCAGCTTCCTATGTGCGGATCTGTCTAGGTGGGAGGTGTAGGAGGGGAAGTCTGGGGGGAGCCTAGCAGACGCTGGGTTGTAAGCAGGGGAGGAGCAGGCTAAGCGAAGTGCGGACATCCTTCTCCGGTAAGTGATCAGCAGGTCAAGGTGGGAGGAGGCAGGCCTCAATGGCTAGAAGAGTCGTTGGGATTGAGCTGAAGCAGTTCATAACCCGTCTCATAATGTTGTTCCAGAGGACCGACATCTTGTCCGTCGTGGCTAGCGTTGGTATCCGGAGGTCAGCTCAGTACGTGAGGATAGGAAGGAGGAGGCCCATAGCGAGCCTTCGGCACATGTGGCGGGGCATTCCGATCCCGGGAGGCGCTAGCCTTCCGATAGCAGAAAAGGCCCCAGAGGCCCTTGTGAGTCGTTTGGTGAAGTGGGTGGTTGTTTCCAGGGTGGGGTGAACCAGTACCCCAGCCACCTTAAGGAAGAGAAGGGTGGAAAAACAAAAGTATTTAAAGCTATTGGTTGGTTGGAGATTGGAGATCTGTCCTTAGGCGTCCTCCAGTGTATAAGTTCAGTCTGGGGGATTGCGAAGGAAACTGCAATCCGTGCTGCCCGGCTTTGAAGCAAAGAAAATCAATATTGAAGATACCTAATATTCCCCCTATAAGAAGGAGTAGAAACCGTAATTGAAAAATCATCAACATAGGAAAGAGTCGCCCCTTGAGGTATGGAAACAAGTAATTCAGAAAAATAAATCAGAAATAACAAAGGAGAAAGAGGGGACCCTTCAGGAGTCCCCACCTGAACGGGAGAAAAAACACAGGGCGCCCCGTGAAACAACAAGCGACATGAACGATCGGTAAGAAAGGAACGAACCCAGGCTACCAGGTATCTGGGAGTCCCTTTGGCTTTTAGTTGAGCTGTAAGAAGGCTGGAGGAAACATTGTCGAACCGCCCTGTTATGTCTAGAAAAAGGGAGGAGGCTTTGTAGGAGGGGTTTTGCCTTACCCTTGCTTCTTGAGTGAGGGCAGCGGTGGCATCAAAGGTTGAAAGGCCGGCGAGGGAACCACACTGGTTGGGATTCAGGATCCCCACTTCGCGGGCGATGCGGGAGAGGCGGGTTGCTACTATCCTTTCCAGTATCTATGAGAAGGTTGCGAGTAGAACGATAATTCAGAACGAGGTTGGGGTGGAGTAATCTGGTTTTCCTGGTTTGGGTAGGACCACCTCGTCAGACATCTTGAGGCACTTTGGATGGTGCCCGTATGCTAAGAGGGGGGCAAGGAGATTATTATTATTATATCTCTTTACGCTTATGGAGCCGTGGCGGCTATGAAGCTAACTAACATACAAAAATTACACCACACAAGGGTGCCGGTCAGATATCCCGTCTCATATTGAAAGGTAGCAACGTTCGATTGGGCCAGCTCATGAGCCATAATGACAAAAGGAAATCCTCCAAGCCGCCAAATGCCTAACAAATATAGGAAACAAAAGTAAAAACCCTAAACAGCCCTGTTCCTTCTCTCAGTTGCCGCTTGGTGTGCCTTAAGGTATGTGGGACATTCCTTGGAAGTCACCGGGTGGGAATCGCCACAGTTGACGCATTTGATGGTGGTATGCAAACATGCTTTGCCCTTGGAAGGACAATCTGATCTGCCGCAGGTGTGGAGGTGTGCTGGATGTTCCATGGAGCAGATACTGCAATGTTGGGTGCCGGTACACTGAGAAGGGTGGTGGCCAAAGGCCAGGCATTTGGTGCATTAGGTATCAGGACCAATGGACAAGTAGCGTTGCACTTTGAACTGCTTCCCAAGTAGTGAGAGGCCTCTGCTGAGGGCTTTATCTGTGGAGTCTTTGCCGGCAATAGTGAGGACCATAGCTGATGCTGCTTTATCCTGACGTTGGGCTGGGGTGGTGAGCCATCTAGGAGGGCGTGGGAGGTGGGTGCCTGGGTTGAATTCTTCAATCTCAGATTGAATAGTGGAAAAGGTGGAGGATGTGGGGACGCCATGGAGGATGACCTTGTGCCAGATTTCGTCTTTTCTGAGGCCAATGGCTGCAGGGATGGTGGCTCTAGTTGCTTCCTCAATGGCAGAACGATGCGCTTTGAGGACAGAGGTAGCAGGTGTGTTATCCTTGGTGAGGAGGAGGACATGGTGGTTGGTGGTGAATTCTATTCTTGCAATAAGAGGTTTCTTGATTGCATTGTTGATTGCATCGCGAATGGTGAGGGGGTTGGTGGTATCAGGTAGGATAGAGCCATCTCTTTCAATGACAATGGTACGGTCGCGTTTGGTCAAAACAGCTGGGGTTGAAGTTTTGGCTGGTGGAGTGGTAGAGGATTTGACTGGGACTGCTTTGGTAGCTCTTTGGGCCCAGGTTTGTTGTTGTGGTGGGGCGGGCAAGGTGGTTTGTTGTGGTGGGGGGGGTTGTTGGTGGTGGAGTTGGTACTGCAGGTGTTCAACCTGAGAGGTGAGGTGTGCAACTTGGCCTTGAAGTGTTTGGATGTCTGTAATATGGCGATTTTGAACCATTATGAGGTGTTTCTGCAGGGCCTGGAAGCCATCTTCAAGGTGTTGAGTACGAAGTGAAATGCCAAGGTTGGTGTTGGAAATGCCTTCAGCCAAAGGCCTTGGTGCATACGTAGGGATGGAAGGATGATCTTCTGTAGAGGTGGTAGAGGCGGCAGCAGGCACAGTCTGGACTGGAGAGCCTGGTTCTTCCTCCAAGCATGTGTCCTCAGGCGAGGCTGGGTTGGGAGGTGGGATGGGTGGGTTGAAGGGGGCTGCAAAGGGGTTTGCACCACCCCTCCCTCTGCCCCTAAGTCTATTAGACATCAGAGGGTAGGGAAATGGGACTCAGTTGATAAAGGTGATAAAACACAAATGAGGGGGGATGATTTGTGATTGAAAAGTCTTTAAAGTGAAAGGGTGAAGCGGTGAGGAATGGTTGTCAACCAATGAGGTGGAAGCTAGGCAAGAAATTTGGTGAGGTTTTTTCTACTCGTATTGTATTCCTATCAACTATAGCTAATACTAAACCCGCGCCTAATAGGCATCGAGTTACGGCATGCCCTTCACCGACAGCCAACAGCCTCCCAACCCAACAAACAAAACAATTCCAACCGGCAACCCGGCCCCGCAACCCTCCACCACAAAAGAAAGCCCAAAACAATTTAAATAACATCTACGGGCCTGATACCTGGCCCAAGCCGCCCAGTGGTCAGCGTAAGAGGCCTGGCACAAACGCCGAACCCAACTACCACACCCACAGGGACAGCCCTCCTCCTTCAATACAACATCATCCTCCACCCACTCAATCCCGCAACCATAGCAGGCACCAAAGCCATGGGAACCAGCACCCATAAAAACACCACAGCCGGAGCAGAAATCCTCAGGATCTGTAATCGGCGCAACCACATCCACCACATCCGGCACAATTTCAACCGCCGGTACCAAACCCTCCACAACGGGCGCCAAATGGCACAACCCGCCAGCAACAAAAGCAGCCCCACAGAAGTTGCAGGGCACGGCCGGGACAACAACCGGCACATCAACCACCGCCACATCAAGCGAGGGCTCAGGCACCACAGCCTCAGGCTCCTGCGAGGAAGCCACCCCAGTCAACAGCGCGCCTACAGGCCCCAAAGGGACCATAATACGCTCCACCACCCCCAACAAACCAGCATCAACAACCGGCGAAGCAACCATAGAGGGACGCCAAACATGCATCCCGCGATCCACATCAGCCCGCTCCCTGCGACGGCGATCAGCCAAGCGACGACCCTCAGCCAACCTCTCCCGGGCACGCCCACCAGCCACAGGTGCCACAGAGGACACGGGAGCCGCAACCCCCACCAAAGCCACAGGGTCAGCCACCCCCATAGCCACATCCCCGGCCCCTGAGGAAGCCACAGATACAGCCACAGAGGGCAGCCTCACCACAGGCAACGCCACCTCCTCCTCCAGGAGAGGGGCCACATCCTCACCCCCCAAGAAGGGGGACTCAAAACCAAATGGCGGGCCGGCAATCATGGCCTCCCGCAAACAATCAAGCTCCCCGTCCCGCAAATGCAGGCGTCGGGAGAGCACCGAAACGTGATGACGGAGGCGAGAAACCTCAGCCGCGAGGGCGAGGGACTTTTCAACCACCTAGGAGAGCACAACCGACGCCCGAGCGGCAGACGCGGCAGAAGGACCAGAACGACCAGAAACCATAATCGCGAACCGTGAAAGTTTCGCCGAAGGGAAGAGGTAGATGGAGGAAGTGGAATAAAGTGAAATCGAGATGAAATGATCTCGCAAGACGAAGGTAAAGACGAGGGAAAATCCTCGAAATTAAAGACTTGAAGCTATCGCGGGATAGAATCAAGGGACCGTGATTGGCCGAAGCGTAGAATGTGACAGCTCCCAAGAGTTTTTGCGTGTGCGTTTTTTCTTTTCGCTGTGGTTGTAACGGCAACAGAGTCAGGGGGCAAGGAGAGATGTGAGTATGTTCGGCTTGATGGCGTGGACTTTCTTGCAGACCACGTACTGGATTTGGTCTGGGCCCGGGGTTGAGGTGTTCGAGGATCTGCTGAGGGCAGATCAGACCTCTTCGGGAGCTAGTGGTGGATGTTCGGGGTCGAACTGTGGGTAGGCCACTAACTGCGTTGGCGGCTTTTGTGCCAAGAAGCGGTCTAGCAGAGCTTCATTATTATTATTATTATTATTATAAATCATTAAGCTTATAGAGCCAAAGGCTATGAAGCTGAGAAAGTACATGATAGTAGTGCCTCACACTACTAGTCCATGATTACATCTACTAAATCTATGTGTCATCTTTTCACTGGGCCTCTTGCCATATCCATCCTAGTTCTCCTCTCTCCTCTCTGCCATCCTCCATTCCTCCCATCTCTCATTCTCCATCTCTTCCCATCCTTGCACTCTCACATCCCCCTCCTCTTCCCATTCATCTTCCTCCTCCCCTCCCCTACTATTGCCAGAACACTCATCTCCAGCCACTGCCCCTAAGTAGTCCTTTCTTGTCCCTGCCCAACTTATTCCTACAAACTTCCCAACAGCTAGCAAGCCAGCCTTAGATCCAAGCACATCTGGTAGGTGGAAATGTTGAGCAACTTGTCTGAGAATGTGTCTGTGTTGTTGATATTTGCTGCAGTATAGGAGGATGTGCTCTGGTGTATGTGGTGCTGGTTGTCTCTTGTCACAGGTACAGGTATTGCTGATGTTCTCATCCACTCTACTAAGATAGGACTTGAAATAACCATGACCCAGTCTGAGTTGTGTAACAGTAGCAAGTTGGTGTTTGGTGAGAGAGAAGAAGTGTGGTGCAGGACTAAGAGTTGGCAGATGGAAGTGAATAGACCTAAAGTGCTTACCCTTTCTAGCATCTGGCAGTTGAGTCCAGTATTGGTGCCAGGCTAGAAGAGCAGACTTCTTGATCTGTGTCTTGAGTTTTGTCAGTGAGAGGTAACTGTCCTGTGATGGTTGGGGATACTCAGCTGCTTGTTTTGCCAGTCTGTCAGCTTCATCATTCCCTTGTATACCAGTATGTCCTGGTACCCAGTGCAGATGAAGCTGTAAGTCCAGGTCTGAGTCCAATAGGTCCTTGGTGAGTTTCTGAATCTGCAGTGAAATTTGTTGTCCTGGGTGTGGTGAGAGTTTGAAGGAGTTCCTGATAGCTGCTTGGTTGTCTGTGAAGATCCAGATGTGCTTGAAAGATAGGCTGGTCTTGCTAGCTTCTGTGAGTGCTCTGGCAATACCTGCCAATTCCCCATCATAAACCTTCATTCCCATGCCTAGTCCAACAGTCCACCTGCCCACAATCCTTCCTCCATGCATCATAACCACTCCTGCTCCTACTCTTCCATTCTGCAATTCACTGCCATCTGTGTACAAGATAAGGTTGTTGGTGTTTTGGATGCTGTTGAAGAGGGAGGAATGTTGTATGGATGTTGTAGCTTTGTCTTCAGTGCTAATAGAGATGTTGAGTCTGGTTTGGAGTGTAGGAAAGTTGACATGCCATGGTGGTTGAAGGTGTAGTTGGCATTTTTCAACTTCACATCCCACTGGCAGATAGTTACTTAGTGAATTTAAAACTCTAATCAACTGTGTGGGAAACTTAGCTTGTTCAGAACATGAAGACCTCCATTCTACCCGGAGCTTCCCATATGGTTCAGATTGTGGGTTAAAGGAATAGTTGTTTGTTGTCCTGGGAGGTGTAAAAAAGGAATTATCTGAATCTGAGCTGGGAGAAGACAATGCTGAAAATCCAAGATTGGTTGACAGGGTTGTTGATGGATAGGTAGAGGGTGTTCTTTGTCTGACAGGATGATCTGAGGGCATCTGTAACACTCTGTAAGCATATCTTTTGCAAAGTCTGTCAAGTCTTAGTGGAACAGGAAGGGTAGATGTTTCAATCTCCAGTGCAGCAGTAGGAGAAGTTCTAAAGGCTCCTAGAATTCTCCTGTTAGCTTCAGCCTGCACCTTCTCCAACCTGTTAACTAATCCAATTTGCCCTTTCCACCAAACTTCTGCTCCAAAGTCAGCTATAGGGGTAATGTAAGTGTAGTATAATTGCCTCATTGCTGCTGCTGACAGGCCCCATTCTGAGTTAGAAAGTCTGGAGATCATATTGAGTGCCCTGGTTGCTGCTGCTGCTTTCTGTTGAACATGGTAGTTGAATGAGAGTTTTCTGTCCAGCCAGATACCTAGCCATCTGAGATGTTGAGTGGGGTAGATAACAGTCCCATTGGGTAAGGTGACAGGAGTATTGGCAGTGTACTGAGAGGTTTTGTTGTGGAAGTGCATGAGCTCAGTCTTGGGGTCATCAAAAACTACCACATTGTCAGCTGCCCAGCTCCAGGCCTTCTTAGCTGCCCTCTCCAATGCTCTGGAGTTGGCCTCTTCAGAAGGTCCTGTGACAATAAGTGCAACATCATCAATGAAGGAGGGGGATCTCAGCTGAGGAGTGAGTAAACTTGGCTTCAAGTCTTTAAAAAGATTGGTCAGGTAGAAGAGAAAGAGGATTGGTGAAATGGGAGAGCCTTGAGGAATTCCAGCATTGATTTGTTGTAATGGTTGTCTTTGGCCATCAAATGCAAGACCAAGTTGTCTGTCTGTGAGGAAAGTATCTGTCCAGGAAAGTACTGCTGGTGGGAAACCTAATGATTGTAGAATCAAGAGTAGCTGTGTTCTGGACACATGGTCAAAAGCACCTTTAACATCAATAAACAGGGCAGAGAGTACTTTACCATTACACTTAGCCTGCTGGATGTCATGAACCAAAGACATAACTGCATCAATTGCACTCCTTCCTGGCCTGCCACCCATCTGTTCATTGTGTAGAAGTCCCTGGGTTTCAGCCATGTAAGCAAGTCTTTTGGCCATAATCTTTTCTGCAATCTTTCCTAGACAATTTAGCAATGAAACTGGTCTATAAGCTTTAGGAATTGAGTAGTCTGGTTTGCTGGGCTTCCTGATTATTGCCCCTGTTGCCTCTCTCCAGCAGTGAGGATGATAGCCTATCTTCAGTAGTGACTTGAACAAATCTGTTAGAGGAGTGGGGATTGCCAGGTATACTTGTCTAAGGCAGAGGAAGTTGATACCATCAGGACCAGGTGCTTTGTGGGGATCAGAGTTGTAGATTGCATCCTTCACCTCAGAGTCAGTAACATCAGGCCAAGGGAAGCACTTCTCTATCTCTGTATCTTGGATGTTGTAATTTGTGTAGGAGGTTGGAGGATCTGGGAACATGCTATGCATGAACATGTTGCACTTGCTGTCAAAGTCAGTAGCACACTGTTTATCAAGATAGAGAATAGGAGTTTTCAGGGACTGTGTTGGTCTGGTATACTTAACTGCAGTGAAGATATCCTGACCTTTGGCAGAGTTGAGAAAGTTCTGCCAACAGTTAGCTTTAGTATCTCTGATTGCTTGAAAGTATGTGTTTCTGCATCTTTTGTAGTCAGTATGATCAGTCTCCATCCTGCTAGCTTTCCACTTCCTGTGCTTTTTGGCCATTTCCTTTCTCAAAGTTGTAAGTTCTTCATTCCACCACCTTTTAGATCTGGCACAAGGTCTGCTGAGAGGAACATGTAGGTTGAGGGAATGTAAGATTGAATCTCTCAGAATCAGAGCAGCCTGATCTAAAGAGTAAGCAGTACCACATGTCAAGTATGAGTAGAAGGAAGGGGAAGACTCAGCCATAAGAGATTGCAGAGTTGTATGAAATGAGTTCCAATCTGCTCTGCTCCAGTTGTATTTATTGCTCATGGGACTGGGAACTAAGGAGTCAGTATTCAATACAACAGTGAACCTTACCACCTCATGGTCACTTCCTGTGTGGGCATCCTCATCCACTGCCCAATCCAGTAGTCTGTTAAATATATCCTGTGTTGCTAGTGTGAGGTCTAGTACTGAAGTGCCTGAGCCTTGTCTGAAGTTGTAGGTGGGGATATCAGGTTGATTGACTATGTCACAGTTATTAGATCTAAACCATTCTACCAGGACATCACCTCTGATCTGTTGTTGAACAGCTGAATTCCACAAGCTATGGTGGGCATTGAAGTCACCACAGAGAATAGAGTGTTGAGGAATGTGCAGGAGGTGTAGAGTTCTGTCCATGGTATAGAGTGGTCTAGAGTCAGGGGTCAGCTTTTTCCTTTCATTGTAAATATTCCAGAGGGTAAACTTCTCTTTTCCTGCAAGAATTTGAAGTGGAAGTACATCACCATCAAGGTGAGGAAGAAGGTCAGATCTGCAAGTGCAAAGAATATCAAGTCTGGATTTGCTGATATATGCAGCTGTCCTAGGTCTCTCATTATTAGTAGTATCAGGTAAAATTGAAGTGAAAGAGGGGTGTGTGTAAGCAGAACCATCATGAGCCAGCCAGGGCTCTTGAACAAGAACAATATCTGCTTTGCCATTAGCATATTCAAGGAGTGTGGTCAATACTTCATAGGTCTTTGCACAGTTGTGCTGGATAATAGAGATTGGTGTGCCTTTCATAAGGAATGGGTAGGATTGTCTGTGGTAGGTTGTTCAGGTTTTTTGACCAAGTTCCTGTAAATTTCACACCTTTGGTCAGTAGCTTTATGAGAGCCCTCACAGTTAGCACACTTGAACTGGGTATGGGAACATTCCTTGGTAGTCTTGCAAGTTGAGCATTGGTGTAGGTTTGTAGAATGTGGACCAGCACAGACTTGACATATAGTAGGGTGCCTGCATGTTCTCTGGTGGTGGCCAAACCTCTGACAGTTTCTGCACTGGGTGGTAGGTCTGATGTCAACAAATTCTGAAGTTTTCACAGCTGTTCCTGCTATCACCAGTCTGTTTCTCAGTGCATGCTTCAATTCTCTTTGAGTTTTAAAGGAAAGAACAAGGGAGGAGTGCAACTTTCCTACTCTGGACTCAGGTTTTGTCAGCCATCTTGGAGGGGCAGCAAGCTGAATCTCATGGTTGTAGGACTCTATGTCTTCCTGGAATGCCTCCATCTGCTTCTCCTCACTGTCTGCCACAATCAAGTCAGTAGAAACAGAATGGGCAACAAGCTTATACCATCTTTCCCTAACAATAACCTCTTGTAGGCCAGGCACCAGGTGACTCCACACACTTTCCTTCTCTTTGAGCTCAGCTGCAGTGTGACCATGCTTCACCTCAATTACTATGTTGTTGTTGACTGAAAGTCTAACAAGAACAATAGAAATATTCAGTTTGGCATTAACCAAGGCAGTATTGATGGACTCTCTGATCAGGAGGGGGTTAAAGTTGGTAGGAGGACTGCTTGGCTTGAGGATCAGGGTCCTCTCAGGCTCTGGGATGGGTTCTGGGTACTTTTTTGAGGCTTTGGTAGTAGAAGAAGTTAGTGTAGGTAGGGTTGCCTGTTCAACAATATTAGCCCAAGTCTTTTTAGTAGGTTGGAGAATGGGGATAGTGGTGGTGGGAGTAGTCAGTGGGTCATGTCTAGACACAAGAGCAGGAGTAGTGAGTTTATCTAAGGTGGTAAGTATATGTTCAAGTGTTTTTTCCTGTTTAGTCAGTCTAGATTCTATGTCAGAAGGGATTTGAGGAGGTATAACTGGTAGGACCATGTTAGAGTAGCTGCTAATGTTAGTAAGAAGCTGAGAGAGGAATTCCTGTTGAGGTTGAGGGTAGGCAGGCTGGACATCCCTAATCTGTTCTACCAAGTGATGTAGAAATTGTTCCAAGCAAGGAAGTTTAGATGTTGAAGTATTAGGGGCAGGAGGAAAGGAAAAGGTATAGTCCATGTCAGAGGAGGCAGAAGCAGAGGGGGGTGGTCTTTGGGCAGAGGTAGGGGGAGGGGGAGTAGAAGTACAGATATCTTGCAAGAAGCTAGAAGATGAGGAAACAAGGGTAGGATATCTGTCTCTGGAGTGAGTATTCTTTGGTGGAAGAGTAAGATCAGGCATGGGGGGATTTCTTCCAGGTGGGGTATGGGGATCAGATCCTAGAGTAGAGTTCAAAGGACTGCTGCTACCAGTCAAGGGGATTTGAATGGAGGTAGTCCTTTGGTGGGTATGATGGATAGGCATGAGTGCTTCAAAAATGCGAAATTTTTCTCTAAGTCCTTTTTACTATGAGGAGTAGTAAGGGAATGATAAGGAAAGTGGATTAGAGTTGGCAGAGCAACCAAAGGGAGCAAAAGGCAAAAAGGCAACAGGATAAAACACAAACAAACAAAGAAGAAAAATAAAACAAATAACAGCAGAGAAAGGAAAAAAATAAGGAACTTAGCTGAAATTTTAACAGGATATCTGGAATAGCTCCAGGAAGGTCCTGTCAAAATTTTAGAGCAAGGGCTCCAAAACTGTGATAGTGGTGGTAGGAGATATTGTTTTCAGGGGTAAAAATAGGGGTAAAATCAAAGATATGTGCCAAGAAAGGGGTGATAGTGGGATTTTTGATCTGAAAATTGGGGAAAGTGTTTAAAGTGATTTATTTAACAGGAATCTCTGTATAGGAAAATGGAGAAGATGTGGTTGTGGAGATAATGTGTGGAGCAGAGCTTCATTGATTTCTTTAGGGGAGTTTGCATCCGGCAGGTCGCGGAATCTGTCTTCGTCTCTTCCCATGGCCGCCTTCTTGGCTTTCCAGACTGACTGTGGTGTCATGCTGGCCAGGAACCCTTTCCAGTATCTGGCTTTGGCCTTCTTAATTGGCTTGAAGTACTGGTTGCGGTGGGATCTTAGATGTTCTAAGGATTGTTTGGAGGGGTCTTTCCTGTGCTCCCTCGAGGCCCAGTGGTGTGCTTGTCTCAGGTGGGTGATTGTCATGTCCCACCAGGGCTTCGAGTGGACGGAGACCCTCTTGGTCGGGGTGCAGGCTTTGATCAGTGTGGTGAGTGTTAGCATGTGTCTCTCTAGCCAGTGCTCTTGGTCGCGGTCGGCGGGGTTGAGGCGCGCTGGTGGAACTGACATTTCTTGCAATTTTTCCGCAGCGATTGTCCAGTCTGTCTTGTCCCAGTATGGGGTTGGAGGTTGTGGCCTGAGTAAAGGTGCCATGAACACGACAGAGATGGGGAGGTGATCAGACCCGGTTGCTGGTAGACGGGTCGACCAAGATTGTAGGTAACGAATAAGTGGTGAGTTGATGAAGGCCAGGTCAATAACCCCAGGCCTAGTGTTGTGGTCAAATGGGAACTTGGTATACGCTCCAGGGGTGTTTCAAAGTCCGAAGCAGTTGTCGTGTACTTGCTCGAAGTGGGGGTTGGAAGTTGAGAATTCATTCGCAGAAATGGTTCTTAGCGGGTCAGATTGCGGATGGTAGATGTTGAATTCCCCCGGCACTAGAGTGGGGAAGGGGTGTAGGGAGAAGCATGTAGTTGGGACAACTGGTCTGTTCCCACAGGAAGTGCCAACCGTCGAGGATTGGTTGTACCCCCTAAATTGTGAGTATTTGGAGTCCAAGAGTGCTAGGGGGGAATAAACATCAATGCCCACAAAGTCAGGCCTATTAAAAAACACCGGAAGTACCGCAAACACAGTCAAAAAATCCATGTAAACCTAGGTGGCCAGCTTGGGGGGTGTACCTTGTTTAAATGGTGGAGCAAATGATTTAAAAGGGGCGAAAGTGGGGAGCCTGTTGCGGTACACAGGGGGGTCCTGCAACAGTATTATCTGTGGGGGGGCTTTCAGAGACTGAAAGCTATTAAACAATGAAAGAAACACATCCCAGCTTCCCAGGCAGTTATGTTGAACAAAAGAAAGTTGCTTAAGAGAGGGTGGGGGAGGTGGCCCTATGGGCCAGGTGCAGGTAGAGTCCTCCACCTTTATGCACCTGAAATGGGGTCTTCAGAGGAGAACGCATCAGCCCATGGGGGGGGGGCCAACTCGTTTGGGTATTGGGGCCTTAAACAGGCTCATTGGGAGGGTTCGGGAGGATGATTGGCGTGGGGTCTCCTCAACGCTGGTGTCAGTTGGTTTGCCTTTCCGTTTAGGGGTGGCGGGTCTAGAGTTATCCTCGCCGGTATCCATCCCTTCTTCCTCTGGGGCTGGTGGGAGGTCGTCCCTGGCCACTGGCTTGGGTCGGGAGGGGCAGTCGTTATTGGTGGCAGAGTGATCCCGGGAGAAGTTGTGGCATTTCAAGCGTGAGGTGAAGCAGCAGGCAGCTACGGCCTTTAGGTGTCCGTATTGGGGGCATGTAGGGTTGGTGCACCAATGGGCTGAGCGGCGGTAGAAGCCAGAGTAGAGCGGGCAGACCGAGCTGCTCTCCTTGCACATAGGAGAGGGGTGTCCAAATTTCCCGCATTTCCGGCACTGCATGTCGCGGCTTTTAGAGTGGCAGACATCCACTTTGCGGGGCTTGGAGTATAGGTAAATGGTCCTTCCTATCTTCACAACGTCAGTAGGGGGAACCGATACAACTATCGAAGTAGATTTTTTGGTGGCCCGTATTTCTGGGTTCGGTGGGAGGTATCTTGCAGAGAACATCATCACGCCTGTTGCATTAAGGATGGAATTGCCCATCTCGGATCGCCGCTGCTCTGGGTCCGCCTCGAGGAAGGGGATAGGTAGGCCGTGAATGGCCAGTTGCACGTTTGATAGAGGTTATTTCTACTTTCCTTTTTTTAAATCATATATTGCTTGTTGGGTACAAGAACGTGCATGCAGCGTAAGCTATGGCAAAAAGAAAACCTTAATTCCCAACAAACAAACAAAGGAAACCATGGGATCAAATCACCAATATGGACAAATCCGTCCCAAGTACCTCACACGGTAACGACGCAAAATAGTAAAGAAAAATCAACAAACTATTCAATATAAAAACAAGAAGAAAAAAAAAGTTTTGTTCTCAGCAGTATAGAATTCAAGTCAGGGCAGCGGGGGGAGGTAGGTCCTCCTGAGGGGGAGAGAGCGGCCTAATCGGCGGCTTGGGTGGCGGGAATCCGGTACCAGTAGTGCGGATGTAGTTGGCGAGGCCAATGATGGCAGGAAGTGAGGACCAGATTGGTGAGCCTTGGCCAATGTCGGAAACCCCATGGAGGTAGAGCGAGCTTTTATCAGCCTTAGCTGAGCATTGGAGTATTCCGTGGTTGAACGTTTCTTCTTCCTCCTCGCAGAAGGTGCATAGGGTGCAGGACTGAGGGTCGTCCCAAGAGTGGTGCGCGGCCAGATAGCTTTTGCCAGCCCTTCCTTGGTGTATGCGTCCCACGGTGAAGCGGTCGTGACCCATAAAGGCATGCGGTGACAGGGTGGCCTTGTATGGGTAGTAGAGAGGGGGTGGGGCCAGGTGGATCCAGTCTTCTAAGAGTCTGTTTCTCAGTGAGGCCTTGAGGGCTTTGTAATTCGATAAGACGGGGAGTATCGGAGCCGTCCCCGGCTCCAGCGCTATGTAGGCAGGCGGGAACCTTATAGTTTGTCTCATGGCCTGCAGAAGGCGGTGCGCCAGCGAGTCAATGGGTAGGTGTCTCCTCATGGGTTGTTCAGCTTTGTATTGGCGCCAGCCTAGCGGAATGTAGTTCGGGGTTCTCCCCACGCGCAGCTCCCTGTGTATGTATCTGTCCGGGTGGGAGGTGTAAGAGCGGAAGTCTGGGGGGAGCCTGGTTGACACTGGATTGTAGGCAGGGGAGGAGTAGGCTAAACGAAGCGCTGACATCCTTCTCCGGTGGGTGATTAATAGATCCAGGGGGGGGAGGCAGGCCTCAATGGCCAAAATGATCCTGGGGGTTAAGCTGAAGCAGTTCGTAACCCATCTCAGGACTTTGTTCCACAGGACCGACATCTTGTCCATTGTGGCAAGTGTTGCTACCAGGAGGTCAGCTCCATACGTGAGGATAGAAAGGATGAGGCCCATAGCGAGCCTCCGGCACATGTGGGGGGGCATTCCAATCCCCGGAGGCGTAAGCCTTCTGATAGCAGAAAAGGCCCAGGAGGCCATTGTTAGTTACTTGGTAATGTGCGTTGTAGTTTCCAGGGTGGGTGTGAACCAGTACCCCAGCCATCGTAAAGAAGAGGAAGGTGAAAAATTGAAGCCGTTTAGCGCTATCGGTTGGTTGGAGACCCGGGATCTGTCTTTAGGTATCCTCTAGTGCATCAGTTCCGTCTTGGGGATTGAAAAGGAAACTCGAATCCTTGCTGCCCTGCTCTGAAGCAAAGAAAAACAATATCGAAGGTACCTAATATTCCCCCTATAAGAAGCAGTAGAAACCGTAATTGAAAAATCATCAACATAGGAAAAAATTACCCCTCAGGGTATTACTTTTTCCTACTTTTTTTTTCTTTTTTTTTTTTTTAAATCATATATTGCTTATTAGGTACAAGAACATGCATGCAGCGTAAGCTATGGCAAAAAGAAAACCTTAATTCCAAACAAACGAACAAAAGAAACCATCGGCTCAAGTCTCCAAAATGACAAATCCGTCGCAAGCACCTTAAACGGTGACCACTCAAAATAGTAAAGAAAAATCAACAAACTTCCTTCATAAAACACAAAAAAATTCATCAACAGTAAAGCAAAGCTCAATTTGGGGCAGCATGGGGAGGAGGGTCCTCCCGTGGAGGCGAGAGCGGCCCAATCGGCGGCATGGATGGCGGGAATCCGGTACCAGTAGTACGGATGTAGTTGGCAAGGCCAATGATGGCTGGTAGTGAGGACCAAATTGGTGAGCCTTGGCCGATGTCGGAAACCCCAAGGAGGTAGAGCCTCCTTTTATCAGCTTTAGCCGAGCATTGAAGTATTGCGTGGTTGAACGTCTCATCGTCTTCCTCGCAAAAGGTGCATAGGGTGAAGGACTGGGGGTCATCCCAGGAGTGGTGGGCGGCCAGGTAGCTTTTCCTGGCCCTGCCTTGGTCTATGCGTCCCGCTGTAAAGCGGTCGAGGCCCATAAAGGCGTGTGGCTTTAGCGTGGCCTTGTATGGGTAGTAGAGAGGGGGAGGGGCCAGGTCGATCCAGTCTTCTAGGAGCTTGTTCCGCAGTGAGGCCTTGAGAGCTGTGTAGTTCGTTTGGGTGGGAGGTAGCGGAGTCAGTCCAGGCTCCAGGGCTGGGTAGGCGGGTGGGAACGTTGTGGTGTTTCTCATAGCCGGTAGCAGGAGGTGCGCCAGTGAGTCGATAGGCAGGTGTCTCCTCATGGGCTGTTCAGCCTTATACTGGCGCCAGCCGAAAGGGATGTAGTTCTGGGTGCTTCCCCCGAGCAGCTCTCTGTGCACGAGTCTGTCCGGGGGGGTGATGTAAGAGGGGAAATCTGGGGTGAGCCTAGCTGCCGCTGGGTTGTAGGCAGGGGAGGAGCAGGCTAAACGAAGCGCGGACATCCTTCTCCGGTGGGTGACCAACAGGTCCAGGGGGGGGAGGCAGGCCTCAATGGCCAAAATGGTCGTTGGGGTTGAGCTGAAGCAGTTGATTACCCATCTCATGACTTTGTTCCAGAGGACCGACATCTGGTCCATTGTGGCGTGCGTTGGTATTAGGAGGTCAGCTCCATACGTGAGGATAGGGAGGATGAGGCCCATGGCAAGCCTTCGGTACACGTGGGGGGGCATTCCAATCCCAGGGGGCGCAAGCCTCCGGATGGCAGAAAAAGCCCGCGAGGCCATTGTGAGTCGTTTAGTGAAGTGTGTAGTTGTTTCCAGGGTGGGGGTGAACCAGTATCCCAGCCACCTCAAGGTGGAAGAGCGCGAAAAAACAGAGCCGTTCAGAGCTATTGGTTGGTGGGAGATTGGAGACCTGTCCTCAGGCGTCCTCCAGTGTATCAGTTCCGTCTCGGGGATTGAAAAGGAAACTCCAATCCGTGCTGCCCTGCTCTGAAGCAAAGAAAAACAATACTGAAGATACCTAATATTCCCCCTATAGGAAGCTGTAGAAACCGTAATTGAAAAATCATCAACATAGGAAAAAATTACCCCTTGGGGTAGAGAAACATGCAATTCAGAAACATAAATCACAAATAACAAAGGAGAAACAGGTGACCCTTGGGGAGTCCCCACCTGAACGGGAGAAAAAACCCCTGGGGCCCCCTGAAACAACAAGCGACATGAGCGATCTGCAAGAAAGGATCGAACCCAGGCAACCAGGTACTTGGGAGTTCCTTTGGCTCTGAGTTTAGCGGTGAGAAGACTAGATGAAACATTATCGAACCCTCCTTTTATGTCTAGGAACAAGGAGGAGGCTTTGTAGGAGGGGTCTTGACTTGCCCTAACTTCTTAAGTGAGGGTAGCCGTGGCATCAAAGGTTGAGAGGCCGGCGAGCGAGCCACACTGATTGGGGTTCAGGAGCCCCAGTTCGCGGGCGATGAGGGAGAGGCGGGTTGCTATTATCCTTTCCAGTATCTTCGAGAAGGTTTCGAGTAGAACAATAATCCGCAACGAGGCCGGGGTGGAGTAATCTGGTTTTCCTGGTTTGGGTAGGACCACACCGTTAGACATCTTGAGGCACCTCGGGTGGTGTCCGTATGCCAGGAGGGGGGCAAGGAGAGATGTGAGTATGTTGGGGTTGGTGGTGTGGACTTTCTTCCAGACCCCGTATGGGATTTGGTCTGGGCCCGGCGCTGCCATGTTCGAGGATCTGCCAAGAGCTGATGAGATCTCTTCGGGGGCTAGTGGTGGGTGTTCGGGGTCGAATCGTGGGTAGGCCACTGATTGCGTTGCTGGTTTTGGCGGGAAGAAGTGGTCTAGCAAGGCTTCGTTGATTTCGTCAGGGGAGTTTGCCTCCGGCAGGTCAGGGAATCTGTCTTCATCTCTTCCCATGGCCGCCTTCTCGGCTTTCCAGACCGATTGTGGTGTTACTCTTGCCAGAAATTCTTTCCAGTATTTGGATTTGGCCTTCTTAATTGCCTTGAAGTATCGGTTGCGGTGGGAACTCAGATCTTCTAAGGATTGTTCTGTTCGGTCTTTCCTATGTTCCCTCGATGCTCGGTGGTGTGCTTGTCTCAGGTGGGTGATCGTCATCTCCCACCAGAGCTTCGAGTGGACGGAGACCCTCTTGGATGGGGTGCAGGATTTGATTAGTGTTGTGAGTGTAAGCAGGTGTCTTTCTAGCCAGTTGTCGAGATCGAGGTCAGTTGGGTTGGGGCGTGGTGCTGCAAACGTCAGGCTTTGCAGATTTTCTGTGGCAACTGTCCAGTCTGTCTTATCCCAGTATGGGGTGGGAGGAGGCGGTCTGATCAAGGGTGCCATGAACATGATGGAAATCGGGAGGTGATCGGAACCTGTCGCTGGTAGGTTGGTCGACCAAGACGGTAGAGAACGAGTGAGGGGTGAGTTGATGAAGGCCAGGTCAATAACCCCGGGCCTAGTGTTGTGGTCAAAAGGGAATCTGGTGTATGCACCAGGGGTGTTGCAGAGTTCAAAGCCATTCTCGTGCGCTTTCTCGAAGTACGGGCTGGAAGTTGAGAATTCATTCGAAGAAATGGTTCTAAGGGGATCTGATTGTGGGTGGTGGATGTTGAAGTCCCCCGCCACAAGCGTGGGGAAGGGGTGTAGGGGAAAGCATGTAGCTGGGTCAACTGTTCTGTTTCCAGAGGAAGTGCCCACCGTCGAGTACAGGTTGTATGCCCTGAATTATGAGAATTTGGAATCAAAAAGACCAAGAGGAGAATAAACATCAATAGCCATAAAATCAGGCCTGTTAAAAAACATAGGAAGTACAGCAAACACATTCAAAAAATCAACGTAAACGTAGGTAGCCACCTTGGGAGGTGTCCCTAGTTTAAATGGTGGAGCAAATGATTTAAAAGATGCAAAAGTCGGGAGCCTGTTGCGGTACACAGGGGGGTCCTGCAACAGTATTATCTGTGGGGGGGCTTTCAGGGACTGAAAGCTATTAAACAATGAAAGAAACACATCCCAGCTTCCCAGGCAGTTATGTTGAACAAAAAAAAGTTGCTTAAGAGAGGGTGGGGGAGGTGGCCCTATGGGCGAGGTGCAGGTAGAGTCCACCACCTTTATGCCCCTGAAATGGGGTCTTCGGAAGAGAACGCATCAGCCCACTGGGGGGGGGGCCGACTCGTCTGGGTACTGGGGCCTTGAACAGGTCCATTGGGAGGGTGCGGGAGGTTTTCTGGCGCGGGGTCTCCTCAACGCTGGTGTCGGTCTGTTTACCTTTCCCTTTAGGAGTGGCGGGTCTTGAGTTGTCCTCGTCTGTGTCCATCCCTTCTTCCTCTTGGGGTGGTGGCAGGTCGTCCCTTGCCATTGGCTTGGGTCGGGAGGGGCAGTCGTTGTTGGTTGCGGAGTGGTCCCCTGAACAGTGGGGGCATTTCAAGGGCGAAGTGAGGCAGCGGGCAGCTACAGCCCTCAGGTCTCCGTCTTTGTGGCATGTAGGGTTTGTGCATCGATGGGCTGAGCCGGGGTGTGAGCGCGAGCAGAGCGGGCAGACTGAGTTGCTCTCCTTGCACATGGGAGAGGGATGTCCGAATTTCCAGCACTTTCGGCACTGTATGTAGCGGTTCTTGGAGTGGTAGACGTCCACTTTGCGGGGCTTGGAGTACAGGGAGATTGTCCTTCCTATCTTCACAAGGTCAGTAGGAGGAACCGATACAACAATAGAAGTAGAATTTTTAGTGGCCCTTATTTTCGGGGTTCGGCTGGAGATATCTTGCAGAGAAGATCGTCACCCCGGTTGCGTTTAGGATAGAGTTTCCCAGCCCAGAGCAGAGTTCTTCTGGGTCCGACGGGAGGAAGGCGATGGGCAAGCCATGAATGGCTAGTTGGACTTCGTTGGGGGCTGGCCTAAATGGCCTGAACGTGTTCTCTCCAACTGGGAACGCTTTGTTGAACCTCGCGGCGAGTGCGTCATAGTACGGGGAGTATTATTATCATTATATTATTATATCTCATTACGCTTATGGAGCCGCAGCGGCTATGAAGCTAACTAACATACAAAAATTACACCACGCAAGGGTGCCGGTCAGATATCCCGTCTCATATTGAAAGGTAGCAACGTTCGCTTGGGCCAGCTCATGAGCCATAATGACAAAAGGAAATCCTCCCAGCCGCCAAATGCCTAACAAATATAGGAAACAAAAGTAAAAACCCTAAACAGCCATGTTCCTTTTCTCAGTTGCTGCTTGGTGTGCCTGAAGGTATGTGGGACATTCCTTGGAAGTAGCCTGGTGAGAATCGCCACAGTTCACGCATTTGATGGTGGTATGCAAACATGCTTTGCCCTTGGTAGGACAATCTGATCTGCCGCAGGTGTGGAGGTGTGCTGGATGTTCCATGGAGCAGATGCTGCAATGTTGGGTGCCGGTACACTGAGAAGGGTGGTGGCCAAAGGCCAGGCATTTGGTGCATTGGGTATCAGGACCAAAGGACAAGTAGCGTTGCACTTTGAACTGTTTCCCAAGTAGTGAGAGGCCTCTGCTGAGGGCTTTATCTGTGGAGTCTTTGCCGGCAATAGTGAGGACCATAGCTGATGCTGCTTTATCCTGACGTTGGGCTGGGGTGGTGAGCCATCTAGGAGGGCGTGGGAGGTGGGTGCCTGGGTTGAATTCTTCAATCTCAGATTGAATAGTGGAAAAGGTGGAGGATGTGGGGACGCCATGGAGGATGACCTTGTGCCAGATTTCGTCTTTTCTGAGGCCAATGGCTGCAGGGATGGTGGCTCTAGTTGCTTCCTCAATGGCAGAACGATGCGCTTTGAGGACAGAGGTAGCAGGTGTGTTATCCTTGGTGAGGAGGAGGACATGGTGGTTGGTGGTGAATTCGATTCTTGCAATAAGAGGTTTCTTGATTGCATTGTTGATTGCATCGCGAATGGTGAGGGGGTTGGTGGTATCAGGTAGGATAGAGCCATCTCTTTCAATGACAATGGTACGGTCGCGTTTGGTCAAAACAGCTGGGGTTGAAGTTTTGGCTGGTGGAATGGTAGAGGATTTGACTGGGACTGCTTTGGTAGCTCTTTGGGCCCAGGTTTGTTGTTGTGGTGGGGCGGGCAAGGTGGTTTGTTGTGGTGGGGGGGGTTGTTGGTGGTGGAGTTGGTACTGCAGGTGTTCAACCTGAGAGGTGAGGTGCGCAACTTGGCCTTGAAGTGTTTGGATGTCTGTAATATGGCGATTTTGAACCATTATGAGGTGTTTCTGCAGGGCCTGGAAGCCATCTTCAAGGTGTTGAATGCGAAGTGAAATGCCAAGGTTGGTGTTGGAAATGCCTTCAGCCAAAGGCCTTGGTGCATACGTAGGGATGGAAGGATGATCTTCTGTAGAGGTGGTAGAGGCAGGAGCAGGCACAGTCTGGACTGGAGAGCCTGGTTCTTCCTCCATGCAGGTGTCCTCAGGAGAGGCTGGGTTGGGAGGTGGGATGGGTGGGTTGAAGGGGGCTGCAAAGGGGTTCGCACCACCCCTCCCTCTGCCCCTACGTCTATTAGACATCAGAGGGTTGGAAAATGGGACTCAGTTGATAAAGGTGATAGAACACAAATGAGGGGGGATGATTTGTGGTTGAAAAGTCTTTAAAGTGAAAGGGTGAAGCGGTGAGGAATGGTTGTCAACCAATGAGGTGGAAACTCGGCAAGAAATTTAAAGTGGTTTATTCTTTCGCTGTGGTTGTAACGGCAACGGAGTCTTAGTACGGGGAGTAGGCAGTAGTGGGAGTCTGCCGTGAGCGGCTTGTAAGAGTGAGGGCCCCTCTGGCGTGGACCGAGGTGCTAAAGCATAGTGGGTGGGGGCAGTTTGCCTCCTTCAGTACTTGTGCTGCGATGTCGGGGGCTGTTGCAACTATTCTGAGTGCATCCTGGTGAGGGAGGGGAGTCTCGCGGAGCGAGAAGAACCTTCTGTCCGCTGCTGGGAGGGGAGGTGGCCCTCTAACTGAGGGGCCCGCACCTCACGACGCTGCGACTCGGGCTGCTGAAGCAGAGGCCTTGTCTCCACTCTTCGATTTTTTGGACTTCCTTCCATCAGGTTGTGCTTGTGGTGCGGCAGCCTGGGCATAGGTTGATCGTTTGGATTTGGCTTTGCTGAGAGCCTTGTTGAGTGACGGCTCTAGGTGGCCCGGGGTGAACAAGTAGGCACTGCACTTACCCTCGCGGAAGGCCTGGGCTTCCCAGGATCGCGGCTATTTAACTGGGTAAGCGTTGGGATCACCATACCACTTATCTGTGGCTTTGTCGTAGCGGGGGATATCTGAGTAAAAGTCAGACATCGGGCTGGCTGCTGGAATGGGAAGCGGGGGCTGACTTTTTTCCGGATTGTTTTAGCTTCTTTGATGGTTGGGGTTGACTTGCCACTGCGGTGGTCTTTGCGGAGAGAGAGGCCGCTACTCTGGATGAGAGATCGGCCACTTAGGATTGAATAGAGGCTAGGGAGGGGCCCGTGGCTGGTTGGGTTTGTTGTGGGGTTGCTGTAATTTTGCTCTCTAGGGAGCCTATCCTGGCGTGGAGGGCGGCTATTCCTTCAAGTGCGGTCATGATTATGGGGAGGATTGTGGCTTCTCCTGCTGTTAGGCTCCTGAGATCAGCGTCCCATAGCCTCGGGAATACATCTCTATTGGTGGAGAGGTTGGAGGTGGTGTGGTTGTACATCTCTCTGAGGAGAGGGAGGTTGGGGTCGAGTGGGCCTACCGAGGAGGACCGTGCTGGGTTTTGGGGGGGGGAGGAGTGGATCTGGGCTGCTGGTGCCAGGGCTGGGGCAGTGGGGACTTGAGCAGCTCTTCCTGCATAGGGGTGGGAGCGGTCAGAGGTGCGGGATTCTGGGCGCGAGGCCCTACCAGTGTTGTCAGTCATAGCAGAAGGTATGAGTCAAGTGAGGGGTGGTGTCGCTTATAGAGTGAAGCCTAAGCGAGAGGCGAAAATTGGTGTGTCGAGCTGGTTGCCACCCAAAAACTTGGAGTTTAGGGATGACCGAAAGCGGTAATTTTTCAAGCGAGAGGTGAATAGAGGGCGCGGAGCGTGCCCCTCGGGGTATTATTATTATTATTATTATATCTCATTACGCTTATGGAGCTGCAGCGGCTATGAAGCTAACTAACATACAAAAATTAAACCATGCAAGGGTGCCGGTCAGATATCCCGTCTCATATTGAAACGTAGCAACGTTCGATTGGGCCAGCTCATGACCCGTAATGACAAAGGGAAATCCTCCAAGCCGCCAAATGCCCAACAAATATAGGAAACAAAAGTAAAAACCCTAAACAGCCCTGTTCCTTCTCTCAGAAGCCGCTTGGTGTGCTTTAAGGTATATGGGACATTCCTTGGAATTAGCCTGGTGAGAATCGCCACAGTTGACACATTTGATGGTGGTAGGCAAAGATGCTTTGCCCTTGGTAGGACAATTTGATCTGCCGCAGGTGTGGAGGTGTGCTGGATGTTCCATGGAGCAGATGCTGCAATGATGGGTGCCGGTACACTGAGAAGGGTGGTGGCCAAAGGCCAGGCATTTGGTGCATTGGGTATCAGGACCAAAGGACAAGTAGCGTTGCACTTTGAACTGCTTCCCAAGTAGTGAGAGGCCTCTGCTGAGGGCTTTATCTGTGGAGTCTTTGCCGGCAATAGTGAGGACCATAGCTGATGCTGCTTTATCCTGACGTTGGGCTGGGGTGGTGAGCCATCTAGGAGGGCGTGGGAGGTGGGTGCCTGGGTTGAATTCTTCAATCTCAGATTGAATAGTGGAAAAGGTGGAGGATGTGGGGACGCCATGGAGGATGACCTTGTGCCAGATTTCGTCTTTTCTGAGGCCAATGGCTGCAGGGATGGTGGCTCTAGTTGCTTCCTCAATGGCAGAACGATGCGCTTTGAGGACAGAGGTAGCAGGTGTGTTATCCTTGGTGAGGAGGAGGACATGGTGGTTGGTGGTGAATTCGATTCTTGCAATAAGAGGTTTCTTGATTGCATTGTTGATTGCATCGCGAATGGTGAGGGGGTTGGTGGTATCAGGTAGGATAGAGCCATCTCTTTCAATGACAATGGTACGGTCGCGTTTGGTCAAAACAGCTGGGGTTGAAGTTTTGGCTGGTGGAATGGTAGAGGATTTGACTGGGACTGCTTTGGTAGCTCTTTGGGCCCAGGTTTGTTGTTGTGGTGGGGCGGGCAAGGTGGTTTGTTGTAGTGGGGAGGGTTGTTGGTTGTGGAGTTGGTACTCCAGGTGTTCAACCTGAGAGGTGAGGTGCGCAACTTGGCCTTGGGGTGTTTGGATGTCAGTAATATGGCGATTTTGAACCATTATGAGGTGTTTCTGCGGGGCCTGGAAGCCATCTTCTAGGTGTTCAGTGCGAAGTGAAATGCCAAAGTTGGTGTTGGAAATGCCTGCAGCCAAAGGCCTTGGTGCATATGTAGGGATGGAAGGAGGATCTTCTGTAGAGGTGGTAGAGGCAGGAGCAGGCACAGTCTGGACTGGAGAGCCTGGTTCTTCCTCCATGCATGTGTCCTCAGGCGAGGCTGGGTTGGGAGGTGGGATGTGTGGGTTGAAGGGGCCTGCAAAAGGGTTTGCACCATACCTCCCTCTGCCCCTACGTCTATTAGATATCAGGGGGATGGGAAATGGGACTCAGTTGATAAAGGTGATAAAACACAAATGAGGGGGGATGATTTGTGGTTGAAAAGTTTTTAAAGTGAAAGGGTGAAGTGGTGAGGAATGGTTGTCAACCAATGAGGTGGAAGCTCGGGAAGAAATTTGGTGTGGTTTTTGCGTTCGCTGTGGTTGTAACAGCAACATAGTCTGCGCGCGGGGTATGAAAACATGCAATTCAGAAACATAAATCACCAATAACAAAGGAGACACAGGTGATCCTTGAGGAGTCCCCACCTGAACTGGGAAAAAACCCCGGGGGCCCCCTGGAACAACAACCGACATGAACGACCAGTAAAAAAGGAACGAACCCAGGCCAGCAGGTATCTGGGATCCCTTTGCCTCCGCGCTTAGCTGTAAGAATGCCAGAGGAAACATTATGGAATCCCCCCTTTATGTCCAGAAACAGGGAGGATACTTTGTGGGAGGGGTTTTGCCTTGCCCTAATGTCTTGGGTGAGGGCAGCCGTGGCATCAAAGGTTGAAAGTCCGGCGAGTGAACCGCACTGATTGGGATTCAGGAGCCCTACTTCGCGGGTTATTAGGGGGACGCGGGTTGCTACTACCCTTTCCTGTATCTTCGAGAAGGTTTCAAGTAGAACAATAATCTGGAACAAGCCCGGGGTGGAGTAATCTGGTTTTCCTGATTTAGGTAGCACCACCCCGTTAGACATCTTGAGGCACCTCCAGTGGTGTACATACGCCAAGAGGGGGGCAAGAAGAGAAGCTAGTATGTTTGGGTTGCTGGTGAGGACATTTTTCCAGACCCCGTAGGGGATCTGGTCTGGTCCCGGGGCTGAGGTATTCAAGGATTTGCCAACGGCTGCTGAGATCTCTTCGGGGGCTAGTGGTGGGTGTTCGGGGTCGAATCCTGGGTAGGCCAACGACTGCGTTGGCGGTTTTGGCGGGAAAAAGTCGTTTGGAAGAGCTTGGTTGCATTTCTTAGGAGAGTTGGCACCCGGCATGTCAGGGAATCTCTCTTCATCTCTTCCCATGGCCGCCTTCTTGGCTTTCCAGACTGATCGTGGTATTACTCTGGCCAGGAACTCTTTCCAGTATTTGGCTTAGGCTTTTTTAATTGCCTTCAAGTATCGGTTGCGGTGGGATCTTAAATCTTCCAAGGATTGTTCTGTGGGGTCTTTCCTATGTTCGCTCGAGGCCCGGTGGTGTGCTTGTCACAGGTGGGTGATTCTCATGTCCCACCAGGGCTCCGAGTGGACGCAGACCCTCCCGGTTGGGGTGCAGGCTCCGATCAGTGCGGCGAGTGTTAACATGTGTCTTTCTAGCCAGTTGTCTAGATCGAGGTTGCTGGGGTTGGGGCGTGGTGTGGGAACCGACATTCCTTTCAGTTTTTCCGCAGCAACTGTCCAGTCTGTCTTGTCCCAATATGGGGTTGGAGGAGGTGGCCTGATTAAAGGTGCTGTGAACATAATGGAGATTGGGAGGTGATCAGAGCCTGTCGCTGGTAGGTGGGTCGACCCAGACTGTAGAAAACAAATGAGGGGTGAGTTGATGAAGGCCAGGTCGAGAACCCCGGGCCTAGTGTTGGGGTCAAATGGAAATGTGGTGTATGCACCAGGGGTGTTGCAAAGTTCAAAGCCATTGTCGCGTGCTTTCTCAAAGTACAGGCTGGAAGTTGAAAATTCATTCGAAGAAATAGTTCTTAGGGGATCAGATTGTGGGTGGTGGATGTTGAAGTCTCCCGCCACAAGAGTGGGGAAGGGGTATAGGAGAAAGCATGTAGCTGGGTCAACTGTTCTGTTTCCAGAGGATGTGCCCACCGTCTAGTACCGGTTGTATGCCCTGAATTGTAAGTATTTGGAGTCAAAAAGACCAAGGGGAGAATAAACATCGATGGCCATAAAATCAGGCCTGTTAAAAAATATAGGAAGTACAGCGAACACATTCAAAAAATGCATGTAAATGTTGGTAGCCACCTTGGCAGGTGTCCCTTGTTTAAATGGTGGAGCAAATGATTTGAAAGATGCAAAAGTGGGGAGCCTGTTGCGGTACACAGGGGGGTCCTGCAGCAGTATTATCTATGGGGGGGCTTTCAGAGACTGAAAGCTATTAAACAATGAAAGAAACACATCCCAGCTTCCCAGGCAGTTATGTTGAACAAAAAAAAGTTGCTTAAGAGAGGGTGGGGGAGGTGGCCCTATGGGCGAGGTGCAGGTAGAGTCCTCCACCTTTGTGCACCTGAAATGGGGTCTGGGGAGGAGAACGCATCAGCCCGCGGGGGGCGGGCCACCTCGTTGGGGTATTGGGGCCTTGAACAGGTCCATTGGGAAGATGCGGGAGGTCTTTTGGCGTAGAGTCTCCTCAACGCGGGTGTCAGTCTGTTTGCCTTTCCCCTTAGGAGTGGCGGGTCTCGAGTTATCCTCGCCTGTATCCATCCCTTCTTCCTCCTGGGCTGGTGGTAGGTCGTCCCTGGCCACTGGCTTGGGTCGGGAGGGGCAGTCATTGTTGGTTGCAGAGTGGTCCCCTGAGCAGTTGGGGCATTTCAAGGGTGAAGTGAGGCAGCAGGCAGCTACAGCCGTCAGGTGTCCGTCTTTGCGGCATGTAGGGTTGGTGCACCGATGGGAAGAGCGGGGGTGGGAACCAGCGCAGAGTGGGCAAACTAAGCCGCTCTCCTTGCACATAGGAGAGGGATGTCCAAATTTCCCGCACTTCCGGCACTGCATGTAGCGGCTTTTTGAGTGCCAGACATCCACTTTGGGGGGCTTGGAGTATTGGTAAATGGTCCTTCCGATCTTCACAACGTCAGTAGGAGGAACCGATACAACAATAGAAGTAGAATTTTTACTGGCCCTTATTTCAGGGTTCGGCTGCAAGTATCTTGCAGAGAAGATCGTCACGCCTGTTGTGTTAAGAATAAAGTTTCCCAGCTCAGAGCGGAGTTCCTCTGGGTCTGACGGGAGGAAGGGGATGCGTAAGCCATGAAGGGCTAGCTGGACTTCGTTGGGGGCCGGCCTAAATGGCCTTAACGGGTTCTCTCCAACTGGGAACCCCTTGTTGAACCTCGCGGCGCGGGCGTCATAGTACGGGGAGTAGGTGGTAGTGGGTCTCTGTAGGGAGCGGGTTGTAAGAGTGAGGGCACCCCTGGTGTTAACTGAGGCGCTGAAGCATAGTGGGTGGGGGCAGTTCGCTTTCTTTAGTACTTGTGCTGCTATGTCAGGGGCTGTTGCAACAATCCTAAGTGCATCCTGGTGAGGGAGGGGAGTTGCTCGGGGTGAGAAGAACCTTCTGTCCGCCGCTGGAAAGGGTGGTTGTCCTCTAACTGAGGGGCCCACACCCGTCGACGCTGCGACTTGGGCTGCAGCAACAGAGGCCTTGTCTCCACTCTTCGCTTTTCTGGACTTCCTTCCTCCAGGTTGCGCCTGTGGTGCGGCAGCCTGGGCATAGGTTGACAGCTTGCATTTGGCTTTACTAAGACCCTTGTTGAGTGACGGCTCTAGGTGGCCGTGGGTGAATGAGTAGGCGCTGTATTTTCCCTCGCGGAAGGCCTGGGCTTCCCAGGATCCTGGGTTTTTGACTGCGTAAGCGTTGGGATCACCATACCACTTCTCTGTGGCTGTGTCGTAGCGGGGGATATCAGAGTCAAAGTCAGTCATCGGGCTGGCTGCTTGAATAGGAGGGGGGGGCTGGTTTCTTCCGCTTTGTTTGAGCTGCTTTGCTGGTTGGGGTTGATGTGCCATGGCGGTAGGCTTTGCTGAGAGATATGCTGCCACTCTGGATGCGAGATCACCCACTGTGGCTCGAATAGAGGCTAGGGAGGGGCCCGTGGTGGGTCGGGTTTGTTGTGAGGGTGCTGTAATTTTGCTGTCTAGGGAGCCGATCCTGTCATGGAGGGCTGCTATTCCTTCGAGTGCCGTCATGATTAAGGGAAGGATTGAGGCTTCTCCCGCTGTTAGGCTGCTGAGATCAGCATCCCATAGCCTTGGAAACACATCTCTATTGGTGGCGAGGTTGGAGGTGGTGTGGTTGTACATCTCTCTGAGGAGAGGGAGGTTGGGGTCGAGCGGGCCTACAGAGGAGGACCGTGTTGGATTCTGGGGGGGGGGGGGTGGATCTGGGCTGCTGGTGCCAAGGCAGGAGCTGTTGGGACTTGAGCAGTTCATCCTGCATAGGGGTGGGAGCGGTCAGTAGTGCGGAATTCCATGCGTGAGGCCCTACAAGTGTTGTGAGTCATAGCAGAAGATATGAATCAAGTGAGGCGTGGGGTCGCTTATAGAGTGAAGCCTAAGCGCGAGGCGAAAATTGGTGTGTCGAGCTAGTTGCCACCCAAAAACCTGGAGTTTAGGGATGACCGAAAGCGCTAATTTTTCAAGCGAGAGGTGAACAGAGGGCGCGGAGCGTGGGCAGAAGGGGTTACTTTTTTCTTTTTTCTTCCTTTTTTTTTCCTTTTTTTATATCTTATATTACTTGTTAGGTACAAGAACGTGCATGCAGCGTAAGCTATGGCAAAAAGAAAACCTTAATTCCCAACAAACAAATAAAAGAAACCAGAGGCGCAAATCTCCAAAATGACAAATTGGTCAACAGCACCTCCTACGGTGACCACTCAAATCAGTAAAGAAATAAATAAAATCTCCGATCCCACACAGCAAAGAAAATCTCAAAAAGTAAGTATATAAATTGGGGAAGAGCAGCAGAGGTGGGACAACCATCCAATGCGGGTGAAAGTGGCCTGATCGGTGGCATGGGAGGAGGGAACCCGGTACCCGTGGTCCGGATGAAGTTTGATAGGCGAATTATGGCGTGGACAGAGGACCAAATAGGCGAGCCTTGGCCGACCTCAGAGACTCCATGGAGGTAGAGTGCCCTCTTATCAGCTTTAGCCGCGCAGTTTAGGCTTGCGTAGGGAAAAGTCTCATCATCTTCCTGGCAAAAGGTGCACAGGGGAGAGGACTCTTGATCGTCCCAGGAGTGGTGTGCTCCCAGGTAGCTCTTTCCAGATCGTCCCTGGTGTATCCGCCCGGCAGTGAAGCGATTGAGCCCATGAAAGCATGAGGCCTTAGCGCAGGTGTGTATTGGTAGTAGCATGGGGGTGGGGCCAGGTGTTTCCAGTCTGCCAGGTGTTTCCCCCTTAGGGAGGCTTTTAGGGACTTGTAGCCGGAGTTCGTGGCGGGCATTGGTGACAACCCTAGTTCTAAGGCCGGGTAGGCCGGGGGGAGGGGCTCGTCCCCGTGCAGTACAGGCAAGAGGAGGTGAGCTAGTGAGTCGATCGGAAGTTGTCTTCTCATAGGTTGTTCGGCCTTGTATTGGCTCCAACTTAGGGGAATATAGTTCTGTTTCCTGCCCCCTAGGAGTTCCCGATGTTGGGTCCTTCCTGCGTACGAGGTGTATCAAGGGAAGTCAGGGGGGAGCCTAGCCGAGGCCGGGTTGTAGGCAGGGGAGGAGCAGGCCAGTCACAGCGCGGCCATCCTTCCTTTGTGGGGGATCAGCAGGCTAAGGGGCGGGAGGCATGCCTCAATAGCCAGGATGGTAGTGGGGGTCGAGGTAAAGCAGTTCGTCACCCACTGCCATACTCTGTTCCATAAGACGGCCATCTTGTCCATTGTGGCCAGAGTTGGTGTGAGCAGGTCGGCCCCGTAAGTTAGGATAGGCAGGATGAGGCCCATAGCCAACCTGCGGCACATGTGAGGAGGGATTCCAATCCCTGGGGGAGCGACCCTCCTAATGGCGGTAAAGGCCCCTGAAGCTAGCGTGAGTCTTTTGGTGAAGTGAGTTGTTGTTCCCAGGGTCGGGGTGAACCAGTATCCCAGCCACCTAAGGCAGGAGGACGGCGAAAAGATGGAGCCATTGAGGGCTATGGGGTGGTTAGAGACCAGGGACCTGTCCTTAGGTGTCCTCCCGTAGATGAGTTCTGTTTTGGGGATTGAAAAGGAAACACCAATCATCGCTGCCTTGCTCTGAAGCAAAGAAAAAACAGGTTGCAGATACCTGATATTCCCCCTATAAGAAGCAGTAGAAACCGTAATTGAAAAATCATCAACATCGGAAAAAATCACCCCACGGGGTATGGAAAGATGCAATTCAGAAACATAAATCACTAATAACAAAGGAGAGACAGGAGAACCTTGGGGCGTGCCAACTTGCACCGGGGCAAAAACCCCGGGTGCCCCTTGGAACATCAAACGGCATGAACGGTCTGTGACGCACGATCAGACCCAGGCGACCAGATATCTGGGGGTGCCCTTGGCCCTGAGTTTGGCTGTGAGGAGGTTGGAGGAAACATTATCAAATCCTCCCTTTATGTCTAAGAACAGGGAGGATGCTTTGGAGGAGGGGTCCTGGTGTGCCCTGACCTCTTGGACTAGGGCCGCCGCGGCATCAAAAGTTCACAGGCTGGCTAATGAGCCGCATTGGTTTGAGTTGAAGAGCCTTACTTCGCGGGCGATTAGGGAGAGACGAGTAGCCACCACTCTTTCCAAAATCTTTGAAAAGGTCTCAAGTAAAACAATGATTCTAAACGAAGTGTGGGTAGAATAGTCCGGTTTACCCGGTTTTGGTGAGATGATCCCATTGGCCTTTTTCCGGCTTTTCGGGTGGTGTCCGTATGGGAGAAGAGGGGCGAGTAGAGATGTGAGGAGTGAGGGATTTATTGCGTGGACTTTCTTCCAGACCCCGTAAGGCACTTGGTCTGGACCAGGGGCTGACGTGTTGGAAGACTTTGCCAGGGTAGAGGAGACCTCCTCAGGTGCCCATGGTGGGTGCTCGGGGTCAAATCGGGGATAGGCAACTGATTGAGCGTGGGGTTTAGGTGGGAAGAAATGAGCCAGCAGAGCATCATTGATCGGGATCGGTGAGTTCGCATTGGGTAGGGCGTGGAATCGGACCTCCTCTCTTCCCATGGCTGCTTTTTTTGCTTTCCAGACCGTCTGGGGCGTAACTGCCGCTAGGAAGTCTTTCCAATAGTTGGCTTTTGCGTTTTTGATCGCCTTAAAGTATCTATTTCGGTGGGTTCTTAGTCCGTCAAGGGACGTAGGGGTGGGGTCCTTCCGGTGAACCCGGGAGGTGCGGTGGTGGGCTTGTCTCAGGTGTGTTATCTCCATACTCCACCAAGGCTTTGCGTGGATCGATATCTTCTTGGTCGGGGTGAATGATTTGAGAATAGTGGTGAGAGTGTGCATGTGCCTCTCTACCCAACTGTCTAGATCATGGTCGGTGGGGTGGGGACCCGGGGGAGGAAACTTCAAGTCGTTTAACCACGGAGTTATGACCTGCCAGTCCGTCTTGTCCCAGTATGGTGCGGGAGGGGCCATTCTCATGAGGGCTGCACTGAACACGATGGCTACAGGAAGGTGGTCGGAGCCCGTCGCCGGGAGGCGAGGCGACCAGGAGTGTAAAAAGCGTGTGAGGGGGACGTTGGTGAAGGCCAGGTCAATAACACCCGGTCTGGTGTTTGTGTCGAAGGGGAACCTAGTGTATGCTCCAGGGGTATTGGCGAGGTGGAACCCGGAGTCTATTGCTTTCACGAAGTAGGGGTTGGAGGAGGAGAACTCGTTCGAGGAGATCGTTCTTAGGGGGTCTGCCTGTGGATGGTGGATGTTGAAGTCCCCGGCCACCAGTGTCGGAAAGGAGTTTTGGGGGAAGCAAGTAAGTGGGTCGACTGTTCTGTTCCCGTAGGAAGTGGCAACTGTGGAGTAGAGGTTATAGGCCCTGAATCGTGAGTGATTAGAGTCAAAGAGTCCTAAGGGGGAGTACACGTCAATGGCCATATAATCAGGCCTATTACAAAAGCATGGAAGTACTGAAAACACATTTAAAAAATCCAAGTAAACATAGGTAGCCACCTTGGGAGGGGTTCCCTGTTTGAATGGCGGGGCAAATAATTTAAAGGAAGCAAACATAGGAAGCCTATTTTTGTAAACGGGGGGGTCCTGTAATAGGACTATCTGTGGGGGAGCTTTCAATGACCGAAAGCTATTAAATAATGAAAGAAACACATCCGAGCTTCCCAAACAGTTATGTTGAACAAAGAAAAGTTGCTTAAGAGAGGGTGGGGGGGGTGGCCCGATGGGCGAGGTGCAGGCAGAGTCCTCCACCGTTAGGCACCTGTGATGGGGTCTTCGGAAGAAAACGCATCAGCCCACGGGGGGGGGGGCCAACTCGTTTGGGCATTGGGGCCTTGAAGAGGCCCATTGGGAGGGCTCGTGATGTCGATTGCCCAGGGGTTTCTTCTACACTAGTGTCAGTCAGTTTGCCTTTTCCCTTCCGGGTGGCGGGTCTAGAATCGTCTCCATCTGTATCCATATCTCCGCCTTCTGGCTGAGGGAGCAGGTCGTCCCTGGCTGGTAGCTTGGCTCGGGAGGGGCAGTCAATATTAGTTGCTGAGTGGTCACCAGAGCAGTTGGGGCATTTGAGGGGAGAGGCAGGGCAGCAAGCCGCTACCGCCTTGAGGTGGCCGTCCCTGGGGCATGTTGGGTTTGTGCATCGATGTGCCGACCTGGGGTGGGAGCCTGAGCACAGCGGGCAGACCGAGGCGATTTCTTTGCACATGGGTGAGGGGTGTCCGAACTTCCAGCATTTCCGGCATTGCATGTATCGGCTCTTGGAGTGGCATACGTCCACTTTGCGGGGCTTGGAGTAGAGGTAGATGGACCTTCCTATCTTCACAACGTCAGTGGGGAGAACAGACACTACAATGGAGGTTGAGTTCTTAGTAGCCCTTATTCCAGGGTTCGGCTGGAGGTATCTTGCAGAGAAGATTGTCACCCCAGTCGCGTTTAGAATAGAGTTCCCCAATTCTGAGCGAAGCTCTTCTTCGTCCTGTGGGAGGAAGGCAGTAGGCAGTCCGTGTATGGCCAGCTGTACTTCGTTTGGTGCCGGCCTGAAGGGCCTGAAGAGGTTGTCCCCAACTGGGAATGCCTTGTTGAACCTTGCTGCAAGGGCTTCGTAGTAGGGGGAGTAGGAGGTGGCAGGTGTCTGCAAGGAGCGGGCCGTGAGGGTGAGAGCACCTCGGGCGTTGACTGAGGCACTAAAGCATAGGGGATGTGGGCAGTTTGCCTCTCTGAGAACTTGAGCGGCTATGTCTGGCGCTGTTGCAGCTATCCTGAGGGCATCGGCATGGGGTAGGTGGGTCTCCCGGGGTGAAAAGAATCTTCTGCCAGCCGCTGTAAGGGGGGGTGGCCCTCTAGCTGAGGAGCCCACATCCCTTGACGCTGCGACTTGGGCGGCAGGGGCGGAGGCCTGGCCTCCTTCTTTCGTCCTTTTTGACTTACTTCCCCCAACCTGCTCTTGCGGGGCAGCAGCCTGGGCATAGGTGGATGGTTGATAGCAACAGTAAGGGTGAAATGGTGTAGGTGGAAACGGTTGTATTATTTTTGTCGTAACAAATATCCTGTCCCGAAGGTTGGAGGTGGTCTCCTTATATACACTCTCGTTGCACCTTGTGTGCCCTTATGCCTCCTTGCCCTCTTGTGACCATGACTTCCATTTCTCTCCACCACATATTACCCTACCTTTTCCACCCACCACTTTATTTTACATGAACCCTGACCCATATACCATATCTTCCACATCTATCACTCCCCCGGATATGGTATTATTCCAATTCC
>JACCEG010000172.1:208931-223509 GCA_014065205.1 Tuber brumale
CCGGGGGGGGGGGCCAGCAGCCGAAGTGCTGACCAGGAGGAGGTGGCAGTAAGGTACCAGCTGGGGGGGGTTGGTACTGGTCCGAGACCAGCCGGAAGTGTAGAAGGCAGTAAGGTGCCAGCTAAGGTGGGGGGGTAGCAGTAGGGTGCCAGCCTGTGGTAGCAGTAGGGTGCCAGCCTGTGGTAGCAGTAGGGTGCCAGCCGATCGCACCGAGAAAGTATAGAGGAGGGGTAGACCCAAGCGACAAACCAACTATCGGAATCATGTTCGTGTCTAGCTAGGCAGTCCCCAGCAAGCCCCAAACAAAGCCCGCAGTTTTACCACGTCTCTCATGTAGTCCCTTGTTCTACGAGAGATAGTGTCACTTAGTGGATGGGATACCACCTATTATTATTATTATATCTCATTACGCTTATCGTGCCGTGGCGGCTATGAAGCTAACTAACATACAAAAATTACACCACGCAAAGGTGCCGGTCAGATATCCCGTCTCATATTGAAAGGTAGCAACGTTCGATTGGGCCAGCTCATGAGCCATAATGACGAAAGAAAATCCTCCCAGCTGCCAAATGCCTAACAAATATAGGAAACAAAAGTAAAAACCCTAAACAGCCCTGTTCCGTCTCTCAGTTGCCGCTTGGTGTGCCTTAAGGTATGTGGGACATTCCTTGGAAGTAGCCTGGTGAGAATCGCCACAATTGAAGAATTTGATGGTGGTATGCAAACATGCTTTGCCCTTGGTAGGACAATCTGATCTGCCGCAGGTGTGGAGGTGTGCTGGATGTTCCATGGAGCAGATGCTGCAATGTTGGGTGCCGGTACACTGAGAAGGGTGGTGGCCAAAGGCCAGGCATTTGGTGCATTGGGTATCAGGACCAAAGGACAAGTAGCGTTGCACTTTGAACTGTTTCCCAAGTAGTGAGAGGCCTCTGCTGAGGGCTTTATCTGTGGAGTCTTTGCCGGCAATAGTGAGGACCATAGCTGATGCTGCTTTATCCTGACGTTGGGCTGGGGTGGTGAGCCATCTAGGAGGGCGTGGGAGGTGGGTGCCTGGGTTGAATTCTTCAATCTCAGATTGAATAGTGGAAAAGGTGGAGGATGTGGGGACGCCATGGAGGATGACCTTGTGCCAGATTTCGTCTTTTCTGAGGCCAATGGCTGCAGGGATGGTGGCTCTAGTTGCTTCCTCAATGGCAGAACGATGCGCTTTGAGGACAGAGGTAGCAGGTGTGTTATCCTTGGTGAGGAGGAGGACATGGTGGTTGGTGGTGAATTCGATTCTTGCAATAAGAGGTTTCTTGATTGCATTGTTGATTGCATCGCGAATGGTGAGGGGGTTGGTGGTATCAGGTAGGATAGAGCCATCTCTTTCAATGACAATGGTACGGTCGCGTTTGGTCAAAACAGCTGGGGTTGAAGTTTTGGCTGGTGGAGTGGTAGAGGATTTGACTGGGACTGCTTTGGTAGCTCTTTGGGCCCAGGTTTGTTGTTGTGGTGGGGCGGGCAAGGTGGTTTGTTGTGGTGGGGGGGGTTGTTGGTGGTGGAGTTGGTACTGCAGGTGTTCAACCTGAGAGGTGAGGTGCGCAACTTGGCCTTGAAGTGTTTGGATGTCTGTAATATGGCGATTTTGAACCATTATGAGGTGTTTCTGCAGGGCCTGGAAGCCATCTTCAAGGTGTTGAGTGCGAAGTGAAATGCCAAGGTTGGTGTTGGAAATGCCTTCAGCCAAAGGCCTTGGTGCATATGTAGGGATGGAAGGATGATCTTCTGTAGAGGTGGTAGAGGCGGGAGCAGGCACAGTCTGGACTGGAGAGCCTGGTTCTTCCTCCATGCGTGTGTCCTCAGGCGAGGCTGGGTTGGGAGGTGGGATGGGTGGGTTGAAGGGGGCTGCAAAGGGGTTTGCACCACCCCTCCCTCTGCCCCTACGTCTATTAGACATCAGAGGGTTGGGAAATGGGACTCAGTTGATAAAGGTGATAAAACACAAATGAGGGGGGATGATTTGTGGTTGAAAAGTCTTTAAAGTGAAAGGGTGAAGCGGTGAGGAATGGTTGTCAACCAATGAGGTGGAAGCTCGGCAAGAAATTTGGTGTGGTTTTTTCTTTCGCTGTGGTTGTAACGGCAACGGAGTCTGGGATACCACCTGCTGAAGCGATGTGGAGGGAAGGAGAATGGCGAAATCGACCATAGCCTGTGGAGGAAACACGACACAACTCCCGAGTTTCTTTAGGGGAGGGATACAGGAATCCATCGTAATCGCGTACCGCAAACCGTAATCCCCGCCATCTGTTGAGATGAAAAGAGGGAAACCCGACCGTGCTGATGTTAAGCGAGGCCTAGCAAAAGCGGGGTAAGGGAGGTGCCCAGCATCGTGAGATGCCGGAAGAAGAGGATGGGGTATCCCTAGAGGGTAAACCTCACAGGGAGAGGGCAGTAGAGATGGACTCGAAGTCCTGAAGGATGAATGGTGATAGCCTACACCCGCCCCAAGGGGAGGGTGCAGACCGAAAAGTGGTGATAGTTTGGTGTGGTGTTGAGTTTATCCCAAATAGGAAATAAATTTCAATCACCGGAGGTGTAGCGGAGACGGAGGATGGGCAGAAGGGGTTATAATTATTATTATTATATCTCATTGCGCTTATGGAGCCGCAGCGGCTATGAAGCTAACTAACATACAAAATTTACACCACGCAAGGGTGCAAGGCAGATATCCCATCTCATATGGGAAGGTAGCAACCTCCGCGTGGGCCAGCACATGAGCCATAATGACAAAAGGAAATCCTCCAAGCCGCCAGATGCCTAACAAATACAGGAAACAAAAGTACTATCCCTAAACAGCCCTGTTCCTTCTCTCAGTTGCCGCTTGGTGTGCCTTAAGGTATGTGGGAGATTCCTTAGAATTAGCCTGGTGGGAAACTCCGTTGCCGTTACAACCACAGCGAAAGAAAAAACCATACCAAACCTTTCGCCCCGCTTCCACCTCATTGGCCTGCAACCAATTCTCACCGCTTCTCCCAACACTTTTAAAGACTGTTCATTCACAAATCATCCACTATAATTTGTTCCCATCTACCTTTATCAACTGAGTTCGTCACTCGTCCCCTCTGATGGCCCCCGGAGGCAGAGGATGAGGCAAAGGTGCCACCAACCCTCTTGCCACCCCTTTCAACCCCTGCCCCCGCCCACAACAACACTCATCACCGGCAGACACTGATATGGAAGAGGGTTCCCCTTCTCCTGTCCACACTGTTGTCGATGCCTGCAATCCTCCAGAGTCTGAACCTGGCGAAGAACCTCTTTCTTTGGAATTACTTGATAGAGTCCCTGATACTCTTTTTGAGAGACAAAACGATGCTGCCGGAAACATCAATCAAATGTCACATCGCCTCCAAGCCCTTGAAGCCCATATGTTGGCTGTCCAGGAACCCCACATCAAAGATAGTCAAGGACTTAAAGACCAAGTTGCCACCCTCACCTCTCAAGTCACGGCCCTTCAGGCTCAGCTACAACAACACCCTTGCCCCCCTACCACTACCCCCCTACCGGCTCCCCCACCACAGCAGACCTGGGCCCAGAAAGCGTCCAGAACACTCCCTACCGAGTCTGCAACAACTTCAGCAGCCCAAAATGCAACGACTGCAGTTTTGACAAAACGCAACCATAGAATTGTGATTGAAAGAGATGTAACCCCTCTTCCAGAAGACACCAACCACCTCACCGTCTGCGACGCTGTCAACACTCCAATTAAAAAGCAATGGATTTCCAACATAGAGTTCATGCCAACCACCATCTCCTCCTAATCACCAAGGATAACATTCCTGCCTCAACTGTCCTCAAGAGCCATCGGTTTGCAATTGAGGAAGCCATTAGAACCACTGTTCCTGCTGCCAATGGCCTCAGAAAGGATGAAATCTGGCACATGATCATCATTCACGGCATTCCTACTACCTCCACCTTCCCCACCGTGCAAGCTGAGGTTGAAAACTTCAACCCTGGCACCCACCTCCCTCGCCCTGCAAGATGGCTCACCACTGATGCCCAATGCAAGGATAAAACAGCTTCTACTATGGTACTTGCCATTGCCGGCAAAGACCCAACTGACAAAGCCCTCAGCAGAGGCCTCTCACTCTTTGGTAGGAAATTGCAAGTCCAACGCTAGCTCACCTTTGGTCCTGACACCCAATGCTGCACATCCTTAGAATTCGGACACCACTCTTCTCCATGCACCAAAGCCCGACGCTGCGTGATCTGCACCCAAGAGCACCCAGCCCACCTTCACACTTGTGTAAGATCAGACTGCCCCACCAAGGGTAAGCCGTGTCTACCCACTACTATCCTCTGCCTCAACTTTGGCAACAATTACCTGGCTACCTCCAAGGAGTGTCCCACTTACCTTCACGCACACCAGGCAGCAACAGACAGGAGGAACAGGGCGGCTTAGGTTTCAATTACTTGTATCTCCGTCATTTGTTAGGCTTCAGGCGGGTAGGAGGATTTCCTTTCCTAAATTGTTGCTTGCGTTTTAGCCGTGGGTGCCCACTGGAAAGTTGACATTATCATATAGGCGATGGGATTACGGACGGGCATCTTTGTTGCCTTGAAAATTTGTTTGTTAGTCCCGCTTCATAGCCTCTGGCTCCATAAGTGAGACAATGATAAATAATAATAATAATAATAGCCTAGTGGGAGTCGCCACAGTTGACGCATTTGATGGTGGTGTGCAAACATGCTTTGCCCTTGGCAGGGCAATGTGATCTGCCGCAGGGGTGGAGGTGTGCTGGATGTTCCATGGAGCAGATGTTGCAATGCTGGGTACCAGTACACTGAGAGGGGTGGTGGCCAAAGGCCAGGCATCTGGTGCATTGGATGTCAGGCCCACAGGACAAGTAGCGTTGCACTTTGAACTTCTTCCCAAGTAGTGAGAGGCCTCTGCTGAGTGCTTTATCTGGGGAGTCTTTGCCGGCAATAGTGAGGACCATAGGTGATGCTTCTTTGTCGTGACGTTGGGCTGGGGTGGTGAGCGATCTAGGAGGGCGTGGGAGGTGGGTGCCTGGGTTGAACTCTTCAATTTCAGACTGAATTGTGGAGAAGGTGGAGGAAGTGGGGACGCTGTGGAGGATGACCTTGTGCCACATTTCGTCTTTTCTGAGGCCAATGGCTGCTGGGATGGTGGCTCTGATTGCTTCCTCAATGGCAGAGCATCGCGCTTTGAGGACAGAGGTGGCAGGTGTATTATCCTTCGTAAGGAGGAGCACATGGTGGTTGGTAGTGAATTTGATTGTTGCAATAAGAGGTTTCTTTATTGTATTATTGATTGCATCGCGGATGGTGAGGGGGTTGGTGGTATCAGGTAGGATGGAGCCATGTCTTTCAATGACCATGGTACGCGCGCGTTTAGTCAAAACAGCTGGGGTGGAAGTTTTGGCTGGTGGAGTAGTAGAGGGTTTGGCTGGGACTGCTCTGCCAGCTTTTTGGGCTCATGTTTGTTGGAGTGGAAGAGCGTGCAAGGTAGTTTGTTGTTGTGGGGGGGGTTGTTGATGGAGAAGCTGATACTGCAGGTGTTCAACTTGGGAGGTGAGGTGCGCAACTTGATCTTGAAGTGTTTGGACATCTGTAATAGGGCGTTCTTGAATCACCATGAGGTGTTTCTGCAAGGCCTGGAAGCCTTCTTCAAGATGTTGAGTGCGAAGTGAAATACCAAGGTTGGTGTTGGAGATGCCTTCAGCGAAAGTTCTTGGTGAAAATGTAGGGATAGCAGGGTATTCTTCTGTAGACGTGGTAGAGGCGGGAGCAGGCACAGTCTGGACTGGGGAGCCTGGGTCTTCCTCCATGCGTGTGTCCTCAGGCGAGGCTGGGTTGGGAGGTGGGATTGGTGGGTTGAAGGGGGCGGCAAAGGGGTTTGCACCACCACTCCCTCTGCCCCTACGTCTATTAGACATCAGAGGGTTGGGAAATATGACTCAGTTGATAAAGCTGATAAAACACAAATGAGGGGGGATGATTTGTGGTTGAAAAGTCTTTAAAGTGAAGGGGTGAAGCGGTGAGGAATGGTTGTCAACCAATGAGGTGAAAGCTCGGCAATAAATTTGGTGTGGTTTTTTCTACTCGTATTGTATTCCTATCAACTATAGCTAATACTAAACCGGCGCCCAAAAGGGCATTGAGTTACGGCATGCCATACCCCGGCAGCCAACCAAACCAACAAACAAAACAAAATAAAACAAGCAATCAAAAACAAATAATCAAACAAAACAAAACCAATAAACCAAACCAGGCTCACGGGCGCTCACTCCCACCAGGGGAGTCCCGGATTAATGCGTCTTCCTGGCCACCCATCTCACCACGCAAACGGCCCATATCAGCCACATATCGGCCACCGCAAACCAACAAACCAGCATCATTATCCTCCACATGCCGCTTCAACTCCCCCCCACTCAAATACAATCTCCCGCAAACACATAACTTGGTCCCAACCGGGATCCAATGTAAAATAGCCAATCTAGCCTCCGCCTCCTCCATCACCGCAAAGCGTCCAAACGTATCCAAATGAGCCCTCCCCCTCCATGTCGCGGCACAAGTGTCACTGCCCCTCAGGTGTCGCAGTACCCTACTCCTAGGGTCCATAACCAAACCGGACCCACGTCCAAATCCACATATCAGGCAAGCGGTAGTCTCGCGGTCCACAAAGTCCAACATTCCGCGTCTGGACCGGGCAGGTCTGCAACGGTGGCGTCCCAGTGAGATCTTCCCACAAGTCGAGCAGCGGAGCGAAGGACGGACACGTGACACAGCAACCGTCACATCCTGCCCGGGCAGTCGAATCATTGTCTGCGAGGAAAACGGATTCCCGGCTACTATCTGGACGTTCCCCATCGAGGCCTTGCACTTCTTGACACCAAAGCCCAGGTAATTGTGGAACCGCCACCAGTCAACCCATCCGTCGATCAGCTTGTCGATCTGCAAGGTACGGAACTCAGGTCTCTTGTCTGCCAGTTCACTACAGCGGGTCATGTGGAATCGATCGTCCTTCCCAACGCAGTCATCACGTCCGTTCCTCCAGTGTACCCCACTGCGAATGCGGACCAGGACATAAAGGTCCCATCTCGAAAGGCCGCATAAGTGTCTCGGCGAAACCGGCTCCCGGAAATAGTATCCAGATCCCTGCCCCCGGTGCCATTCCAACCACTCATCCTTCCGCAGCTCACGAGCCAACATGCCATTCCTCACACCCAGCCGGACATGTCCCACCCCCTCAACAACGCCCAAACCCAGGCTCCTCTTCGCCTCAGCATCCACCAACTCATTCCCACCAACACCGGAGTGCCCAGGAACCCAGGCCACCACCACGGATCCCAGGGGTCTCAGGGCGCCCAACAGCAGGTCCACCGCACCGGCACCGGGGCCATCCAGCCTCATGTTCTTCAGGAGATGTACCAGCGCCGCGCAGTCCGAAAACGCAATAACCCGGCAGCCACTGGGAATAGCACGGAGCCCCCGGTACAGGGCATATATCTCGCACTCATAGGCACACCACTCGGCGGGAAGCCTGCAGGAGCCAAGCTCATTCAAGTGTCCCCGCTCATACCATGCCCAGGCACAACCTGAAGCCTTCCCCGTCCGGGATCCGTCACAGTACAAGAGCATGAAGTCTTCATCATAGGATGCTTCCACTGCCTTGTCATGCGATTCCACAGCATCTTCCTTGCACTGTATAAAGGTATCCACCACCACATCAACAACCTCATCCACGCAAGGCGATTCCGCAACCATCCCATCCTGCGCCCAGTCCTTCCGCACCGAGCCGAACCACGGGAAGGAGGAGCCATATCCTAAGCTAAGCATGCGCGCGTAGCAGCGGCGTTGCAAATAGCGGCCTTGAATAGCAACAGGGCAAATCCCCAGCTCTCCCAGGAGTACCTTAAGTGATAGCCCGGCAGGCATCCTAAACAGGTGTCGGACGCAGTCATTAACGTGTATCTGTATCCTCTTGATGTAGTCAGGATAGTCAGTCAGAAACTCCAGCCCATAGTAGACCGTAGGAAGATAGGCCCCTTGGATCAGCCTGTATGTCTCCCAGGCTCCAATCCCACCATCATCACCAAATCGCCTTGAAATCGCGGAGATGCGGTGGCGCAACAGCAGTCCACGGTCCAACCAATATCTGACATGGGCGGACCAATTGAGGTAGATGTTGAATCGGAATCCCAACACCCTCAGGTCAGCCGACGGCCTCCTCATCGTGCCCAGCAATTCCATCTCCTCCCAGTCAGTGTCACCAAAGCCAATCCATTCGGTCTTCAGCCCAGAAAACCCAAGCCCCCTCTGAGCCGCCACTCGGCCACAATCACGCAACACCTCCCCCGCTCTCTCCATCGCCAACACCTTGTTCACACCAGCCACCAAAATCACCGCATCATCAACATAAGAAATAACCACACTCCTGACCGAGGGCCCATATCTCAGTCGTGGCCTCATCACATCTGCGACGTAGCACCCAAATAAAAAAGGGGAAAGAGGAGATCCCTGAGGGACGCCCCGGGATATACGGTAGGCCTTGCTAACCCTTCCATTGAACCTGCAGGATATGCGCCTCCCCGAGACCCATCTCCGGATCCAAAGACACAGGTCAGGCTGACAACCGCGGGCTGCCAGAAAGTCGCATAGCAGATCCCGGTCCAGCTTGTCAAATCCCCCTTCCACATCCATCGAGACCATCAGCCTCTTCATGTGTTGGTTGTCACGCAGGAATTCTAGCATCATCGAAACAGCGTCGTGGCAACCCCGTCGCCGTCGGGAGCCGAATTGAGTCTCTTCCAGCTCCAGTTGTGTGGACAGCCTCCGCAGCACAATGCGTTCCAGCAGTTTGCTGAATGTGGGCAGGAGAACGATTATGCGCCAGCTCTTGACAACGTCGTAGCGCGGCTTGGCAGCCTTCTGTATAAGGACAGCCACCCCGTCATGGAAATCCCTATGATCGTCAATAAGGGACCCCCGGACCAGGTCGATGAACCTTTGGCCGCAACTCTTGTACACCCATCGGAGGAATGGATATGTGATCAGGTCCAAGCCCGGGGAGGTATCCTTGGGAGACGCCTCAAGGGCGCCGTGGACCTCAGCCTCACACAGGTGGTCCCACATCCCGTCCGGAAGAGCATCCCCAACGTAGTCATCATCAGCCGTAGGGCCCAGCTGCTCAGCCACCATATCGGCTATATCGCAATGGCGTCCCTTATGCATCCCATCCTCACCCATCATCGCCGGCAGAGTCCGCCTCAGTTCCAGCTTGTCAATCTTCCGGAACACATCCGGATCATTGATCGAAGCAAATTCCGCACCCATCCATTTCAACCGAGCGCTGGCCAGGGCATTCCGGTATACACGTCGGGCGAGGAGGTATTCCTCGTGACGCCCGTTCCTGCGCAGTAGCCTGGTGTCGGATCTCATGGTATTAAGCTCACCATTCCACCATCCGCAGGGTTTCTTCCCCGAGGCCGTGCGACTCAAACCGTCCACCACACGGCGGATCCCACTATAGCTCAAGGGTTCCGACCCGCCACCGAGCGCCGTAAGCAGGTCATCGTAACAAACCCTCTTCCAAGAAATCGGTCTCCTAATCATACCACCTGGTGCCGCCACCTCAATCCCGACTATCTGCCCCAGGTGTTCGAGTGCAGCGCGTCCATCGCATCTATAGCGCACCACCCTATCGTTCCTGGCAAAGGTCAAGTCCAGGGTGGACACGTCCCGAAACGTCTTGGAGCCCCATTCAATCCTATGCCATCCACCAGCACAGGCCCACTCATGTAGCGCGGACCCGGAGCCATAACAACGGGCATCCCACTCGCTATGGCGGGCGTTGAAATCGCCAGTAACAATGTCGCAATCATCCAAACCAGATGCAAATCGACTCATGTCATCCTTCCGCGTCCTAGGGGGAACGTAACAGCCGGCCACTCGACTACCAAGGCCGTCCATGTCACCGATATCAATGACCGCGCACCAGTCGTTGTGTCGCCGCACTTCAAAAAACCCCATGGCATCGCACCTGCCATACACCGCAACACCAGTTCCAGCAACAAATGAAATCAACTCCACCCCACGCTCCTCATGGGCCGTCACATGCCCGTCACCATCCACAGGAACTTCCAAAATAAAAAACAAATGTACAAAGGAAAACAAATCAAAACAAAGGGAACGACCACCACTACTCCTCCCCACATTCTGTACCAATATGTGGAGCAACATATTTAGAGGGAATTGGAACGGGACCTAGTGGCCTTCGAGGGGGAGGTGGCAGGGTCTACACCAAACCCGACACCAAAATCAACGTCCTTCTCTCGCTCCAAGGCCATAGCGGCACTCTCGGCCATGGTCTTCTCAACAGCCCGGCCTTGCTCACTCTTAATGAGCTTTTGCATGGACCTATCCGTGATCCCAACCTTGGTCGTTTCCTCCGAGACCATCTTGTTGGCCGTGGGGGACGAGGAATCAGTGCTCGGGGAAGGGCGGCGGATGTTGGGGCACGAGGGATCCCCAGTGAGGTGTCCCGTGCGCGAGCACAGATGGCAAGAAAGCACCACATGGGTACAAAGCGAACCAGCTGCAGCCTTGCATCCCGATACCAAGCACCGATGGTCCTTGGACCAATGTCCACCATCACAGAACCGGCAGGCAACAGGCGCTCTGCACATCACCGCAACGTGCCCGTGGCGAAGACACCGCTCGCAAACGGAGGTGGGTTTGAGTTCGACCAAAAGACGGATCGGGCGGTGGCGGCTATATACCGTCACACGGGTGTTGTCCAGGGCCTTCCGGACAGCCTCAGTCATCTCCACAACCATGACCACAGAGCCCTGGGTATGTTTATGGCTCTTATGTGCGGCCAAACTGCGGATCCAATGCGGGCGCCCAACAACGTTGAATCCGGGGTTGGTAACTTCCAGGTCCCGGATGAGGTCGTCGAAGGCAGCATCACCTTGCCAGTCCTCAGGCTTCCAAACAGCACCAACACCAAGGGGGGAGAGGGGGAGTTGAGATACCAGCACCTTGACCTTGCGAGTGTCTTGGGCAAAGGAAAAGCCGTTAAGTCCAAGCTCCATAGCAGCACGCTCCAAAATCCCAACGAACTGCCAAATCTGCGCGGCAGAGTGTTGGACCAGGGCCAAAAGAAGGTCACCAGTCGTGCGGTGAGCCACACAAGAACCAAAGCAAGCGGGGGATCTCGAGGCCAAAGCCTTGTTGAGGCCATTCTTGACCATCTCAGTGTTGATGCCTGCCGGGAGGCGGGCCTTGACACCGCGCTTCTCAAAGCGGATCGAAACATGTCGCTCCCTCTCATTGATCGCGGGAGCAGGGGGAGGGGAAGGCTTCTTCCGGCGCTCAACCAGGGTGAAGCTCTTCACACCAGCAGCAGGGGCAGCACGCGAGGCCCACGAAGAGGCAGGGGCAGGGATATCCGAAGGACGCACCACCACCGGGGCAACATAGGCCGGTTTAAGCGGGCGGCCAGATCGGTCAACAAGGCGGGGTTTAGGGGCCTTAGCCGGACCGGCGGGAGCTGCAAGGGCCGGAATAGCTGGACGGCTCGCAGCAGCGGGAACAGCGGGTCTGGTAGCAGTGGGAGGTGAGTTCGAAGCGATCGCCTTGCCTTCCCGAATCCCCAATTCCTTCCTGCGAAGACCGTCAACCACGTCTTCCAAGCTATCAATCTTCCAGTCCTGGCGCCTGGAATGTTCCTTCAGGCTGCGGATCTCCTGGCACAAGTCCAAAACAACATTGGCCAGTCTTTGCATGTCCTCACCAACCGGAGCCAGCGATTCATACTCACCCTCATCAAATATCCGGAGGGGTTCACGCCCAGCCTCAATCGCCGGCAGTTCCTCAGACGATGATCCCCCCGCAGATGCCGTGGTAGCATGTCGGCTACCACCCAGCCCATCAACTTCAGAGGTGCATCCCCCGCCCAACGCCATGGGCAGATCCGCGACGCTCTCCTCATCATCACTCACCTCACCAACAGCCAGCACCGCCTGCCCGCACTGTATCTCTTCCAAACCCCCCAACATATCCACCTCGACCGGGGTCAAAGTGGGTACCCTCTCCTCGGGCATAGCAGCCTCCGGAGCAACACGCACAGTTTCGGCCAAGGTGGACAGGAGAGGGGGCATAGAACCATAGTCCGTAGACCCAACCAGCGCCACCGAGTCCTCCTCTTGCGACTCAGGGGAAGCGTGACGGCTGTCCCCAAGCCCAGTTCCTTCCGTAGTCTTTCCACCACACAAGCCCATAGACACATCCTTGGGGGTGGATTCGATAGGGTCAGCCTTAGCCTTCCCAGAAAGGTATTTCTTGTGTCGACAAGACAGAGTCGGCACGGCAGGACGAGGGGGAGAGTAGGACGCATCCTGGGAGTCGTCAAGTTTGAAGCCCTTGTATAGAGCACGCTCCGATGATGGTAGATCACCGAAGGCAGAAGAGGAGGAAGGCGAAGTCGTAACCGAGCCGACACGGCGGGCTTGGGAAGCAGGGCCACCAGCCTGGTCACCAGTAACAAAGTGCTCGCCGATAAGGGAGCCGGTACCCTGCGTAGCAGTAGATTGCGAGGGCAGGAAGGAGGAGGAAGTGTCGGGGGTATGGTAACGGACGAAGAGCCCGAAAGTATTATCACGGATCACCCTACAGTCGGTGCAACCGGAGCCAAGGAGGATGGAGTTGATGGCAATCTCCAACTCGGAAACAAGAGTAAGGCCCAGGCGTTGAACCATGGGCACAAGGGAATCACCAAACTCAGCAGACGAGTTGGGACAGCCACCGCAGTGGGAAACATTCACAGGCATGCCCGAAGGCGGAAAACGATAAGATGCCACGGTCATAGGGACCAGGCCGGGAGGATGGGCCTCAGCAGACATGGCCGAGGGCAGAGGAGGATAGCAAGGCACAAAGACACCAGGCTACATTGCAAAAAGCACAAGAAACAGCAGAAACTCAAGGTATTACCGGGCACAGCCTCGGATAACTCAACCTAAGCGAGAATACAGATGAATCCTGCACCATTGACTCAGTAACGAGATGAAAAGTGAGGTAACAGTCTTTACCGAAGTAAAGTGAGGGGTATCGCGAGAACAAAGGGAGGAATGTGATTGGCTGTTGGGAAAGGTGTAGGAGGTTCGGTTGCGTGGTTTTTTCTTTCGCTGTGGTTGTAAAGGCAACGGAGTCAAGATAGAAGGGGAGATTTGCATAACCTTGTATCTGGCTATCGTGAAGTTGAGGTCGTTTCTCAGTTGGATGACATGAGTGGTAAGGGAGTCTAATCCTTTCTATTCCTATTCTGAGAGGTGGGCAGCAGTGCCGACTGTGTGGACATGTGATGGAGTATCCTCAGCCATCTGAGTATCCTCAGGCGAGGAGGGTTTTGGGAAGAGGAGGGCTGAAAAGGGGGTGCAAGAGGGTTTGCAGGCCCCTTACCTTTACCTTTGCGTCTGGCAGACATCAAATGTGATGGAAAGCGTGACTCAGTTATTATTGTTTTTCTTTTTTTTCTTTTTTTTTTAAATCATATATTACTTGAGTAGGGTACAAGAAAGTGCATGCAGCGTAAGCTATGGCAAAAAGAAAACCCTTAATTTCAAACATCCCTCCCCCCGCCAGGTAAAAGCCGTCCGTCCCAAGCCCCTCTGGTATGGAGCCAACCGCACATCTCGCCCTCAGCCAGACCCATCCCTACCTCGTAAGCGAACGCGCAGAATAAGAGAAGCCTAACTAGAAACAAGCAGGAAACATCAGGAAAAACCCCGCGCGAAATCTCGGCCTGAAGGCACAAAAGAAACTAATTACTATCCCAAAACGCACCCCCAATAGGGATGACTAGGCAAAAAATGTAAACTGGGGCGGTAACGCCTCACCCGGTGTGGGCTCACAAGGAGGTACGGAGGTAGGTGTCGGCCTTACCACCTAGAGGAAGAGCTGTTGGGCAGAAGTGGCACCGCCACCTTCTAGCCCTGACGAGCGGTAGCAGTAAGGTGCCAGCTGGGGGTGGGTTGATGCCGGAGGAACTCCAGCGAAGTGGGGGTAGCAGTAGGGTGCCAGCCAGGGTAGCAGTAAGGTGCCAGCTTGGGTGTGGGTGCGAGTGCAAACCCCGCGAAGAGTGAAGAGGGCAGTAAGATGCAAGCTGTCTGGAAGCAGTCGGGTGCCAGCCAAGGGGTGGTTTAGCAGTAGGGTGCCAGCCGATCGCAACCGCGGGAAGTGTAGGAGGAAGGCATCCGTCCCTAATCGACAAAAAGGCTGTCTGTATCGTGTTCGTGTCCTTCTAGGAGGCCTCCAGCAGGCCCCAAACACAGCCAGCTGTTTTACAACATCTCTCATATAGTCCCTTGGTCTCAGAGAGATAGTGTCACTATAGTGGATGGGATACCAGCAACTGAAGCGAGGAGTGAGGAAGGAGGGTGGCGAAATCGACCGTGGCCTGTTGAGGAAACGAGACACAACTCCACCCTTTTTTCTGTCTTTTTTTTTTTTTTTTATATCATATATTACTTGTTAGGTACAAGAACGTGCATGCAGCGTAAGCTATGGCAAAAAG
>JACCEG010000172.1:231421-248107 GCA_014065205.1 Tuber brumale
ACAATGATCCTAAATGAGGCGGGGGTGGAGTAGTCTGGTTTGCCTGGCTTTGGTAGGACGATTCCGTTGGCCATCTTGAGGCTCTTTGGGTGGTGTCCATAGGCAAGAAGTGGAGCGAGTAGAGATGTGAGGAGGAACGGGTTTAGTGCATGTACTTTTTTCCAGACCCCGTATGGGACCTGGTCTGGGCCAGGGGCCGATGTGTTGGAAGATCTCGCAAGGGCAGAGGAGACTTCCTCAGGTGCGAGTGGAGGGTGTTCGGGGTCGAAGCGTGGGTAGGCAACTGACTGTGAGGGGGGTTTGGGCGGGAAGAAGTGGGCCAGCAGAGCCTCGTTGATCTGTGATGGGGAGTTTGCCTCAGGTAGGTCAGGGAACCGCTCTTCGTCTCTTCCCATGGCGGCCTTCTTGGCTTTCCAGACCGTCTGTGGCGTGACTGCGGCTAGGAAGTCTTTCCAGTAGTGTGCTTTGGCTTTCTTAATCGCCTTGAAGTATCGATTCCGGTGGGTTTTTAGTTCGTCCAGGGACGTTGGGGTGGGCTCTTTCCGGTGCGGACGCGAGGCACGCTGGTGTGCTTGTCTTAGGTGTGTTATCTCAATACTCCACCAAGGTTTAGAGTGGATCGAGACCTTCTTAGGCGGGGTGCATGATTTGAGGAGGATTGTAACGGTGTGCATGTGCCTCTCTAGCCAGTTGTCTAGATCGAGGTCGGTGGGGTGGGGACGCGGTGGGGGAAATTTCAGTTCCTTCAACCTTTCGGTCAAGACTTCCCAGTCCGTCTTATCCCAGTATGGCGCTAGGGTGGCCGCTCGCATGAGGGGTGCAGTGAATGTGATGGCTATAGGGAGGTGGTCCGAGCTCGTTGCCGGGAGGCGGGTTGACCAGGAGTGCAAAAAGCGAGTGAGGGAGACGTTCGTGCAGGCCAGGTCGATAACCCCTGGTCTCATATTGGGGTCCAATGGGAACCTAGTGTAGGCCCCTGGGGTGTTGGCGAGCTGAAGGCCAGCGTCTAGTGCTAGCTCAAAGTAAGGGTTGGAGGTGGAAAACTCGTTGGAGGAAATGGTTCTTAGAGGGTCCGCTTGTGGGTGGTGGATGTTGAAGTCCCCAGCCACCAGTGTAGGGAAGGAGTTCTGGGGGAAGCAGGTACTCGGATCGATTGTCCTGTTTCCAGAGGAAGTAGCAACTGTGGAGTAGAGGTTGTAGGCCCTGAATCGTGAGTGTTAGGAGTCAAAAAGCCCTAAAGGGGAGTAAACATCAATGGCCATAAAGTCAGGCCTGTCAACAAAAGAAGGTAACACTGAAAACACATTCAAAAAGTCCAAGTAAACATAAGTGGCCACCTTGGGAGGGGTCCCTTGTTTAAATGGCGGAGCAAACGATTTAAAGGAAGCAAAAGTAGGAAGTCTGTTTTTGTAAACGGGGGGGTCTTGCAGTAAAACTATCTGTGGGGGGGCTTGCAATGAACGAAAGCTATTAAATAATGAAAGAAACACATCCCAGCTTCCCTGGCAGTTATGTTGAGCAAAGAAAAGTTGCTTAAGAGAGGATGGGGGAGGTGGCCCTATGGGCGCGGTGCAGGATGAGTCCTCCACCTTTAAGCACCAGTGATGGGGTCTTCAGAAGAGAACGCGTCAGCCCATGGGGGGGGTGGGCCGACTCGTTTGGGTACTGGTGCCTTAAAAAGGTCCATTGGGAAGGAGCGGGACTTCGATTTTCGAGGGGTCTCTTCCAGGCTAGTGTCAGTTTGTTTGCCTTTCCCCTTGGGGGTGGCAGGTCTGGAATCGTCTCTATCCGTATCCATGTCCTCACCTTCCGGCTGAGGGGGCAGATCGTCCCTTGCTGGAGGCTTCGGTCGGGAGGGGCAGTCATTATTAGAGGCCGAGTGGTCCGCAGAGCAGTTGGGGCATTTGAGTGGAGAGGTGGGGCAGCAGGCAGCCACTGCTCTAAGGTGACCTTCCTTCGGGCAGGTCGGGTTTGTGCATCGGTGGGCCGATCGGGGATGGGACTCCGAGCACAGTGGGCATACGGAGGTGCTCTCTTTGCACATAGGCGAGGGGTGTCCGAACTTCCAGCATTTCCGGCATTGCATGTAGCGGCTCTTAGAGTGGCAAACGTCCACTTTACGGGGTTTGGAGTAGAGATAAAAAGACCAACCTATTTTCACAAAGTCAGTAGGGGGGAAGGACACCACAATGGAGGTAGAGTTCTTGGTTGCCCTTATTTCAGGGTTTGGTTGGAGGTATCTTGCGGAGAAGATTGTCACCCTGGTTGCGTTTAGTATAGATTTCCCTAGTTCGCAGCGAAGTTCTTCTTGGTCTTGTGGGAGGAAAGGAATTGGTAGACCGTGGATGGCCAGTTGGACCTCGTTTGCTGCAGGCCTGAAGGGCCTGAATGGGTTGTCCCCAACCGGGAACGCCTTATTGAACCTTGCTGCGAGGGCATCGTAGTAAGGGGAGTAGGCTGTTGCAGGCGTTTGGAGCGAGCGGGCGGTAAGTGTGAGGGCACCCCGGGTGTTGACCGAGGCGCTGAAGCATAGGGGGTGTGGGCAGTTCGCTTCCCTGAGGACTTGTGCGGCTATATCCGGGGCTGTTACTGCTATCCTTAGTGCGTCAGCGTGGGGTACGGTGGTCTCTCTGGGCGCGAAGAATCTTCTGTCGGCCGCTGGTAGGGGGGGTGGCCCTCTAACTGAGGGGCCCGCATCCCTAGACGCTGCGACTTGGGCGGCAGAGGCAGAAGCCGTAGCTCCTTCCTTCGTCCTTTTGGACTTCCTTCCCCCAGTCTGCTCCTGCGGGGNCATCCCTAGACGCTGCGACTTGGGCGGCAGAGGCAGAAGCCGTAGCTCCTTCCTTCGTCCTTTTGGACTTCCTTCCCCCAGTCTGCTCCTGCGGGGCTGCAGCCTGGGCATAGGTTGATGGTTTGGGTTTTGCCTGGCTGAGGGCTTTGTTGAGAGATGGCTCTAGATGTCCAGGGGTAAAGGAGTAGGTACTGTACTTCCCTTCGCGGAAGGCCTGGGCCTCCCAGGAGCGTGGGTATTTGACAGAGTAGGCTTTCGGATCACCGTACCACTTATCAGTGGTGGTGTCATAGCGCGGGATCTCAGAGTTGAAATCGTCTGCAGTGCTGTTGGCTGGGACTGCGTGGGTGGTGGAATTTTTCGCCTGTTGTTTGGCTTGTTTCCCCATCTGGGGCTGTTGCGGGGCCATAACTGGCTTAGCGGAGAGGGAGGCCGCCACTCGAGATGAGAGGGCGGCCACAGTGGCTTGGGTAGAGGCGAGAGAAGGGCCGGGGCTGGCATGAACTGGTTGTGACGGGGGGGCAGGGGTTTCCATCTTGGTTTCGTGGAAGCCAATTCGGGAGTGGAGGGCTGCAATGCCTTCAAGCGCAGCCATGAGTAGGGGGAGGATCGACACCTCTCCTGCCGAAAGGCTCTTGAGATCTACGTCCCAGAGTCTGGGGAAGACGTCTCTGTTGGTGGCCAGGTTGGACGTGGTTTGATTGTACATCTCCCTAAGGAGGGGAAGGTTTGGATCGAGGGGGCCTACAGAGGAGGACCTCGAGGCAGCCTGGGGGGGGGAAGAGTGTATTGGGGCAGCTGGTGCCAGTTGGGGTGCAGTGGGGACTTGAGCTGACCTCCCAGCATAGGGGTGTGAGCGGTCGGGGGTGCGGGACTCTGGGCGCGAGGCCCTGCCAGTGTTGTGAGTCATAGCAAAGGCTGTGAGTCAGGTGAGGGGTGGTGTCGCTTATAGAGTGAGGCCTAAGCGAGAGGCGAAAATTGGTGTATCGAGCTGGTTGCCACCCAAAAACTTGGAGTTTAGGGATGACCGAAAGCGGTAATTTTTCAAGCAAGAGGTGAATAGACGGCGCGGAGCGTGGACACAACTCCGCCCTTATTATTATTATTATATATCATTGTCTCGCTTGTGGAGCCAGAGGCTATGAAGCGGCACTAACATACAACCTTTCAAGGCAACAAACATGCCCGTCCAAAAATCCCGTCTGCTAAATGGTAGTGTCTACTTTTAAATGGGCACCCACAGCCAAAGTGCAAACAACAAGTCTGGAAATCCTCCCAGCCACCTGATGCCTAACAAATATAGGAAACAAAAGTAATGAACCTAAACAGCCCTGTTCCTTCTCTCAGTTGCCGCTTGGTGTGCCTTGAGGTATGTAGGACATTCCTTAGAATTAGCCTGGTGAGGGTCGCCACAGTTGACGCATTTGATGGGGGTGTGCAAACATGCTTTGCCCAGGGTAGGGCAATCTGATCTGCCGCAGGTGTGGAGGTGTGCTGGGTGTTCCATGGAGCAGATGCTGCAATGTTGGGTGCCGGTACACTGGGAGGGGTGGTGGCCAAAGGCCAGGCATTTGGTGCATGGGGTGTCTGGGCCAAAGGACAAGTAGCGTTGCACTTTGAACTTCTTCCCAAGTAGTGAGAGGCCTCTGCTGAGGGCTTTATCTGTGGAGTCTTTGCCGGCAATAGTGATGACCATAGCTGATGCTTCTTTGTCCTGACGTTGGGCTGGAGTTGTGAGCCATCTAGGAGGGCGTGGGAGGTGGGTGCCTGGGTTGAATTCTTCAATTTCAGATTGAATTGTGGAGAAGGTAGAGGAGGTAGGGACGCCATAGAGGATGACCTAGTGCCAGATTTCGTCTTTTCTGAGGCCAATGGCTGCAGGGATGGTGGCTCTAGTTGCTTCCTCAATGGCAGAACGATGCGCTTTAAGGACAGAGGTGGCAGGTGTGTTATCCTTTGTGAGGAGGAGGACATGGTGGTTGGTGGTGAATTCGATTCTTGCAATAAGAGGTTTTTTGATTGCATTGTTGATTTCATCGTGAATAGTGAGGGGGTTGGTGGAATCAGGTAGGATAGAGCCATCTCTTGCAATGACAATGGTTCGGTCGCGTTTAGTCAAAACAGCTGGCGTTGCAGTTTTGGCCCTTGTAATAGTTGTTGATTTGGCTGGGGCTGTTCTGGTAGCTCTTTGGGCCCATGTTTGTTGTGGTGGGGGAGCGGGCAAGGTGGTGTGGTGTGGTGGGGAGGGTTGTTGGTGGTGGAGCTTATTATTATTATTTTATTATTATATATCATTGTCTCGCTTACGGAGCCAGAGGCTATGAAGCGGCACTAACATACAACTTTTCAAGGCAACAAACATGCTCGTCCCAAAATCCCGTCTCCTAAATGGTAGTGCCTGCTTTTGAATGGGCACCCACAGCCAAAGCGCAAACAACAAATAAGGAAATCCTCCAAGCCGCCTGATGCCTAACAAATATAGGAAACAAAAGTAATAAACCTAAACAGCCCTGTTCCTGCTCTCAGTCGCTGCTTGGTGTGCCTTGAGGTATGTGGGACATTCCTCAGAATTAACCAGGTGAGAGTCGCCACAGTTGACGCATTTGATAGAGGTGTGCAAACATGCTTTGCCCTTGGTAGGACAATCTGATCTGCCGCAGGTGTGGAGGTGTGCTGGGTGTTCCATGGAGCAGATGCTGCAATGTTGGGTGCCAGTACACTGGGAGGGGTGGTGGCCAAAGGCCAGGCATTTGGTGCATTGGGTGTCAGGGCCAAAGGACCAGTAGCGTTGCACTTTGAACTTCTTCCCAAGTAGTGAGAGGCCTCTGCTGAGGGCTTTGTCTGTGGAGTCTTTGCCGGCAATAGTGAGGACCATAGCTGATGCTTCTTTGTCCTGACGTTGGGCTGGGGTTGTGAGCCATCTAGGAGGGCATGGGAGGTGGGTGCCTGGGTTGAATTCTTCAATTTCAGATTGAATTGTGGAGAAGGTAGAGGAGGTAGGGACGCCATGGAGGATGACCTTGTGCCAGATTTCGTCTTTTCTGAGGCCAATGGCTGCTGGGATGGTGGCTCTAATTGCTACCACAATGGCAGAACGATGCGCTTTGAGGACAGAGGTGGCAGGTGTGTTATCCTTGGTGAGGAGGAGGACATGGTGGTTGGTGGTGAATTCGATTCTTTCAATGAGAGGTTTCTTGATTGCATTGTTGATTGCTGCGCAAATAGTGAGGGGGTTGGTGGAATCAGGTAGGATAGAGCCATCTCTTTCAATGACGAGGGTGCGGTCGCGTTTTGTCAAAACAGCGGGGGTTGCAGTTTTGGCCGCTGTAATAGTTGTGGATTTGGCTGGGGCTGTTCTGGCAGCTCTTTGGGCCCATGTTTGTTGTGGTGGGGGAGAGGGAAAGGTAGTTTGGTGTTGTAGGGGGGGTTGTTAGTGGTGCAGTTGGTATTGCAGGTGTTCAACTTGAGAGGTAAGGTGCGCAACTTGGCCTTGAAGTGTCTCAATGTCTGTAATGTGGCGGTTTTGGACCACCATGAGGTGTTCCTGCAGGGCCTGGAAGGCTTCTTCAAGATGTTTGGTGCGCACTGTTAGGCCAAGGTTGGTGTTGGAAATGCCTTCAGCCATTTGCCTTGGTGAGAATGTTGGGATGGAAGGATATTCTTCTGTGGAGGTGGTAGAGGCAGGAGCCAGCACTGTTTGAACTGGAGAGCCTGGGTCTTCCTCCCTGCGTGTGTCCTCAGGTGAGACTGGGTTGGTGGGTGGAATGGGTGGGTTGAAGGGGGTTGCAAAGGGGTTTGCGCCACCCCTCCCTCTGCCCCTGCGTCTATTAGACATCAGAGGGTTGGGAAATCGAACTCGGTTGATAAAGGTGATAAAGCACAAACAAGGTGGGATGATTTGTGGTTGAAAAGTCTTTAAAGTGAAGGGATGAAGCGGTGAGAAATGGTTGTCAACCAATGAGGTGGAAGCGCGGCAAGAAATTTGGTCTGGTTTTTCTTTTGTTGTGGTTGTAACGGCAACGGAGTCTGGTGGTGGAGCTGGTACTCTAGGTGTTCAACCTGAGAGGTGAGGTGCGCAACTTGGCCTTGAAGTGTTTGGATGTCTGTAATATGGCAGTTTTGAAACAACAAAAGGTATTTCTGAAGGGCCTGGAAACCATCTTCAAGGTGTTGAGTGCGAAGTGAAATGCCAAGGTTGGTGTTGGACATGCCTTCAGCCAAAGGCCTTGGCGAAAAGGTAGAAATGGAAGGATAATCTTCTGTAGAGGTGGTAGAGGCAGGAGCAGGCACAGTCTGGACTGGAGAGCCTGGTTCTTCCTCCATGCGTGTGTCCTCAGGCGAGGCTGGATTGGGAGGTGGAATGGGTGGGTTGAAGGGGGCTGCAAAAGGGTTTGCACCACCCCTCCCTCTACCCCTACGTCTATTAGACATAAGAGGGTTGGAAAATCGGACTCAGTTGATAAAGGTGATAAAACACACATGAGGGGGGATGATTTGTGGTTGAAAAGTCTTTCAAGCGAAAGGGTGAAGGGGTGAGGAATGGTTGTCAACCAATGAGGTGGAAGCACGGCAAGAAAGTTGGTGTGGTTTTTTCTTTCGCTGTGGTTGTAACGGCAATGGAGTTCGCGTGACTCAGTTGCTAGATGTAATGTACAATAAATAATAAAGGATGATTTGTCTGTAAAAAGTCTTTAAAGTGGATGGGGTAGCGGCGAGATTTGGTTGTTGACCAATGAGGTGGACGCTCAGCGAAAAATTTGATGTGGTTTTTTCTTTCGCGGTGGTTGTAACGGCAACAGAGTCTGATACTGGAGGGGGGTTGTTCCTGTGGTCGGGCTTTTTGGGTAGGGCGTTTATTGCAGTCTTCCTGCAATGACCATTGGGCTGCTTGGGCTGTGGCCCGTTGATGTGATTTAATAGTTCTTTTTTTTGGCTTTCTTTTATGGGGGAGGGTGGCAGGGCCTGGTTCCCAGTTGGAATTGTTTTGTTTGTTGGGTTGGGAGGTGGCTGGCTGTGGGTGAAGGACCTGCCGTAACCTTATGCCTGTGAGGCCGGGGTTTAGTACTCGCGGTTGTAGTTACTAGAGTATAGTTAGAAAAAGCCACACTAAATTTCTTGCCAAGCTTGCACCTCATTGGTTGACAACCCTTCCTCACCACTTCACCCCTTCACTTTAAAGACTTTTCAACCACAAATCATCCCCCCTCATTTCTACTTTATTACCTCTATCAACTAGGACTCTGTTGCGGTTACAACCACAGCGAAAGAAAAAACCACACCAAACCTTTCGCCGAGCTTCCACCTCATTGGCCCACAACCAATTCTCACCACTTCTCCTATCACGTTAAAGACTTTTCATCAACAAATCATCCCCTATAATTTGTTTCCATCTACCTTTATGAACTGTGTTCATCTCCTGTTCCCTCTGATGGCCCCCAGAGGCAGAGGAAGAGACAGAGGTGCCACAAACCCTCTTGCCACCCCTTTCAACTCCAGCCCACGCCCACAACAACACTCCTCACCAGCAGATACTGATAGGGGAGAGGGTTCCTCCTCTCTTGTCCAGACTGTTTTCGACACCAACAACCCTCCAGGCTCTGAGCCTGATGAACAACCTGTTTCCCTGGAATACCTTGATGAAGTCACTGATGCTCTCTTTGAGAGCCAGAACGATGCCCCCAGTAACATCAACCAAATGTCACACTGCCTTCAAGCCCGCGTGGCCCATCTGCTAGTTGTCCTAGAACACCACATCAACGACACACAAGAGCTTAAGGATCAAGTTGCTACCCTCACCACCCAAGTCACAGCCCTCCAGGCTCAGCTACAACAACGCCCTAGCCCACCTACCACTACCAAACCTACCCCCCTACCAGTACCTCCACCACAGCAGACCTGGGCCCAAAAAGCATCCAGAACGCTCCCTACCAAGTCTACAACCACTTCACCAGCCAGAAATGCAATGGCTGCAGTTTTGACCAAACGCGACCGCGCAATTGTGATTGAAAGAGATGGAACCCCTCTCCCTGCAGACACCAACCATCTCACCACCTGCGATGCTGTCAACACAGTAATTAAAAAGCAATGGATCTCCAACATAGAGTTCACGCCCAACCACCATGTCCTCCTAATCACCAAGGATAAAATTCCTGCCTCCACTGTCCTCAAAAGCCCCAGCTTTGCAATTGAGGAAGCTATCAGAACTACTGTTCCCGCTGCCCATGGCCTCAGAAAGGATAAAGTCTGGCACAAGGTCATCATCCATGGCATTCCTAGTACCTCCACTTTCCCCACTGTGCAAGCTGAGGTGGAAACCTACAACCCTGACACCCACCTCACCAGCCGTCCCAGGTGGCTCACCACTGACGCCCAACGCAAGGACAAAGCAGCTTCTACTATGGTCCTTACTACCACCAGCAAAGACTCCACAGAAAAAGCCCTCAGTAGAGGCCTTTCAATCTTTGGCAGGAAATTGAAAGTCCAACACTACCTCACCTTTGGTCCTGACACCCAATGCTCCAGATGCTTGGAGTTCGGCCATCACCCATCTCAGTACACCAAAGCCCCTGGCTGTGCCATCGGCTCCCAGGAGCACCCAGCCCACCTTCACACTTGCGGCAGATCAGACTGCCCCACCAAGGGCAAGCCGTGCCTACACACTACCATGCTCTGCCTCAACTGTGGCAACAATCACCTGCCCACCTCCAAGGAGTGTCCAACTTACCTTCACGCACATTAGGCAGCAACTGATAGGAGGAACAGGGCAGCTTAGGTTCCAATTGCTTGTATTTCCTTTATTTGTTAGGCTTTAGGCGGATAGGAGGATTTCCTTACTTGATTTTCTTTGTACTTTGGCCATGGGTGCCCAGTTAAAAGTTGACACTACTATGTAGGAGATGGGATTTCTGGAAGGGCAAGTTTGTTGCCTTAAAAAGTTTTATGTTAGTGCCGCCTGATAGCCTTATGCTCCATCAGCGAGGCAATGATATAGAATAATAATAATAATAACCTTTATCAAATCTTCAGCTCAATCCCAACAACCATTTTGGCCATTGAGGCCTGCCTCCCCCCCGTGGACCTGCTCATCACCCATCGGAGAAGTATGTCGGCGCTTCGTTTGGCCTGCTCCTCGCCTGCCTACAATCCAGCATCAGCTAGGCTCCCCCCAGACGTCCCCTCATATACCTCCCACCCAGACAGATCCGTGCACAGGAAGCTGCTCAACGGGAGAACCCGGAACTACATCCCTCTAGGCTGGCGCCAATATAAAGCTGAACTGCCAATGAGGAGACACCTACCCATTGACTCGCTGTCGCACCTCCGGCTGCCGGCCATGAGACAAACCACAACATTCCTACCCGGCTACGCGGCCTTGGAGCCAGGACTGGCTCCGCTTCCCCCCACCCCATCGAACTATAAAGCTCTTAAGGCCTCACTACGGAACAGACTACTGGAAGACTGGACCCACCTGGCCCCACCCCCTCTCTACTACCAATACAAGGCCACGCTAAGGCCGCACGCCTTCATGGGCCTCGACCGCTTTACCGCGGTACGCATACACCAAGGCAGGGCTGGGAAAAGCTATCTGGCCGCGCACCAATCCTGGGACAACCCCCTGTCCTCCACCCTATGCACTTTCTGCGAAGAAGACGTTGAGATGTTCAACCACGCAATACTTCAATGCGCGACTAAAACTGATAAAAGGAAGCGCTACCTCCTTGTGGTTTCCGACATCGGACAAGGCTCACCAATCTGGTCCTCAATACCAACCATCATTGGCCTCGCCAACTACATCCGCACCACTGGTACGGGATTTCCGCCACCCATGCCGCCGATTAGGCCACTCTCACCTTCTCGCGAGGACTTACCCCCCCCCGCTGCTGCCCTGACTTAAGTTCCATATTATCTTTGATGAATTTTTGCATGTTTTGATGATGAAAGTTTCTTGATTTTTATTTACTACTTTGAGTGGTCACCGTTTGAGGTGCTTGCGACGGATTTGTCGTTTTTGGAGATTTGAGCTGATGGTTTCTTTTGTTTGTTTGTTTGGAATCAAGGTTTTCTTTTTGCCATAGCGCACGCTGCATGCACGTTCTTGTACCTAACAAGCAATATATGATATAAAAAAAAAAAAAAGAAGAAAAAAAAATGAAGAAAAAAGTAACCTCTATCAAACAGGGTTTTCTTTTTGCCATAGCTTACGCTGCATGCACGTTCTTGTACCCTAATCAAGTAATATATGATATAAAAAAGAAAAAGAAAAAAAGAAAAAGGTAACCTCTATCAAACCATGCTCCGCGCCCTCTATTCACCTCTCGCTTGAAATATTACCGCGTTCGGTCAACCCTAAACTCCAGGTTTTTGGGTGGCAACCAGCTCGACACACCAATTTTTGCCTCTCGCTTAGGCTTCAATCTATAAGCAACCCCACTCCTCACATGACTCATATCTTCTGCTATGACTCAGAACACCGGTAGGGCCTCGCGCGCATAATCCCGCACCTCTGACCGCTCCCAGCCGTATGCAGGAAGAACTGCTCAAATCCCAACTGGCCCTGCCTTGGCACCAGCAGCCCAGATCCACTCCTCCCCACCCCAGAATCCGACACGGTCCTCCTCTGTGGGCCCGCTCGATCCCAACCTCCCTCGCCTCAAAGAGATGTACAATCATACCACCCCCAACCTCGCCACCAAAAGAGACGTGTTCCCTAGGCTATGGGATGCTCATCTCAGAAGCCTAACAGCAGGAGAAGCCTCAATCCTCCCCCTAATCATGGCCGCACTCGCAGGAATAGCGGCCCTCCATGCCAGGATCGGTTCCTTAGAAATCAAAATTACAACAGCCCCACAACAAGCCCTACCCACAACCGGCCCCTCCCTAGCCTCTATCCAAGCCACAGTGGCGGACCTCTCATCGAGAGTTGCAGCCTCTCTTGCAGCAAAGCCCACCGCCTCAGCCCATCAACCCCAACCAGCAAAACAGTTAAAAGAGACCGGAAGAAACCCGCCCGCCCCTCCTGCCCCAACAGCCAGTCCGCTGACTGACTTCGACTTCGATATCCCACGTTACGACACACCCACAGAGAAGTGGTATGGTGATCCCAGCGCTTACGCAGTTAAGAACCCACGATCCTAGGATGCCCAGGCCTTGGGCGAGAGAAAATACAGCGCCTACTCGTTCACACCTGGCCACCTAGAGCCGGGACTCAACAGGGCTCTTAGTAAGGCCAAATCCAAACCCTCAAGGTATGCCCGCGCTGCCGCACCGCAAGCGCAATCTGATGGAAGAAAGTCCCAAAAATTGAAGAGTGGAGACAAGGCCTCTGCCTCTGCAGCCCCGGTTGCAGCGTCGATGGGTGTGGGCACCTCAGTTAGAGGGCCACCCACGCTTCCGGCTGCGGACTGGAGGTGCCTCTCACCCTGACAGACTCCCCTCCCTCACCAAATGCACTTAGGATAGTTGCAACAGCCCCAGACATAGTCGCCCAAGTACTAAAGGAAGCGAACTCCCCCCTCCCACTATGCTTCAGCGCCTCAGTTAACGCCAGGGGCGCTCTCACTCCTACAACCCGCTCCCTACAGACTCCTGCTACCGCCTCCTCCCCATACTACGACGCCCTCGCCGCGAGGTTCAACAAGGCATTCCCGGTTGGAGAGAACCCATTCAGGCCATTCAGGCGGGCCTCCAATGAAGTCCAACTAGCGATTCACGGCCTACCCATCCCCTTTCTCCCGTCGGACCCAGAGGAGCTCCGATCTGAGCTGGGAAATTGCATCCTAAACGCAACAGGCGTGACGATCTTCTCTGCAAGATACCTGCAACCGAACCCTGAAATAAGGGCCACCAAAAACTCTACTTCTATTGTTGTATCGGTTCCCCCTACTGACGTTGTGAAGATAGGAAGGACCATTTACCTATACTCCAAGCCCCGCAAAGGGGATGTCTGCCACTCCAAAAGCCGCTACATGCAGTGCCGGAAATGTTGGAAATTTGGACACCCCTCTCCTATGTGCAAGGAGAGCAGCTCAGTCTGCCCGCTCTGCTCTGGCTCCCACCCGCGCTCAGCCCATTGGTGCACCAACCCTACATGCCCCAAAGACAGACACCTGAAGGCCGTAGCTGCCTGCTGCCTCACCTCACCCTTGAAATGCCCCAACTGCTCAGGGGATCACTCTGTAACCAATAATGACTGCCCCTCCCGACCCAAGCCGGTAGCCAGGGACGACCCGCCACCTGCCCAAGAGGAAAAAGGGACGGATACCGGCCTGGACAACTCAAGACCTGCCACCCCTAAAGGGAAAGGCAAACAAACTGACAACAGCATTGAGGAGACGCTAAGCCAATCAACCTCCCGAACCCTCCCCATGAGCCTGTTTAAGGCACCAATACCGAAACGAGTCGGCCCCCCCCCCGGTGGGCTGTTCCGTTCTCCCCTGAAGACCCCATTTCAGGTGCATAAAGGTGGTGGACGCTACCTGCACCTCGGCCATAGGGCCATCTCCCCCTCCCTCTCTTACGTAACTTGTGTTTGTTCAACATAACTGCCTGGGAAGCTGGGATGTGTTTCTTTCATTGTTTAATAGCTTTCAGTCTCTCAAAGCCCCCCCACAGATAATACTGCTGCAGGACCCCTCTGTGTACCGCAACAGGCTCCCTACTTTTGCATCTTTTAAATCATTTGCTCCACCTTTTAAACAAAGGACACCCCCCAAGGTGGCCACCTACGTTTACATGGATTTTTTGATTGTGTTTGCTGTACTTCCTGCTTTTTTTAATAGGCCTGACTTTAGGGCCACTGATGTTTATTCCCCCCTAGCACTCTTTGACTGCAAAACTCAGGGTTTAGGGCATACGACTTATACTCGACGGTTGGCACTTCCTCTGGGAACAGAACAGTTGACCCAGCTACATGCTTCCCCCTACACCGCTTCCCCACTCTGGTGGCGGGTGACTACAACATCCACCATCCACAATCGGACCCTCTGAGAACCATTTCTCCGAATGAATTCGCAGCTTCGTGCCCATATTTCGTGCAAGCGCACGACAACGCCTTCGAGCTTTCCCACACACCTGGAGCGTACACCAGGTTCCCATTTGACCACAACACTAGGCCGGGGGTTATTGACCTGGCCTTCATCAACTCACCCCTTATTCGTTTCCTACAATCTTGGTCGACCCGTCTACCAGCAACAGGGTCTGATCACCGCCCAATCTCTCTCGTGTTCATGGCACCTTTAATCAGGCCACCACCCCCAACCCCATACTGGGACAAGACAGACTGGACAATCGCCATGGAAAAATTGGGAGAACTGTCGTTTCCCACGCTGCGACCCAACCCCACAGACCTCGACCTAGACAACTGGCTAGAGAGACACATGCCAACACTCACCACACTGATCAAAGCCCGCACCCCGACCAAGACGGTCTCCGTCTACTCGAAGCTCTGGTGGGACATGTCAATCACCCACCTGAGACAAGCACACCACCGGGCCTCGAGGGAGCATAGGAAAGACCCCTCAAAACAATACTTAGACGATCTAAGATCCCATTGCAACCGCTACTTCAAGGCAATTAAGAAGGCCAAAGCCAAATACTAGAAAGAGTTCCTGGCCAGCGTGACACCGCAGTCAGTCCGGAAAGCCAAAAAGGCAGCCATAGGAAGAGATGAGGACAGATTCCCCAACTGGCCGGATGCAAACTCCGCAAAAGAAATCAATGAAGCTCTGCTAGACCACTTCTACCCGCCAAAGCTGCCAACGCAGGCTGCGGCCTACCCACGGTTCGACCCCAAACATCCACCCTTAGCCCCGGAAGAGATCTCATCTGCCCTCAGCAGATCCTGGAACACCTCAGCCCCGGGCCCAGACCAAATCCCGTACCTGGTCTGGAAGAAAGTTCACGCCATCAACCCGAAAATACTCAGATCTCTCCTTGCCCCGCTTCTGGCATACGGGCACCACCCCAAGTGCCTCAAGATGTATAATGGGGTGGTCCTACCTAAACCAGGAAAACCAGATTACTCCACCCCAGCCTCCTGCCAAATTATCTTTCTGCTCGAAACCTTCTCGAAAATATTGGAAAGGATGGTAGCAACCTGCCTCTCCCTCATCGCCCGCGAAGTGGGGATCCTCAACCCCGACCAGTGTGGTTCACTCGCCGACCTTTCAACCGTTGATGCCACAGCTGCCCTCACTCAAGAAGTAAGGGCGAGGCAAAACCCCTCCCACAAAGCCTCCTCCCTGGTTCTAGACATAAAAGGAGGGTTCGATAATGTTTCCTGCAGCCTTCTTACAGCCAAACTCGGAGCCCAAGGGACTCCCAGATACCTGGTAGCATGGGTTCGTTCCTTTCTTACAGATCGTTCATGTCGCTTGTTGTTTCAAGGGGCGCCCGGGGGTTTTTCTCCCGTTCAGGTGGGGACTCCTCAGGGGTCCCCTGTTTCTCCTTTGTTATTTCTGCATTATGTTTCTGAATTACATGTTTCCATACCTCAATGGGTGATCTTTTCCTATCTTGATGATTTTTCAATTACAGGTTCTACTGCTTCTTATAGGGGGAATATTAGGTATCTTCAATATTGTTTTTCTTTGCTCCAAAGCAGGGCAGCGTGGATTGGAGTTTCCTTCTCTATCCGCAAGACTGAACTTATACACTGGAGGACGCCTAAGGACAGATCCCCAATCTCTAACCAACCAATAGCTCTAAATAGTTTTATTTTCCCACACTCCTCTTCCTTGCGCTGGCTGGGGTACTGGTTCACCCCCATCCTGGAAACAACCGCCCACTTCACCAAACGACTCACAATGGCCTCGGGGGCCTTTTCTGCTATCAGAAGGCTTGCACCTCCGGGGATCGGAATGCCCCCCCACATGTGCCGAAGGCTTGCTATGGGCCTAATCCTTGCTATCCTCACGTACGGAGGTGACCTCCTGATACCAACGCTAGCCACGCCGGACAAGATGTCGGTCCTGTGGAACAAAGTTATGAGATGGGTTACGAACTGCTTCCGCTTAACCCCTACGACTATTCTGGCCATTGAGGCCTGCCTCCCCCCCCTTGACCTGTTGATCACTCACCGGAGAAGGATGTCAGCACTTCGCTTAGCCTGCTCCTCCCCTGCTGACAACCCGGCATCAGCCAGGCTCCCCCCAGATTTCCCCTCCTACATCTCCCACCCAAATAGGTCTGCACACAGGGAACTACTCAAGGGGAGAACTCAGAACTACATACGGCTGGGCTGGCGCCAATATAAAGGAGAACAACCCAGGAGGAGACACCTACCCATTGACTCGATGGCACACCTCCTGCTGCAGGCCACGAGACAAACTATAACATTCCCGCCTGCCTACCCGGCCCTGGAACCGGGGCTGGCTCTACTACCCCACATGTTGCCAGACTACAAGGCCCTCAAGGCCTCGCTACGAAACTGACTCCATGAAGACTGGATACACCTGGCCCCACCCCCTCTCTACTACCCATACAAGGCCACACTAAAGCCACACGCCTTCATGGGCCTCGCCCGCTTTACCGCGGGACGCATACACCAAGGAATGGCCGGGAAAAGCGACCTGGCCGCACACCACTCCTGGGACGACCCCCAGTCCTCCACCCTATGTACCTTCTGTGAGGAGAACGTAGAGATGTTCGCCCACGCAATACTCCAATGCTCCGCTAAGGCTGATAAGAGGACGCTCTACCTCCACGGAGTCTCCGACATCGGCCAAAGCTCGACAATTTGGTCCTCACTGCCTGCCATCATTGCCCTCGCCAACTACTGTCACGATTCTAGACTGACTTAGCAAGGCAGATGGCAAGGCAGATTGGTTTCGCACTATGACTCACGGTTATGAGTCATAGAGTTTCATTTGTTATATGATTGTTATATTGCGATTGAT
>JACCEG010000172.1:248801-310623 GCA_014065205.1 Tuber brumale
AGGTGGGTGCCTGGGTTGAATTCTTCAATCTCAGATTGAATAGTGGAAAAGGTGGAGGATGTGGGGACGCCATGGAGGATGACCTTGTGCCAGATTTCGTCTTTTCTGAGGCCAATGGCTGCAGGGATGGTGGCTCTAGTTGCTTCCTCAATGGCAGAACGATGAGCTTTGAGGACAGAGGTAGCAGGTGTGTTATCCTTGGTGAGGAGGAGGACATGGTGGTTGGTGGTGAATTCTATTCTTGCAATAAGAGGTTTCTTAATTGCATTGTTGATTGCATAGCGAATGGTGAGGGGGTTGGTGGTATCAGGTAGGATAGAGCCATCTCTTTCAATGACAATGGTACGGTCGCGTTTGGTCAAAACAGCTGGGGTTAAAGTTTTGGCTGGTGGAGTGGTAGAGGATTTGACTGGGACTGCTTTGGTAGCTCTTTGGGCCCAGGTTTGTTGTTGTGGTGGGGCGGGCAAGGTGGTTTGTTGTGGTGAGGGGGGTTGTTGGTGGTGGAGTTGGTACTGCAGGTGTTCAACCAGAGAGGTGAGGTGAGCAACTTGGCCTAGAAGTGTTTGGATATCTGTAATATGGCGATTTTGAACCATTATGAAGTGTTTCTGCAGGGCCTGGAAGCCATCTTCAAGGTGTTGAGTACGAAGTGAAATGCCAAGGTTGGTGTTGGAAATGCCTTCAGCCAAAGGCCTTGGTGCATACGTAGGGATGGAAGGATGATCTTCTGTAGAGGTGGTAGAGGCGGGAGCAGGCACAGTCTGGACTGGAGAGCCTGGTTCTTCCTCCATGCATGTGTCCACAGGCGAGGCTGGGTTGGGAGGTGGGATGGGTGGGTTGAAGGGGGCTGCTAAGGGGTTTGCAGCACCCCTCCCTCTGCCCCTACGTCTATTAGACATCAGAGGGTTGGGAAATGGGACGCAGTTGATAAAGGTGATAAACACAAATGAGGGGGGATGATTTGTGGTTGAAAAGTCTTTAAAGTGAAAGGGTGAAGCGGTGAGGAATGGTTGTCAACCAATGAGGGGGAAGCTCGGCAAAAAATTTGGTGTGGGTTTTTCTTTCGCTGTGGTTGTAACGGCAATGGAGTCTTGCCCTGATTTGAGTTCCCTACTGCTTTTCATAAACTTTTTTGCATGTTTTTGGGTTGAAAGTTTGCTGATTTTTCCTTACTACTTTGAGTGGTCACCGTTTGAGGTACTTGCGACGGATTTGTTGTGTTTGGAGATCTGAGCCAATGGTTTGTTTTGTTTGTTTGTTAGCAATAAATGTTTTCTTTTTGCCATAGCTTACGCTGCATGCACGTTCTTGTACCTAACAAGTAATATATGATATAAAAAAAAAAAAAGAAGTAGAACAAAAAAAGCAAGAAATAACCTCTATCAAACCATCCTCCGTGTCCGCTACACCTGCGGTGATTGAAATTTATTTCCTATTTGGGATAGACTCAACACTACACCAAACTATCACCACTTTTCGGTCTGCAACCTTGCCTTGGGGCAGGTGTAGGCTATCTCTATCCATCCTTTCAGACTTCGGGCTTGTCTCCCCTTCCCTTTCCCTCTGGGTCTACCCCCCTGGGATACTCTATCCTCGCCTCTGGCATCTCACGATGTCCCGAAACCTCTTTACCCCGCTTTTGCTATAGCTTCGCTTAGGATCAGCGCGGTCGGCTACAACCCTTTCTTCATCTTGGGAGACGGCCTGGATTACGGTTTGCGGTACGCGCTTACGATGGATTCCTGTATCCCTCCTCCTGAAGAAACTGGCGGAGTTGTGTCAGGTTTCCTCCACAGGCCAGGGTCGATTTCGCCGCCCTCCTTCCGCACTCATCACTTCAGCTGGTGGTATCCCATCCACTATAGTGACACTATCTCTCTGAGAACAAGGGACTACATGAGAGACGTGGTAAAACAGCTTGCTTTGTTTGGGGCCTGCTGGAGGCCGCCTAGAAGGACACGAACACGATACCGACAGCCTTTTTGTCGCTTTGGGACGGACGCCTTCCTCCTACACTCCCCACGGTTGCGATCGGCTGGCACCCTACTGCTAACCCACCCTTTGGCTGGCACCCTACTGCTACCAGACAGCTTGCATCTTACTGTCCTCTTCACTCTTCGCGGGCTTTGCACTGGCACCCACACCCAAGCTGGCACCTTACTGCTACCCTGGCTGCCACCCTACTGCTACCCCCACTGCGCTGGAGTTCCTCCGGCTTCAACCCACCCCCAGCTGGCACCTTACTGCTACCTCTCGTCAGGGCTTGAAGGTGGCGGTGCCCCTTCTGCCCAACACCTCTTCCTCTAGGTCATAAGGCCGACACCTACCTCTATACCTCCTTGTGAGCCCACACCGGGTGAGGCGTTACCGCCCCAGCTTACATTATTTTGGCTAGTCATCCCTATAGGGGGCGCGTTTTGGGATATTAATTAGTTTCTTTTGTGCCTGCGGGCCGAGATTTCCTCCGGGGTTTTTCCCGATGTTTCCTGCTTGTTTCTAGTTAGGCTTCGCTTATTCTCCGAGTTCGCATGCGAGCTAGGGATGGGTCTGGCTGGGGGCGAGATGTGCGGTTGGCTCCATACCAGAGGGGCTTGGGACGGACAGCTGTTACCTGGCGGGTGGAGGGATGTTTGATATTAAGGGTTTTCTTTTTCCCATAGCTTACCCTGCATGCACCTTCTTGTACCCTAATGAAGTAATTTATGATTTAATAAAAAAAAAGAGAAAAAGAAGAAAAAGAATAACCTCTATCAAACCACGCTCCGCGCCCTCTATTCACCTCTCGCTTGTAAAATTACCACTTTCGGTCACCCCTAAACTCCAGGTTTTTGCGTAGCAACCTGCTCGACACACCAATTTTCGCCTCTCGCTTAGGCTTCACTCTATAAGCGACCCCACTCCTCCCTTGATTCATATCTTCTGCTATTACTCACACCACTGGTAGGGCTTTGCGCGCACAATCCCGCACCTCGGACCGCTCCCACCCCTATGCAGGAAGAACTGCTCAAGTCCCAACTGCTCCTGCCTTGGCACCAGCAGCCCAGAACCACTCCTCCCCACCCCAGAATGCGACACGGTCCTCCTCTGTAGGCCCGCTCGACCCCCACCTCCCTCTCCTCAGAGAGATGTACAACCACACCACCTCCAACCTCGCCACCAATAGAGATGTGTTCCCTAGACTATGGGATGCTTATCTCAGAAACCCAACAGCGGTAGAAGCCTCAATCCTTCCCCTAATCATGACTGTACTTGCAGGAATAGCAGCCCTCCATGCCAGGGTCGGCTCTCTAGAGAGCAAAATTACAACACCCACACAACAAACACAATCCACCGCGAGCCCCTCCCTAGACTCTATTCAAGCCGTAGTGGCTGATCTCTCGCCCAGGGGAGTGACATCTCTCTCAGCAAAGCCTACCGCCGCGGCACATCAACCCCAACCAGCAAAGCAGCTAAAACCAAGCGTAAGAAATCAGCCCCCCCCTCCCATTGCAGCAGCCAGCCCGATGACTGACTTTGACTCTGATATCCGCGGCTATGACACAGCCCTAGAGAAGTGGTATGGTGATCCCAACGCTTACGCAGTTAAAAACCCGCGATCCTGGAAAGACCAGGCCTTCCGCGAGGGAAAATACAGCTCTCACTCGTTCACCCACGGCCACCTAGAGCCATCACTCAACAAGGCTCTTAGTAAAGCCAAATGCAAACTGTCAACCTATGCCGAGGCTGCCGCACCACAAGCGCAACCTGGAGGAAGGAAGTCCAGAAAATCGCAGAGTGGAGAGAAGGCCTCTGTTTCTGCAGCCCTAGTCGCAGCGTCGACGGGTGCGGGCCCCTCAGTTAGAGGGCCACCCCCCCTTCCAGCGGCGGACAGAAGGTTCTTCTGACCCCGCGAGACTCCCCTCCCTCACCAGGACGCGCTTAGGATTGTTGCAACAGCCCCCGACATAGCAGCACAAGTACTAAAGGAAGCGAACTGCCCCCACCCACTATGCTTCAGTGCCTCAGTTAACACCAGGGGTGCCCTCACTCTTACAACCCGCTCCCTACAGACTCCCGCTACAGCCTGCTCCCCATACTATGACGCCCGCGCCGTGTGGTTCAACTAGGCGTTCCCAGTTGGAGAGAACCCGTTCAGGCAATTTAGGCCGGCCCCAAACGAAGTCCAGCTAGCCATTCATGGCTTACCCATCCCCTTCCTCCCGTCGGACCCAGAGGAACTCCGCTTTGAGCTGGCAAACTCTATTCTAAATGCAACAGGCGTGACGATCTTCTCTGCAAGATACTTGCAGCCAAACCATGAAATAAGGGCCACTAAAAATTCTACTTCTATTGTTGTATCGGTTCCTCGTACTGACGTTATGAAGATAGGAAAGACCATTTACCTATACTCCAAGCCCCGCAAAGTGGATGTCTGCCACTCCAAAAGCCACTACATGCAGTGCTGCAAGTGCTGGAAATTTGGACATCCCTCTCTTATGTGCAAGGAGAGCAGCTCAGTCTGCCCACTCTGCTCGGGTTCCCACCCCCGCTCTGCCCATCGGTGCACCAACCCTACATGCCCCAAAGACGGACACCTGAAGGCTCTAGCTGCCTGCGGCCTCCCTCCACCCTTGAAATGCCCCAATTGCTCAAGGGACCAGTCTGCAACCAACAACGACTGCCCCTCCCGACCCAAGCCAGTGGCCAGGGATGACCTACCACCAGCCCAGGAGGAAGAAGGGATGGATACAGGCGAGGATAACTCAAGACCCGCCACTCCTAAGGGGAAAGGCCAACAGACTGACACAAGCGTTGAGGAGACCCGACGCCAAAAGACCTCCCGCACCCACGCAATGGACCTGTTCAAGGCCCCAATACCCAAACGAGTTGGCCCCCACCCCCGTGGGTTGATGCGTTCTCCTCCGAAGACCTCATTTCAGGTGCATAAAGGTGGAGGACTCTACCTGCACCACGCCCATAGGGCCACCTCCCCCACCATCTCTTAAGCAACTTTTCTTTGTTCAACATAACTGCCTGGGAAGCTGGGATGTGTTTCTTTCATTGTTTAATAGCATTCAGTCTCTGAAAGCCCCCCCACAGATAATACTGCTGCAGGACCCCCCTGTGTACCGCAACAGGCTCCCCACTTTTGCGTCTTTTAAATCATTTGCTCCACCATTTAAACAAGGGACACCTCCCAAGGTGGCTACCTACGTTTACATGGATTTTTTGAATGTGTTTGCTGTACTTACTAAATTTTTTAACAGGCCTGATTCTATGGCCATCGATGTTTATTCTCCCCTTGGTCTTTTTGACTCCAAATACTCACAATTCAGGGCATACAACCTGTACTCGACGGTGGGCACTTCCTCTGGAAATAGACCGGTTGACCCTGCTATATGCTTTCCCCTACACCCCTTCCCCACTCTTGTGGCGGGGGACTTCAACATCCACCACTCACAATCTGATCCCCTAAGAACCATTTCTGCGAATGAATTTTCAAATTCCAGCCCGTACTTTGAGAAAGCGCACGACAACGGCTTGGAACTTTGCAACACCCCTGGTGCATACACCAGATTTCCCTTTAACCACAACACTAGGCCCGGGGTTATCGACCTGGCCTTAATCAACTCAACCCTCATTTGCTTTCTACAGTCTTGGTCGAACCACCTACCAGCGACAGGCTCTGATCACCTCCCAATCTCCCTCATGTTCACGGCACCTTTAATCAGGCCACCTCCTCCAACCCCATATTGGCACAATAGAGAATGGACAGTTGCTGCGGAAAAACTGCAAGGAATGTCACTTCCAACACCACGCCCCTACCCGACCCACCTCGCTCTACACAACGGGCTAGAAAGACACATGCTAACACTCACCACACTCATCAAAGCCTGCACCCCAACCAAAAGGGTCTCCGTCCACTCGAAGCCCTCGTGGGACATGACAATCACCCACCTGAGACAAGCACACCACCGGGCCTCGAGGGAACATAGGAAGGACCTCATAGAACAATCCTTGGAAGATCTAAGATCCCACCGCAACCGATACTTCAAGGCAATTAAAAAAGCCAAAGCCAAATACTGGAAAGAGTTCCTCGCCAGAGTAACACCACAATCAGTCTGGAAAGCCAAGAAGGTGGCTATGGGAAGAGATGAAGACAGATTCCTTGACATGCCGGGTGCAAACTCTCCTAACGAAGGCAAGGAAGCTCTTCTAAACCACTTTTTCCCGCCACAACCGCCAACGCAGTCGGTGGCCTACCCGCGATTCGACCCCGAACACCCACCACTAGCCCCCGAAGAGATCTCATCGGCCCTTGGCAAATCCTGGAATACCTCAGCCCCGGGACCAGACCAGATCCCCTACGGGGTCTGGAAAAATGTCCATACTATCAACCCAAAGATACTAACTTCTCTTCTTGCCCCCCTCTTGGCGTACGGACACCACCCGAGGTGCCTCAAGATGTCTAACGGGGTGGTCCAACCTAAACCAGGAAAACCAGATTACTCCACTCCGGCCTCGTTCCTGATTATTGTTCTACTTGAAACCTTCTCGAAGATACTGGAAAGGGTAGTAGCAAGCCGTCTCTCCGTAATAGCCCTCGAAGTGGGGCTCCTGAATCCCAATCAGTGTGGTTCACTCGCCAGACTTTCAACCTTTTATGCCATGGCTGCCCTCACCCAAGAGGTTAGGGCAAGGCAAAACTCCTCCCACAAAGCATCCTCCCTGTTTCTGGACATAAAGTGGGTATTCGACCATGTTTCCGCAATTATTCTTACAGCTAAGCTCAGAGCCAAAGGGACTCCCTGATACCTGGTGGCCTGGGTTCGTTCCTTTCTTACCAATTGTTCATGTCGGTCATTCTTCCAGGGGGCCCCCTGGGTTTTTTCCCCCGTTCAGGTAGGGACTCCTCAAGGATCACCTGTTTCTCCTTTGTTATTTGTGATTTAGGTTTCTGAATTGCAGGTTTCCATACCCCGAGGGGTGATATTTTCCTATGTTGATGATTTTTCAATTACGGTTTCTACTGCTTCTTATAGGGGGAATATTAGGTACCTTCAAGCTTGTTTTTCTTTGCTTCAGAGTAGGGCAGCAAGGATTGGAGTTTCCTTTTCAATTCCCAAGACGGAACTGATACACGGGAGGACGCCTAAAGACAGATCCCCGGTCTCCCACCAACCGATAGCTCTAAACGGCTTTATTTTTTCACCTTCCTCTTCTTTACGATGGCTGGGGTACTGGTTCACACCCACCCTCGAAACTACCACCCACTTCACCAAGAGACTAACAATGGCCTCTGGGGCCTTTTCTGCTATCAGAAGTCTTGCGCCTCCCGGGATTGGAATGCCCCCCCACATGTGCCGGAGGCTCGCTATGGGCCTCATCCTTCCTATCCTCACATATGGAGCCGACCTCCTGGTACCAACACTCGCCACAATGGACAAGATGTCGGTACTGTGGAACAAAGTCATGAGATGGGTTACGAACTGCTTCAGCTCAACCCCAACGACCATTTTGGCCATTGAGGCCTGCCTCCTGCCCCTGGATCTATTAATCACCCCCTGGAGAAGGATGTCGGCGCTTTGTTTAACCTGCTCCTCCCCTGCCCACAATCCAGCGTCTGCTAGGCTCCCCCCAGACTTTCCCTCTTACACCTCCCACCCGGACAGATCCATACACAGGGAGCTGCTCGTGGGGAGACCACAGAACTACATTCCGCTAGGCTGGCGCCAATTCAAAGCTGAACCACTCATGAGGAGACACCTACCCATTGACTCGCTGGCGCACCTCCTGCTGCAGGCCACGAGACAAACTATAAGGTTCCCGCCTGCCTACCCAGCCCTGGAGCCGGGGACGGCTCCGATACTCCCCATCCTATCGAATTACAAAGTCCTCAAGGCCTCACTGAGAAACAGACTCTTAGAAGACTGGATCCACCTGGCCCCACCTCCTCTCTACTACCCATACAAGGCCACACTGAAGCCCCACGCCTTTATGGGTCTCGACCGCTTCACCGCGGGACGCATACACCAAGGAAGGCCAGGGAAAAGCTATCTGGCCGCGCACCACTCTGGGGACGACCCTTAGTCCTCCACCCTATGTACCTTCTGCGAGGAGGGCGAAGAAACGTTCAACCACGCAATACTCCAATGCTCAGCTAAGGCGTATACAAGGTCGCTCTACCTGCATGGGGTTTCCGACATCGGACAAGGCTCAGCAATCTGGTCCTCGCTTCCTGCCATCATTGGCCTCGCCAACTACATCCGCACTACTGGTACCGGATTCCCGCCACCCATGCCGCCGATTAGGCTACTCTCACCCCCTCGGCAGGACCTACCTCCCCCCGCTGCCCTGATTTGAATTCTATACTGCCGCGAATAAACTTTTTTTTCTTCCTGTTTTCATGTTGAATAGTTTGTTGATTTTTCTTTACTGTTTTGAGTAGTCACCATGTGAGGTGCAAGCGACGGATTTGTCGTTATTGGAGATTTAAGCCCATGGTTTCTCTAGTTTGTTTGTTTGGAATTAAGGTTTTCTTTTTGCCATAGCTTACGCTGCATGCAAGTTCTTGTACCTAACCAGGAATATATGATTTAAAAAAAAAAAAGTAAAATAAAAAAAAAAAGAAAAAGTTGAAGAGTTGAAAACCACGCTCCGCGCACTCTATTCACCTCTCGCTTGCAAAATTACCGCTTTTGGTCATCCCTAAACTCCAGGTTTTTGGGTGGCAACCAGGTCGACACACCAATTTTTGCCTCACGCTTAGGCTTCAATCTATAAGCGACCCCACTCCGCACTTGATTCATATCTTCTGCTATGACTCACAACACTTGTAGGGCCTCGCGCCCAGAATCACGCACCTCTGACCGCTCCCATCCCTATGCAGGAAGAACTACTCAAGTCCCAACTGGCCCTCCCTTGGCACCAGCAGCCCAGATCCACTCCTCCCCCCTCCAGAATCCAACACGGTCCTCCTCTGTGGGCCCGCTCGATCCCAACCTCCCTCTCCTCTGAGAGATGTACAACCCCACCACCTCCAATCTCGCCACCAACTGAGAGGTGTTCCCTAGGCTATGGGATACCGATCTCAGACGCCTAACAGCGGGAGAAGCCTCAATCCTCCCGCTAATCATGACAGCACTCGAAGGAATAGCAGCCCTCCATGCCAGGATCAGTTCCTTGGAAAGCAAAATTACAACACTCCTACAAAAAGCCCAACCCACAACAGGCTCCTCCCTAGCCTCTATCCACGCCACAGTGGCTGACCTCTCATCCAGAGTTGCAGCCTCTCTCTCAGCAAAGCCCACCGCCACAGCCCATCAACCCCAACCAGCAAAACAGCTAAAACAGACCGCAAGAAACCAGCCCGCCCCTCTTGCCCCAACAGCCGGTCCGATGCCTGACTTCGACTCCGATATCCCACCCAACGACACAGCCACAGAGAGGTGGTATGGTGATCCCAACGCCTACGCAGTTAAGCACCCGCGATCCTGGTATTCCCAGGCCTTGGGCGAGGGAAAATACTGCGCCTCCTCGTTCACACCTGGCCACCTAGAGCCGTCACTTAACAAGGCTCTTAGTCAGGCCAAATCCAAACCCTCAACCTGTGCCCAGGCTGCCGCACCGCAAGCGCGGTCTGATGGAAGGAAGTCCAAAAAACCGCAGAGTGGGGACAAGGCCTCTGCCTCTGCAGCCCAGGTCGCAGCGTCGATGGGTGGAGGCCCGTCAGTTAGAGGGCCACTCCCCCTTCTGGCTGTGGAGAGAAGGTTCTTCTCACCCTGCGAGACTCACCTCCTTCACCAACACACGCTCAGGATAGTTGCAACAGCCGTAGACATAGCAGCCCAAGTGCTAAAGGAAGCGAACTGCACTCACCCATTATGCTTTAGCCCTTCGGTTAACGACCGGGGTGCCCCCACTCTTACAACCCGCTCCCTACAGACTCCCGCTACCGCCTACTCCCCTTACTACGACGCCCTCGCCGCGAGGTTCAACAAGGCGTTCCCAGTTGGTGAGAACGCGTTCTGGCCGTTCAGGCCGGCCCCGAATGAAATCCAACTAGCCATTCACGGCCTACTCATCCCCTTCCTCCCGTCGGACCCGGAGGAGCTCCGATCTGAGTTGGGCAACTCCATCCTAAAGACAGCAGGTGTGACGATCTTCTCTGCAAGATACCTGCAGCCGAACCCTGAAATAAGGGCCCCCAAAAATTCTACTTCTATTGTTTTATCGGTTCCCCCTACTGACGTTGTGAAGATAGGGTGGACCATTTACCTATACTCCAAGCCCGGCAAAGTGGACGTCTGCCACTCCAATAGCCGCTACATGCAGTGCCGGAAATGCTGCAAATTTGGACAGCCCTCTCCCCTGTGCAAGGAGAGCAGCTCAGTCTGCCCGCTCTGCACAGGCTCCCACCCCCACTCAGCACATCGGTGCACCAACCCTACATGCCCCAAAGACAGACACCTAAAAGCGGTAGCTGCCTGCTGCCTCACCTCACCCTTGAAATGCCCCAACTGCTCTGGGACTCACTCTGCAACCAATAGCGACTGCCCCTCCCGACCCAAGCCAGTGGCCTGGGACGACCTGCCACCAGCCCAAGAGGAAGCAGGGATGAATACCGACGAGGACAACTCAAGACCCGCTACCCCTAAAGGGAAAGGCAAACAAACTGACACCAGCGTTGAGGAGACCCCACGCCAATCAACCTCCCGAACCCTCCCAATGAGCCTGTTTAAGGCCCCAATACCCAAACGAGTTGGCCCCCCCCCACATGGGCTGATGCGTTCTCCTCTGAAGACCCCATGTGAGGTGCATAAAGGTGGAGGACTCTACCTGCACCTCGCCCATAGGGCCACCTCCCCCACCCTCTCTTCACCAACTTTTTTTTGTTCAACATAACTGCCTGGGAAGCTGGGATGTGTTTCTTTCATTGTTTAATAGCTTTTAGTCTGTGAAAGCCCCCTCATAGATAATACTGCTGTAGGACCCCCCCATGTACCGCGACAGGATCCCTATTTTTGCATCCTTTAAATCATTCGCTGCAGCATTTCAACAAGGGACACCTGCCAAGGTTGCCACCTACCTTTACATTGATTTTTTGAATGTGTTTGCTGTACTTCCTGTGTTTTTTAATAGGCCTGACTTTATGGCCATTGATGTTTATTCCCCCCTAGGACTCTTTGACACCAAATACTCACAATTTAGGGCCTACAACCTGTACTCGACAGTTGGCACCACCTCCGGGAACAGAACAGGCGACCCAGCTACATGCTTCCCCTTACACCGTGTCCCCACTCTAGTGGCGGGTAACTTCAACATCCACCATCCACAATCTGACCCTCTAAGAACCATTTCTTCGCATGAATACACAACTTCCAGCCCATACTTCGAGCCAGCGCACGACAAAGGCTACGAACTTTGCAACACCCCTGGAGCGTACACCAGGTTCCCATTTGACCACAACAGTAGGCCAGGGGTGATTGATCTGGCCTTCATCAACTCACCCCTTATTCGTTTCCTACAATCTTGTTTGACCCGCCTACCAGCAACAGGGTCTGATCACCTCCCAATCTCTATCGCGTTCATGGCACCTTTAATCAGGCCACCACCCCCAACCCCATACTGGGACAAGACAGACTGGACAGTCGCTGCGGAAAAATTGAAAGAACTGTCGGTTCCACCACCGCGCCCCATCCCCACCGACCTCGACCTAGACCACTGGCTAGAGAGGCACATGTTAACACTCACCACACTGATCAAAGCCTGCATCCCGACCAAGAGGGTCTGTGTCCACTCGAAGCCCGGGTGGGACATGACAATCACCCACCTGAGACAAATACACCACCGGGTCTCGTGGGAGCATAGGAAACATCCCTCAAAACAATCCTTAGAAGATCTAAGATCCCACCGCAACCGGTGCTACAAGGCAATTAAGTAGGCAAAAGCCAGATACTGGAAAGGGTTCCTGGCCAGCGTGACACCACAGTCAGTCTTGAAAGCCAAGAAGGCGGCCATGGGAAGAGATGAGGACAGATTCCCTGACCTACCGGATGCACACTCGCCTACAGAAATCAACGAAGCTCTGCTAGACCACTTCTTCCCACCAAAGCCGCCAACGCAATCGGTGGCCTACCCACGGTTCGACCCCGAACATCCACCACTACCCCCCGCAGAGATCTCATCTGCGCGTAGCAGATCCTGGAACACCTCAGCCCCGGGCCCAGACCAAATCCCGTACCCGGTCTGGAAGAAAGTCCACGCCATCAACCCGAACATACTCACATCTCTCCTTGCCCCCCTCTTGGCATACAGGTACCATCCAAAGTGCCTCAAGATATCTAACGGGGTGGTCCTACCTAAACCAGGAAAACCAGATTACGCCACCCCCGCCTTGTTCCGAATTATCGTTCTATATGAAACCTTCTCGAAGATACTGAAAAGGATAGTAGCAACCCGCCTCTCCCTCATCGCCAGCGAAGTGGGGCTCCTGAATCCCATCCAGTGTGGTTCACTCGCCGGCCTTTCAACCTTTGATGCCACGGCTGCCCTCACTCAAGAGGTAAGGGCAAGGCAAAACCCCTCCTACAAAGGCTCCTCCCTCTTTCTAGACATAAAAGGATGGTTCGATAATGTTTCCTCCAGCCTTCTTACAGCTAAACTCAAAGCCAAAGGGACTCCCAGATACCTGGTAGGCTGGGTTCGTTCCTTGCTTACAGATCGTTCATGTCCCTTGTTGTTTCAGGCGGCGCCCGTGGTCTTTTCTCCCGTTCAGGTGGGGACTCCTCAAGCGTCCCCTGTTTCTCCTTGGTTATTTGTGATTTATGTTTCTGAATTACATGTTTGCATACCTCAAGGGGTGATCTTTTCGTATGTCGATGATTTTTCAATTACGGTTTCTGCTGCTTCTTATAGGATGAATATTAGGTATCTTCAAAATTCCTGTTTTTTGCTTCAAAGCATGGCAGCGCGGATTGGAGTTTCCTTCTCAATCTCCAAGACTGAACTTATACACTGGAGGATGCCTAAGGACAGATCTCCAATCTCCAACCAACCAATAGCTTTAAATGGTTTTGTTTTTCCACCCTCCTCTTCCTTACGGTTGCTGGGGTACTAGTTCACCCCCACCCTGGAAACAACCACTGACTTCACCAAACGACTCACAATGGCCTCCGTGGCCTTTTCTGCTATCAGAAAGCTTGCGCCTCCCGGGATCGGAATGCCCCCCCACATGTGTCGACGGCTCGCTATGGGCCTCATCCTTCCTATCCTCGCGTACGGAGCTTACCTCCTGATACCATCGTTAGCCAGGACGGACAAGATGTCGGTCCTGTCGAACCAAGTTATGAGATGGGTTACAAACTGCTTCAGCTCAACCCCAACGACTATTCTGGCTATTGAGGCCAGCCTCCCCCCCCTTGAGCAGCTGATCACTCACCGGAGAAGGATGTCGGCACTTCGCTTAGCCTGATCCTCCCCTGCTTACAACCCAGCATCAGCTAGGGTCCCTCCAGACTTCCCCTCCTACACCTCCCACCCAGACAGATCCGCATATAGGAAGCTGCTCAAGGGGAGAACTTCGAACTACATACCGCTGGGCTGGCGCCAGTACAAAGGCGAACAACCCATGAGGAGATACCTACCCATTGAGTCGATGGCACACCCCCTGCTGCAGGCCATGAGACAAACTATAACATTCCCCCCTGCCTATACGGCCCTGGAACCAGGGCTGGCGCTACTACCCCACATCCTACCGGACTACAAAGCCCTCAAGGCCTCACTACGAAACAGACTCTCAGAAGACTGGATACACCTGGCCCCACCCCCACTCTACTACCCAAACAAGGCCACGCTAAAGCCACGCGCCTTCATGGGCCGCGACCGCTTGAACGCGGGACGCGTACACCAAGGTAGGGCCGGGAAAAGATACCTGGCCCCACACCGCTCCTGGGACGACCCCCAGTCCTCCACCTTATGTACCTTCTGTGAGGAGAACGAAGAAACGTTCGCCCACACAATACTCCAATGCTCAGCTAAGACTGATAAGAGGAGGTTCTCCCTCCATGGAGTCTCCGACATCTGCCATGGCTTGCCAATTTGGTCCTCACTTCCTGCCATCATTGGCCTCGCCAATTGCATCCGTACTACTGGCACCGGATTCCCACCACCCATGCCGCCGATTAGGCCGCTCTCACCCTCTCGCAAGGGCTTACCCCCCCCTGCTGCCCTGATTTGAGTTCCATACTGCATTTGATGAATTTTTTTGCATGTTTTTTTATGTTGCAAGTTTGTTGATTTTTTCTTACTATTTTGAGTGGTCACCGTTGGAGGTGCTTGCGACGGATTTGTCGTGTTTGGAGATTTGAGCCCATGGTTTCTTTTGTTTGTTTGTTTGGAATTAAGGTTTTCTTTTTCCCATAGCTTACGCTGCATGCACTTTCTTGTACCTAACAAGTAATATTTGATTTAAAAAAAAAAAAGAAGAAAAAAAAAAAGAAAAAAAGTGAAGAGTTGAAAGCCACGCTCCGTGCCCTCTATTCACCTCTAGCTAGAAGGATTACCGCTTTCGGTCATTCCTAGACTCCAAGTTTTTGGGTGACAACCAGCGCGACACAACAATTTTCGCCCATCGCTTTGGCTTGACTCTATAAGCGACCCCACTCCTCACTTGATTCATATCTTCTGCTATGACTCACCATACTGGTAGAGCCTCGCGCCCTGAATCCGGCACCTCTGACCGCTCCCACCCCTATGCAGGAAGAACTGCTCAAGTCTCAACTGCCACTGCCTTGGCACCAGCAGCCTAGATCCACTCCTCCCACACCCAGAATCCAACACGCTCCTTCTCGGTAGGCCCGCTCGACCCCAACCTCCCTCTCCACAGAGAGATGTACAACCATACCACCTCTAATCTCGCCACCAATAGAGACGTATTCCCTAGGCTATGGGATGCAGATCTCAGAAACCTAACAGCGGGAGCAGCGTCAATCCTTCCCCTGATCATGACCGCACTCGCAGGAATAGCAGCCCTCCATGCCAGGATCGGTGCCTTCGCAAGCAAACTTGCAATACCCTCACAACAAGCCCAACAGACCACGGGCCCCTCCCTAGCCTCCATTCAAGCCACAGTGGCTTATCTTTCATCCAGAGTCGCAGCCTCTCTCTCAGCAAAGCCTGCCGCCGCAGCCCATCAATGCCAAACAGCAAAACAGCTAAAACCGACCGCAAGAAACCAGCCTACCCTTCCCATCCCAACCGCCATCCCGATGACTGACTTTGACTCCGATATCCCCCGCTACGACACAGCCACAGAGAAGTGGTATGGTAATCCCAACACCTGCGCAGGTAAACACGCGCTATCCTGGGAAGCCCAGGCCTTCAGCGCCGGAAAGTACAGCGCCTACTCGTTCACCCCTGGCCACCTAGAGCCATAACTCAACAAGACTCTTAGTAAAGCCAAATGCAAAATGTCAACCTATGCCCAGGCTGCCACACCGCAAGGGCAATCTGATGGAAGGAAGTCCAAAAAATCAAAGAATGGAGACCAGGCCTCTGCCTCTGCAGCCCAAGTCGCAGCGTCGATGTGTGCAGGCCCCTCAGTTAGAGGGCCACCCCTGCTTCCAGCGGCGGAGAGAAGGTTCTTCGCACCCCTAGAGACTCCACTGCCCCACCAGGACGCACTCAGGATAGTCGCAACAGCCCCCGACATAGCAGGAGAAGTACTAAAGGAAGCGAACTGCCCCCACCCACTATGCTTTGGCGCCTTGGTTAACGCAAGCGGTGCCCTCACTCTTACAACACGATCCCTACAGACTCCCGCTACCGCCAACTCCCCATACTATGACGGCCTTGCTGCGATGTTCAACACGGCGTTCCCAGTTGGAGAGAACCCCCTCAGGCTATTTAGGCTGGCCCCCAATGAAGTCCCATTAGCCATTCATGGCCTACCCATCCCCTTCCTCCCGTCGGATCCAGCGGAGCTCCACTCTGAGCTGGGAAACTCTATCCTGAACGCAATAGGCGTGACGATCTTCTCTGCAAGATACCAGTAGCCAAACCCTGAAATAAGGGCCAACAAAAATTCTACTTCTATTGTTGTATTGGTTCCTCGTACTGACGTTGTGGAGATAGGAAGGACCATTTACCTGTACTCCAAGCCCCCCAAAGTGGATGTCTGCCACTCCAAAAGCCGCTACATGAAGTGCCGGAAGTGCTGGAAATTTGGACATCCCTCTCCTATGTGCAAGGAGAGCAGCTCAGTCTGCCCACTCTACTCTGCCTCCCACCCCCGCTCAGCCCATCGGTGCACCAACCCCACGTGCCCCAAAGACGGACACCTTAAGGCTGTTGCTGCCTGCTGCCTCACTTCACCCTTGAAATGCCCCAACTGCTCAGGAGATCACCCTGCAACCAATAACGACTGCCCCTCCCGACCCAAGCCAGTGGCCTGGGACAACCTGCCACCAGCCCAGGTGGAAGCAGGGATGGATACCGGCCAGTATAACTCAAGACCCGCCACCCCTAAAGGGAAAGGCAAATAGACCGACACCACCGTTGAGGAGACCCCATGCCAATCAACCTCCCGCACCCTCCCAATGAGCCTGTTCAAGGCCCCAATACCCTAACGAGTTGGCCCCCCCCCCCTGGGGGCTGATGCGTTCTCCTCTCTAGACCCTATTTCAGGTGCATAAAGGTGGAGGACTCTACCTGCACCTCGCCCATGGGGCCACCTCCCCCAACCTCTCTTAAGCAACATTTCTTTGTTCAACATAACTGCCGGTGAAGCTGGGATGTGTTTCTTTCCTTGTTTAATAGTTTTCAGTCTTTGAAAACCCCCCCACAGACAATACTGCTGCAGGACCCCCCTGTGTACCGCAACAGGCTCCCCACTTTTGCATCTTGTAAATCATTTGCTCCACCATTTAAACAAGGGACACCTCCCAAGGTGGGTACCTACGTTTACCTGGATTTTTTGAATCTGTCTGCTGTACTTCCTATGTCTTTTAACAGGCCTGACTTCATGGGCATTGATGTTTATTCTCCCCTAGAACTCTTTGACTCCAAATACTCACAATTTGGGGCATACAACCTGTACTCGACGGTGGGAACTTCCTCTGGAAACAGAAAAAGCGACCCAGCTACATGCTTTCCCCTACATCCCTTCCCCAATCTTGTGGCGGGGGACTTCAACATCCACCATCCACAATCCGATCCCCGGAGAACCATTTCTTCAAATGAATTTTCAACTTCCAGCCCTTACTTTGAGCAACCGCCCGACAACCGCTGCGAACCTTGCAACACCCGGGGAGCATACACCAGATTTCCCTTTGACCTCAACACTATGCCCGGGGTTATTGACCTGGCCTTTGTTAACGCACCCCTCACTTGCTTTCTACAAACCTGGTCAACCCGCCTACCAGCAACAGGCTCTGATCACCTTCCGATCTCAATCATTTTCACCGCACCTCTACTCAGGCCGCCACCTCCGACCCCACCCTGGGACAAGACAGACTGTACAATCGCTGTGTAAAAATTGAAAGGACTGTTGGTTCCCCCACCGCGCCCCAACCCCACCGACCTCGATCTAGACAACTGGATAGAGAGACACTAACTAAGACTCACCATACTAATCAAAGCCTGCACCCCAACCAAAAGGGTCTCCATTCACTCGAAGCCCTGGTGGGACATGACAATCACCCACCTGAGACAAGCGCACCACCGGGCCTCTAGGGAACATAGGATAGACCCCACAGAACAATCCTTAGAAGATCTAAGATCCCCCCGCAACCGCTACTTCTAGGCAATTAAGAAGGCCGCAGTCAAATACTGGAAAGAGTTCCTGGCCCGAGTGACACCACAGTCAGTCTGGAAAGCCAAGAGGGCGGCCATGTGAAGAGATGAAGGCTGATTCCCTGCCCTGCCGTGTGCAAACTCTGGTAACAAAATCAACGAAGCTCAGCTAGACCACTTCTTCCCACCAAAACCACCAATGCAATCGGTGGCCTACCCACGATTCGACCCCGAACACCTACCACTAGCCCCAGAAGAGATCTCATCTGCCCTTGGCAGATCCTCCAATACCTCAGCCCCTGGCCTAGACCAAATCCCGTACCGGGTCTGGAAGAAAGTCCACAACATTAACCCAAACATACTCACATCTCTTCTGGCCCCCCTCTGGGCATACGGGCACCACCAGAGGTGCCTCAAGATGTCTAACGGGGTGGTCCTACCTAAACCAGGAAAACCACATTACTCCACCCCGGCCTCGTTCCGGATTATTGTTGTACGTGAAACCTTCCCGAAGATACTGGAAATGATAGTAGCAACCCGCCTGTTCCGACTCCGTTGCCGTGACAACCACAGCGAAAGAAAAAACCACACCAAATCTTTCGCCGAGCTTTCGCCTCATTGGCCCACAACCAATTCTCACCGCTTCTCCTAACACTTTTAAAGACTTTTCATCAACAAATCACCCTCAATAATTTGTTTCAATCTATCTTTATCAACTGAGTTCTTCACTGGTCCCCTCTGATGGCTCCCAGAGGCAGAGGAAGAGGCAGAGGTGCCACAAACCCGCTTGCCACCCCTTTCAACCCCAGCCCCCGCCCACAACAACACTCCTCACCAGCAGACACTGATATGGAAGAGGATTCCCCCTCTCCTGTCGAGACTGTTGTCGATGCCAGCAATCCTCCAGACTCTGAACCTGACGAACAACCTCTTTCTTTGGAATTACTTGATAGAGTCACAGATACTCTCTTTGAAAGACAAAACGATGCCGCCGGAAACATCAATCAAATGTCACACCGCCTTCAAGCCCTGGAAGCGCATATGTTGGTTGTCCAAGAACGCCACATCAAAGACAGTCAAGAACTTAAAGACCAAGATGCCACTTTCACCACTCAAGTCACGGCCCTTCAGGCTCAACTACAACAACACCCTAGCCCCCCTACCACTACCCATCTACCAGCACCCCCACCACAGCAGACCTGGGCCCAGAAAACGTCCAAAACACTCCCTACCAAGTCTACAACAGCCTCACCAGCTAAAAATGCAACCACTGCAGTTTTGATGAAACGCGACCGTATAATTGTGATTGAAAGAGATGGAACACCTCTTCCAGAAGACACCAACCACCTCACCATCTGCGATGCTGTCAACAGAGCAATTAAAAAGCAATGGATCTCCAACATAGAGTTCGTGCCCAACCACCATGTCCTCCTAATCACCAAGGATAACATTCCTGCCTCCGGTGTCCTCAAAAGCCATCGCTGTGCAATTGAGGAAGCCGTTAGAACTACCGTTCCTGCTGCCGATGGCCTCAGAAAGGATGAAATCTGGCACAAGGTCATCATCCACGGCATTCCTACTACCTCCACCTTCTCCACTGTGCAAGCTGAGGTTGAAACCTTCAACCCTGGCACCCACCTCCCCCGCCATCCCAGGTGGCTCACCACTGATGCCCAACGCAAGGATAAAACAGCTTCTACTATGGTCCTTACCATTGCCGGCAAAGACCCAACCGACAAAGCCCTCAGCAGAGGCCTCTCACTCTTTGGAAGGAAATTCAAAGTCCAACGCTACCTCACCTTTGGTCCTGACACCCAATGCTCTAGATGCTTAGAATTCGGACACCACCCCTCTCATTGTACCAAAACCCCCTGCTGCGCTATCTGCTCCCAGGAGCACCCAGCCCCCCTTCACACTTGTGGAAGATCAGACTGCCCTACCAAGGGCAAACCGTGTCTTCACACTACCATCCTCTGCCTCAACTGTGGCAACAATCACCTTGCTACCTCCAAAGAGTGTCCCACTTACCATCACGCACACCAGGCAGCAACTGATAGGAGGAACAGAGCAGCTGAGGTTTCAATTACTTGTAGTTCCTTTATTTGTTAGGCTTCAGGCGGGTTGGAGGATTTCCTTACTAAGTCGTTGTTTGCGCTTTGGCCACAGGTGCCCACTGGAAAGTTGACACTATCATATAGGAGATGGGATTTCGGGCGGGAATGTTTGTTGCCTTGAATATTTGTTTGCTAGTGCCGCTTCATAGCCTCGGGCTCCATAAGCGAGACAATGATAAATAATAAAAATAATAACCCGCCTCTTCCTCATCGCCCGTGAAGTGGGGCTCCTGAATCCTAATCAGTGTGGTTCACTTGCTGGGCTTTCAACCTGAGATGCCACGGCTGCCCTCACCCAAGAAGTTAGGGCAAGGCAAAACCCCTCCAACTAAGCCTCCCCCCTGTTTTGAGACATAAAGAGAGGGTTCGATAATGTTTCCTCTAGCCTTCTTACAGCTAAACTCAAAGTCATAGGGACTGCCAAATACCTGGTATCCTGGGTTCGTTCCTTTCTTGAAAATCCTTCATGTTATTTGTTGTTTCAGGGGGCCCCTGGGGTTTTCTCTCCCGTTCCGGTGGGGACTCCTCAAGGATCACCTCTTTCTCCTTTGTTATTTCTTCTTTATCTTTCTGAATTGCAGGTTTCTATACCTCGCGGGGTGATCTTTTCCTATGTTGATGATTTTTCAATTACGGTTTCTACTGCTTCTCATAGGGGGAATATTAGGTATTTTCAAGATTGTTTTCTTTGCTTAAGAGCAGGGCAGCAGGGATTGGAGTTTCCTTTTCAATCCCCAAGACGGAACTGATACACTGGAGGACGCCTAAGGACAGATCTCCAATCTCCAACCAACCGATAGCTCTGAATGGCTTTACGTTTCCACCCTCCTCTTCTTTACGATAGCTGGGGGACTGGTTCACCCTCACCCAGGAAACAACTACCCACTTCACCAAATGACTCACAAGGGCCTCGGGTGCCTTTTCTGCTATCAGAAGGCTTGCGCCTCCCGGGATTGGAATGCCCCCGCACATGTCCCTGAGGCTCGCTATGGGCCTCATCCTTCCTGTCCTCACGTATGTAGCTGACCTCCTGATACCAACACTCTCAACCACAGACAAGATGTCGGTCCTGTAGAAGAAAGTCATGAGATGAGTTACGAACTGCTTCAGCTCAACCCCAACGACCATTTTATCCATTGAGGCCTGCCTCCCCCCACTGGATCTGTTGATCACCCACCGGAGTAGGATGTCGGCACTTCGTTCTGCATGCCCATCCCCTGCATACAACCCATCGTCGGCTAGGCTCCCCCCTGACTTCCCCTCCTACACCTCCCACCCAGACAGATCTGTACACAGGAAGCTGCTTGAGGGGAGAACCCAGAACTACATCCCGCTAGGCTGGCGCCAATACAAATCTGAACAACCCATGAGGAGACACCTACCCATTGACTCATTGGTGCACCTCCTGCTGCAGGCCACGAGACAAACTATAACGTTCCTGCCTGCTTACCTGGGCCTGGAGCCGGGGCTGGTTCCACTACCTCCCGCCCTACTGAATTACGAAGTCCTCAAGGCCTCACTGAGAAACAGGCTCCTGGAAGATTGCATACTCCAAGCTCCACCCACTCGCTACTACCCGTACAAGGCCACACTAACGCCAGACGGCTTCATCGGCCTGGACCGCTTTACCGCAGGACGAATGCAACAAGGCAGGGCCGGGAAAAGCTAGCTGGCCGCGCACCACTCCTGGGACGACGCCCAGTCCTTCACCCTATGCACCTTCTGCGAGGAGGACGAGGAGACGTTCACCGACACAATACTTCAATGCACAGCTAAGGCTGATAAGAGGACGCTCTACCTCCATGGGGTTTCCGACATCGGCCCAGGCTCACCAATCTGGTCCTCGCTTCCTGCCATCATTGGCCTCGCCAACTACATCCCCACTACTGGTACTGGATTCCCGCCACCCATGCCGTCGATGAGGCATCTCTCAGCCATTCGGGAGGACCTACCTCCCCCCGCTGCCCTGATTTGAGTTGCATACTGCTGTTGATGAATTCTTTTATGTTTTTTTACGCGGAAAGTTTGTTGATTTTTCATTAATATTTGGAGTGGGCACCGATTGTGGTGCTTGCGACGGATTTTTCGTTTTTGGAGATTTGAGCTGATGGTTTCTTTTGTTTGTTTGTGTGGAATTAAGGTTTTCTTTTTGCCATAGCTTACGCTGCATGCATGTTCTTGTACCTAACAAGCAATATATGATACAAAAAAAAAAAAAGAAAAAAAAAAGATGCAGAGTTGAAAGCTATAGTTACCAATCTCACCAACCAAGTTGCGCATCTTCAGTCCCAACAGCATATACAACAACCATCTACCACCCACTAATCTACCATACCGCCACCTGTTACCACGCAAACCTGGGCCTAGAAAGCATCTAAAGCACTCCCTGTCAAGCCTAGAACACGCTCACCAAAGAAAACGAGCCCCTCAACTCTCCACACAAAACACGACCATATAATTATTGTTGAAAGAGATGCAACTACACTACCAGACGACACCAACCACCTTGCTATACGCGATGCTGTCAATTCCGCTATCAAGACATAACTGGTATCCAACATTGAATTCACCACCACTTACAACGTCCCCCTTATTACAAAAGACAACATACCTACTTCTACCATACTTAAGAACCACCGCTTTGCCATTGAGGAGGCTATCAGAGCCAGCATACCTACTGCTAAGGGCCTCAGAAAGGTTGAGGTCGGGCAAAAGGTCATCATCCATGGCGTCCCCACCACAGTCACCTTCCCAACTGTCGTGGCTGAGATTGATACTTTCAATCTAGGCATCCACCTTCCCCGCCATCCCTGGTGGCTCACCACTGAAGCCCAGCATCTGATCAAGGCAGCATCAGCCATGGTTCTCACCATTGCAGGCAAAAACTCTGCTGAAAAAGCCCTCCGTGGAGGCCTCTCACTCTTTCGCAGGAAACACAAAGTTTAGTGTTATCTATCCTTTGGTCCTGACACCCAATGCTCTAGATGCCTTGAATCCGGTCACCACCCTTCTCAATGCACCAAAGCCCCTCACTGTGCTATTTGTTCTCAGGAACACGCAGCCCACCTTCACACTTGCGGTAACCTTTTTCCTTTTTTCTTCTATTTTTCTTTTTTCATATCATATATTACTTGATTAGGGTACAAGAACATGCATGCAGCGTAATCTAGGGTAAAAAGAAAACCCTTAATAGCAAACATCCCTCTCCCCACCAGGTAAAAGCCATCCGTTCCAAGCCCCTCTGGTCTGGAGCCAACCGCACATCTCTCCCCCAGCCAGACCTATCCCTAACTCGCAAGCGAACTCAGAGAGCAAGAAAAGCCTAACTAGAAACAAGCAGGAAACATCAGGAAAAACCCGGCAGGAAATCTCAGCCCAATGGCACAAAAGAAACCCATTAATATCCCCGAATGAACCCCCTATAGGGATGAGTAGCCAAAAAAGTGTAAACTGGGGTGGTAACGCCTCACCCAGTGTGGGCACACAAGGAGGTGTGGAGGTAGGTGTCGGCCTTGTCACCTGGAAAAAGAGGTGTTGGACCTGAAGGGCAGTGCTACCTCCAAGCCCTGACGGGAGGTAGCAGTAAGGTGCCAGCTGGGCTTGGATTGTTGCCGGAGGAACTCCAGCAGAATGGCGGTAGCAGTAGGGTACCAGCCGGGGTAGCAGTAAGATGATAGGTTCGGTGTGGGGGCTAGTGCAAAGCCCGTGAAGAGTGAAGATGGCAGTAAGATGCAAGCTGTGTGCTAGCAGTAGGGTGCCAGCCGAGGCGTGGTGTAGCAGTAGGGTGCCAGCCAATCGCAACTGTGGGGAGTGTAGATGGAAGGCATTGCTCCCTAAGCGACAAAAGGGCGGTTGGTATCGTGTTCGTCTCCTACTAGGTGGCCTCCATCAGGCCCCTAACAAAGCCTGCTGTTTTACCACGTCTCTCATGTGGTCTCTTGTTCTCAGAGAGATAGTGTCACTGTAATGGATGGCATACCACCAGCTGAAGCGATGAGCGTGGAAGGAGAGTAGCGAAACCGACCGTGGCCTGTTAGGTAAAGCTGACACAACTCCTACAGTTTCTTTCGGAGGCGTGATACAGCAATCGAGCGTAATCGGGTACCGCAAACCGTAATCCCAGCCGTCTCCCCAGATGAAGAAAGGGTTGATGCCGACCATGCTGATGCTATGCGAAGCTAAAGCAAAAGAGCGGTAAAGAGGTTCTTGGCCATCGTGAGATACCAGAAGGGAGGATAGAGTATCCCAGGAGGGTGGACCCCCAGGGAAAGGAAAGGAAAGGCAGACTTGAAGTCTAAAAGGATGAATAGAAATAGCCTACACCCCCCCCAAGGGGAGGGTACAGACCCAAAAGTGGTGATAGTTTGGTGTGGTATTGAGACTATGCCAAATAGGAAATAAATTTCAATCACCAGAGGTGTAGCTGAGACGGAGGATGTTCACACTTGTGGCATTTCTTTTTTTTTTTCTTCTTTTTTTTTTTTCTTTTTCATACCATATATTACTGGATTAGGGTACAAGAACGTGCATGCTGGGTAAGCTATGGCAAAAAGAAAACCCTTAATTTCAAACATCCCTCCCCCCGCCAGGTAAAAGCCCTCCGACTCAAGCACCTCTGGTATGGAGCCAACCACATATCTCGCCTCCAGCCAGACCCATCCCTACCTCGCAAGCGAACTCGGAGAATAAGAGAAGCCTAACTAGAAACAACCAGGAAATATCAGGAAAAACCCCGCAGGAAATCTCGGCCTGAAGGCACAAAAGAAACCAATTAATATCCCAAAATGCACCCCCTATAGGGATGACTAGCCAAAGAGTGTAAACTGGGGCGGTGACGCCTCACCCAGTGTGGGCTCACAAAGAGGTATGGAGGTAGGTGTCGGCCTTGTCACCTAGATGAACAGCTGTTGGGCAGAAGGGGCAACGCCACCTTCAAGCCCTGACGAGAGGTAGCAGTAAGGTGCCAGCTGGGGGTGGGTTGGTGCCGGAGGAACTCCAGCGAAGTGGGGGTAGCAGTAGGGTGCCAGCCAGGGTAGCAGTAAGATGCCAGCTTAGGTGGGGGTGCGAGTGCAAGGCCTGCGAAGAGTAAAGACAGCAGTAAGATGCAAGCTGTGTGGTAGCAGCAGGGTGCCAGCCAAGGAGTGGTGAAGCAGTAGGGTGCCAGCCGATCGCAACCGCGGGGAGTGTAGGAGGAAGGCATCCGTCCCAAAGCTACAAAAAGGGCTGTCGGTATCGTGTTCGTGTCCTGCTAGGTGGCCTCTAGCAGGCCCCAAACAAAGCCAGCTGTGTTACCAGGTCTCTCATGTATTCCCTTGTTCTCAGCGAGATGGTGTCACCATAGTGGATGGAATACCACCAGTTGAAGCGATGAGTGAGGAAGGAGGGTGGCGAAATTGACCGTGGCCTGTTGTGGAAAACTGACACAACTCCCCCGGTTTCTTTAGTAGGAGGGATACAGGAATCCATCGTAATCGCGTGCCGCAAACCGTAATCTCAGCCGTCTGCTAAGATGAAGAAAGGGTTGTAGCCAACCGTACTGATGCTAAGTGAAGCTCGAGCAAAAGCGGGGTAAAGAGGTTTCTGGACATCGTGAGATGCCAGAGTGGAGGATAGAGTTTCCCAGGGGGTAGACCCACTGGTAAAGGGATGGGGAGACAAGCCGGAAGTCTAAAATGATGGATGGAGATAGCCTATACGCCCCCCAAAGGGAGGGTGCAGACCGAAAAGGGGTGATAGTTTGGTGTGCTGTTGAGTCTATCCCAAATAGGAAATAAATTTCAATCACCAGAGGTGTAGTGGAGACGGAGGATGTATGGTCCCCATTATTATTATTATTGTTATATATCATTGTCTCGCCTGTGGAGCCAGGGCTATGAAGCGGCACTAATATACGACTTATCAAGGCAACAAACCTGCGCATCCAAGAATCCCGTCTCCTAAATGGTAGTGTCCACTTTTGAGTGGGCACCCATGGCCAAAGCGCAAATAACAAGAAGTAAAAAAATCCTCCTAGGCGCCGAAAGCCTAACAAATAAAGGAAATACAGGTAGCTGCAACCTAAGATGCCCGGTTCCTCCTCTCAGTTGCTGCCTGGTATGCGTGTAGACAGGTTGGACACTCCTTGGAGGTGGCCAGGTGGTTCTTGCCACCGTTGAGGCAAAGGATAATAGTGTGGAGGCACGGCTTGCCTTTGGTAGGGCAGTCTGATCAGCCGCAAGTGTGAAGATGTGCTGGGTGTTCCTCAGAACAAATAGCACAGTGAGGGGTTTTGGTGCATTGAGGAGGGTGGTAACCGAATTCAAGGCATCTGGAGCATTGAGTGTCAGGACCAAAGGATACATAACGCCGCACTTTGTGTTTCCTGCCAAAGAGCGAGAGGCCTCTGCGGAGGCCTTTTTCTGTCGAGTCTTTGCCAGCAATGGTGAGAACCGTGGCCGATGCTGCCTTGTTCTGATGCTGGACTTCAGTCATGAGCTACCTGTGAGGGCAGGGAAAGTGGAGGCCTGGATTGAAAGTTTCAATCTCAGCCCGGACAGTGGAGAAGGTGACCGTAGTGGGGATGCCGTGCATGATGACCTCTTACTGGACCTCATCCTTTCTGAGGCCGTTAGCAGCAGGTATAGTGGCTCTGATAGCCTCCTCAACGGCAAAGCGGTGGTTCTTAAGTATGGCAGAGGCAGGTGTGTTGTCTTTTGTAATCAGGAGGACGTTGTGAGTGGGGGTGAATTCAATGTTGGATACCAGTTGCTTCTTGATAGCTGCATTGACTGCATGGCGTATGGCATGGTGGTTGGTGTCTTCTGGTAGTGTAGTTCCATCTCCTTCAACAATAATCGTATGGTCGTGTTTCGTGAAAAGAGGTGAGAGAGTCGTTTTCTTTGGTGAGGGTGTTGTTGGCTTAACTGGGAGTGCTTTTGATGCCTTCTTGGCCCAGGTTTCCATGGTAGGAGGTGGTGGTATGGTAGACTGGTGGGTGGTAGATGGTTGTTGTATGAGCTGTTGGGACTGAAGATGCGCAACTTGGTTGGTGAGATTGGTAACCATAGCTTTCAACTCTTCATTATCTTGGATGTGGCGGTCCTGGACAACACGGAGGTGTTTCTCTAAGGCAGCATTGGTGACTTGCGTAACCTTCTATCTGGCTATCATGGCGTTGAGATCGTTTCTGAGTTGGATGACATGAGTGGTATTGGAATCAGATGCTGTGTCCTCCTCTTCTGAGAGGTGGAGTGCAGTGCCAACTGTGTAGATGGGTGATGGGGTATCATCAGCCATCTTAGTGTCCTCAGGCGAGGCTGGGTTCTGGGAAGAGGTGGGGTGAAAAGGGGGTGCAAGAGGGTTTGCAGCCCCCTTACCTTTCCCTTTGCGTTTGGAAGACATCAAAGGTGATGGAAAGGGTGACTCAGTTGATAAAGGTATTGGAAAACAAATAATAAAGGCTTATTTGTTTGTAGAAAGTATTTAAAGTGGATAGGGAAGTGGTGAGAATTGGCTGTGGACCAATGAGGTGGAGGCTCGCCGAAGAAATTGGTCTGGTTTTTTCTTTCGCAGGGGTTGCAACGGCAATGGAGTCTAGCTATGGTTCTCACTATTGCCGGCAAAGACTCCACTGACAAAGCCCACACCAGAGGCCTCTCACTACTTGGGAAGAAGTTCAAAGTGCAATGCTACTTGTCCTTTGGACCTGACACCCAATGTACAAAATGCCTGGCCTTTGGCCACCACCCCTCCCACTGTACCGGCACCCAACATTGCAGCATCTGCTCCATGGAACACCCAGCACACCTGCACACCTGTGGCAGATCAGATTGTCCTGCCAAGGGCAAAGCATGTTTGCATACCACCCTCAAATGCGTCAACTGTGGCGACTCCCACCAGGCAAATTCTCAGGAATGTCCCACATACCTCAAAGTACACCAAATGGCAACTGAGAGAAGGAACAGCACTGTCTAGGGTTATTACTTTTGTTTCCTATATTTGTTAGGCATCAGGCGGCTTGGAGGATTTCTTTTTGTTATTATGGCTCATGACCTGGCCCAAACGAACGTTGCTATCTTTCAATATGAGACGTGATATCTGATAGACACCCTTGCGTGGTGTAACCTTTTGTATGTTAGTTAGCTTCATACCCGCAGCGGCTCCATAAGCATAGTGATACATAATAATTATAATAATAATAAAGACTATTTGTACCTAATGGCCAGGAGCTATACACTACGATTGGCAAAGGATGTTACGACGAAAGGATTGCAGGACATTTCGGGCAAGAGGAAACCTTGAAAATGATCATGTGAGCCATATATTGGAAAGGACATGTGGATTGGATCAACAACCATATGCCATCCTGCAATAATTGCCAATATATTACATTGCCTAGACGTCCTAAGCATGCACTATTGCAAACTTTGCAAATAGCATACACTGCATAGGCATCTATATCAGTGGACTTTATCACACAACTACCAGAGTCGCAAGGATGCACTCTGATTATGGTAGTAGTTGATCGCTTTACAAAAATAGCATACTTCATCAGACTACAAATATCAGCTACTGCTAAAGATGTCGTAAATAAATTTCTACAGAAAGTTGGAGGCTAGACAGCCTACCAACCAAAATCGTCTTGGATATGGACTTCAAGTTTGCCGGAGAATTCCGGAAATCTCTTTGCAAGGTATTAGAAATCCTGCTATGAATGTCAATTGCTTACCACTCTCAAACTGTAGGACAGACACAACATACCCACTATGTACTGGAAGGATAGCTGCCAGGTTTTGTCAACTATAATTAGGATGACTGGTATCAGTTATTATCATTAGCTGAACATGCCTATAGCAACTCTACTACAAGCACCCATAGGATGTCCCCATTTTATGCGAACCACAAATTCCATCCACTGACACAGTGGATGAAAGAGCTAGAAGCTCAAAATCAAGTAGCGACACTTTATGCCTAGTGGATTAAGATAATACATGAACAAGTAAGAGGGTCACTAGGAAAACGAAGCGAAGGAATGGCAAAATATGGTGACCGAAAGGCTATACAACAACAGGACTTCAACATCGGAGACAAAGTAATGCTGAACGCAAAAAATATTCTTATGCGATTAAAATCAAAAGGCTCAGCCAGCAGCTTTACAGTGCCTTCCAATCCTTGGAAAACTGCGGATTACGAGCTTACAAGTACAACATATCCAATCAATACAACATTCATCCCATATTCCATGTTGCATTACCGGAACCCTATCGCGAATGAGTTCATAGCAATCTACAGCAACCTTCTCGAGATCCTGAGGATATTGATAGCAATCTACAAGGGGAGGTTGAAAAAATAACAAGAAGCGAGATACATTCTTACAGGAAATGGGTACACAGCCGCTATCAATAAAAGTGATAACTCTGGTACTTCGTCAAATGGCAAGTATGTTCTGCAGATCGGAACATATCGGAGCCAGCTACCAGTACGGAAAATGCAGATGAAGTTGTGGAATGTTTTCACAATGAAAATCTGGACATGTCGGGCAGAGTAGAACTAAGATAGTGAGGAAAGAGTTTTCCTACCAGCACCAAGAAGACGTGGAAGGTGTTTCACCTGGACTACAGAGAGTCTTCAAATCTACTTGGAAAAGTTTATAATGGTAGTCGAGGCAAAGCCTGGTAGGAGAGAGCTCATGTTAGGAATATGAAAATCGGAGACAAGTGCACAGACCTCCTGGTAGGCTAACTATGCACAGACCCTCAATTTACTGGGACCAACGCCACCCTGCAGCCCCCTTATAAGACCCCCACGACCTTAGTGAAATTTCGTGTGTTGTGTCCCATAACTGCAATGTTACATCAATGAAGCATATACAATATTACCATATATGTTGCGGCCATCTGTCCGCCCGCATTATGGTCGCAGGCTATGTATGAGGGCACCTTTGGCGATATCTGAGATGTGGAATGGAAGGAATCCAGCAGAGATGCATTCAAACAATAGGCTTCAAGCTTAGGATTCCTAATTATGGGCCGAAGGTGATGGGACATTTGGGACAAAATACTCCAAAGGATGTCTGATTAGTGGAGGCTATTGAGGACATACCGAATCCACTCATATCCTTCTAAGATGAGCTGTCGCTTGATTGGTCTTAGTAATAGGACTGCTCTATGGAGGCAGGTAGACCAAGGGGAGGCACACTCAGACAAGAAGACCTAGATAAGTCAAAGACCCTTAAGACACTGACATATCAGGCTTGAACTTGCGATTGGTGCCAGGTGGCCCAGCATGAAACTGACCACTGCATGACCAAAGAGACCGCTGGAATAATAGTCAATAAGACTAAAGTAATATAATGGTCTATGTGCATGACCAAGTTGAAAGGCACTGTTTGGTATAACAAATAGCACAGTTATGTCAATAGAGCAATCTTGTTCCGTAACCGCGAAAGGGGATAAAAGGTTTCACCATGAAACGGTGTTTGCACTTATAAGATTCTAGATGTTTGAGTATTAAAACCAGAGTGGTACTTGGGAGACATAGTAGTTAGAAGTAGTCCGCGAACACTAAGACAGGGGATAAAAATATCAAAGTTCCTTCCAAGCTTGACAGATATCACTAAGCAATAGAGAAGAGATCTGATCAATATAATATTGTTCTTCATTGTAAATCTTTACCTTACATATTTTATCGAGAGGAGCCTTTCTCAACAGATTCTCTAATCGAAGATTTTGGCCTACATCCCTCTATTATACTAGAGTGTGGCATCCTCTTAACAGAAAGCCTCAACATGATGAGAAGCGAAGAAAGACAGTGAGAAGAGGAGGAGATTGGCTGTCACCCCTAGGCTGAAGCCATCATAGGAGGAGAGAGGAGTGGGGGGCTATTGTGAGATTCCTGCATTGAGGGTTGATTTCAAGAGTGAGGAAAATGGAGGGACAGAGGATGAAACTCACTATCAAGCCACATCAGCCCTCTTATATGGTTCTTCACCTAACCCACTTACAAATCCCAACAGCTATAAGTTGCAATTGCCACTCATAAACTCTTGTAATATAAAAATCATATGACCTCATTATTGGTCATGTGTGTGAGCCACATGACCTCTTAATCGGTCATGTTGATGAAATAACATATCCTCCTGCGCAGCTCTCTGCATCATATGCATAGCCTTTTTGACCTCTTAATCGGTCATGTGCATGCAAGTAAACCTTAGTGCACAGCCTCCTTTGTCTTATGTACAGCCTCCATGACCTCTGAATTGGTCATGTACATGAAATCATAATATAACAAATAAAACCCTATGACAAACATCCTTGTCATGGTACTAACATCTCTATCCACTCTAGATAAACTAGAATTGTAATATTTAGCACCTACCTTTATAAGAAAACCAGTTAATGTTCAGTTCTAGTAAGCATTGGTATTGCAAGAATATAGTAGTCAACTTATTCTACTTTGCCAAAGATTAGAATCCGGAAGGACATCTCTTGAGGACTGTTTTAGCTTCAATTCCATATATTAGAGAGACAAGATTATAGTATCTTACCTTATTCCACTCTATGAAAAGATGAGTACTATTGATAGTAGTATATAGTACCAGGACAAATCTTATCGCTGGTGACCTGTTTGACACCAAAAATGCCATTGTTCGGGTCCTAAGAACTCCACTATCTTTTATGTACCTTGTTGAATTTGTGGTGAAATTGCAATTCTGCCAATTATAAATTGCTAATTTAAATATTAAAGTAAATGGTATCTGATTGTGTGAACTGCAATCATTTGAAATTTGCCCTTTTAAAATCAGGTACCTTTTGGTATGGGTCACCATACAAATTCTCAAGCCCTGGTGCCTGGATCTCAACACGCCCATCATGTTAAGCTATACAGAACACGGAAGCATGAAGGTAATTATAAAAATCCTTATTGCTGCATTGCTCGGCTTCCCACTAGTGGTTGATATAAATATCATTTTAATTAGTCCAGTGGTGCAGGTCAGGTCCCTGGGGATTTTTGTGACCTCCAATTTCATCTATTTCACTGTGTTTTGTGGGTACTTGGGAGCATCAATGATGATTTTTGTCTAAGAACTATACAAACAATTGAAGATAGAGCTAGCTATCATACCTCTACTGTTATCAAGAAATTCTAGCTTCTTCATACAGTTAAGCAAATAGACTAGCCACCCCATTCTCCCAATATAAATCCTATTGAAAATGTATTATTACTTTAAAAATGCAGCTATAGAAGATTATTCAAAATCCTTATTGACATTCTCATGGCTAAGACAAGATTATTTGCCTTGTATAAAAGCTATGGAATGGTTTGCCATGGCATAGGATATATAAATAGATCTATGGCATGCCTACCAGAATGGTAAACTTACAGAAAGCTCATGGTGGTCCTACTCACTAGTAGTTACTGTATGCTCTCGTCTCCGTAAACTAGTATCATTATTTTAAATTTATGATATTGTATTATCTTCCTTTACCTCCTCGGTTGATATGATGTGCCAAGCCACTACATTTCAATACTTTTTTCACCCATCTGCCTAGGCAGTTGGTAGGGACTTGAAGGATTGGTAGTAATAAGGTCCTTAGTTGTCTTGAGAGAGAATAGAGGTGATTGTCGTCCGGATTCTTGTGGTTCGGAGTTTTCTTAGTGCGGTTGCAATCATGGCCCCGGCTGCATTTTATTGGTTAAAATTCCCGAGGATCAGCGATTCCATAATAGGAACAGGCCGAGCAAACCGGCGCAGTGAGTACTCGTAGACAAGTGGAAAAAGACAGACAGAAATGGTAAGAGTGGTAACACGCCTGCTAAAAATCAATGTGAGGGAATCGTACCAGAAAACAGGGATAAAAGAATGGTACAAGTAATATGAAAAGAGAGAAGAGGCCCAAAAACTGCTACCGAACCAGGAGAAAGGGCAAGAGAAAATGGGGGGGGAGGGGGAGGAAGAGAAGAGGAGAAAAGCCCCTTGAAAGAAGAGAAAGTAGAACAATGTACAGCCTCCAAACCCCTCAAAGCAAAGCAGGGCAAGATAAGGGAAAGTGATACACCTGTCCAATCACCCGCCGATCTCTGAACCCGTTTTCTGTTTTTTCTTCGATTGATTCCGAAACGCACCCCAGCAACACAGCACAAAACGAACCCGCATCACCCATCCATGTTGAACACCAACCAATTCGTGATATTTACGTTTCCCGTCTTCTACTCCTAATCGATTCTCAACCGAGTGATTTCGCCTTGGCAGTTTCTTTCATTTCCCTCGAGTTGTGATTCCGTTCATTACAAAAAAAAAAAAAGAGAAGACAAACCCATCGTACAATTATTTTTTGGTTTGCTATGGATTCGTTTAATGATTAATTATAGGTGAAAAACAAGAGCTGGCGTATCCTGTCCTAATCTAATGGCCGTTGATAGCGCTATTCCAGCACTCGAGAAGCTGGGGTCGGTTAGTAGAGGGGTTTATGAGGATGCGTTTGTGGGGGGATGAGGGAAGGGAGATTAACCTTATCGCCAACGATTCCCTGGCCCACCAAGTATCTCCCTAACCGTTCTACAACTTCTAGCTGCTCTTCGGGGGAGAGACTTGTGATCGCAGTCTCGAGGATACCACCGACGCTCGCACGATGGTTTACAGCGATGAAGGATTGGTAGTACATGTAAGAGAAGAAGCCCATGATAAATTGACAATCCATTCGATCTAACGAAAGTCGTTAGAGATGCCTCGATAATACGGGGGGATATACTAACCAGTGATACCACCGTGACCCGGAACAAGGTCTCCGAAATCTTTAATCTTAAAGGTCCTCTTGAGTCCACTGGCGAAAAACCCTCCAAAAGGTGCGATCAATGAAGCAAAAGTAGCCATCGCAAGGATATGGAATTGCATAGGCTGAACCTTTACAGCTGTGCCAAGGATTGGTTGCAGGAAAAACGGAAGCTGGTACTGATGCTTGAGGAAAACCGGGTTGGGATCACACTCAAGTCCGGTGAATGCATTAGACCCGAGATCCTATTGGTTGAGACAGCCCCACATTAGTAACGCCACTAAGACCAGTGCACAGGTTAAACAAAATGAAGCACTAGATGCGGATCAGATATGCCATGACTCTGCAGTGCGCTTCTTGGAGGCGCTCAGAAGTCTAACATCTATATAAAGCGAGGCATCTCATCATATCACCAACTCCACATGCTGAGGGTTTGACAGACAGTATATTGGTGCTAGATTAGGAGATTTTGTGGAATTTCTCACCTTGACTGGACAGATAAAGTACTTGTATCGCATCAGGATGTTTGTCATGGCCAATCCGAAGAAAATAGTACAAACCCAGGCACCGACAAAGCCTTCCACCGTCTTTTTAGGGGAGATCTTGATAAGTTGGGTGCGCCCAAATGTGATTCCGCAGATGTAGGCAAAGATATCATTGGTGATTACGAGGGACACTGGGAGGAAGAACCAAATCATTCCCTCGAAAATATTGTTCATGATAAAGTGCGCTTGGACCACAACCAGATATAGAGCCATGTGGGTCCATGCGAACTGCGTAAACTGGAACCTGTAGTGTCCCTTCTTAAGAGAGGCAACAAAGAAGACAAATCCTATATCCGAGTTCAGAATAATGCGATCGGGAGAAGGGAGAAGTAATACCTATTATGTAAAGTACGAAGCTGATAAATCTGTGATGGGTTGCAAAGGGTAACAGAAATGCATCAACCACGACAATATGTTTGAAGTAGTAAATTACACTCTCACCATACAAAAAGTACATGGTGGCAGCCAGGAAGTACCAATTTAAACTTTTGGTGAATTGCAGCTTCTTCTCACGCGAAGGCACATTTGCAATAGCGATGACTTCCTTGAATGTTATTACCTGGACAGCCGTGACCAGGATCACTAGATAGATGTGACCCGCGGCCATGGCGGCGAAAAAAAGTCCTATCATTAAGAGCGTCCATATTGTCCGTGTTATGAAGGTTTGTTTCTTCTTCTCATACTCTGAAAGTGGGTGCTCCTCCTGAATTCTCTCCACACTTGTTAGCGGCACTATTCATTCCAGCGGAAGAGCGATTAATAGACCGGTCTAATCATCAATCAATCTCAGTGCGACGTACCTGTATCACAGAAGACCTATTTGTACTTGATTCCGTACCATCTAAGTGAAGAGCTGATCGTGAGGGACTAGGGACACCGTCTTCACTTGAAAAGCTACTTCGCCTTGCGCTTGAGTCGTTGGATGTGCTGATTTGTGAGCGGTGGGCGAATTTGACGTTTCTTCGCGGTTTGGCCATTTTGGTGATAGAGAGGAAAGGGGAGAGGGAGAGATCAGAGCCGAGACTGGATGATGAAGATCCCGTTTCACACACCAACGCCAAAGATTGCGAACGTGGTCACAACCTCGAAAACCGGAAGGGAAGGAGCTCGTTGAAAGTGCAGGGGAATAGTTAAGGTAGTGGTATTGATACCGTACTCGAAGCGTGAAGATGAAGGAGTGCGATTTGTGGGTACGTAGTATTGCGAGGGAGCCTAGAAAGGTGAGGTTTGTGGGTCTCCGGAGGCTTATTTTCCCTCTTCCGTTCGCTTTTGTTTTTGTTTTTCTCGGTTTTTTTCCCTTTTTCACTTCCCGTCTTCCCTCTTCCCCTTCTCTTTACTTCTCCCCCACGCTTATGTGGGTATAGGACACTGGACGATAAAAGAACCCCGGAAGGAATGAAGCAGGACAGGTCGGGGGTGGTTTGGTGAACGATACCGGTAATCTCTGTCACCACTGAAGAGTCGTATTGGGCAGATCATATGGATTTGCTAGAGTAAGTGACACGGTCAACTAAGGTTGAGGGTTCTGACGTTGATTGCAGTATGCCAAGGACTGGCTGACTGTAAATCAGCCGGCATGACTCACTGCACCCCGATAATGACTCTGTCTGCGGGAAGTTTTTGGGAGCACTTTTCAAGTTATTCACAAGTTGACGGGGTCAGGGTTGGCAGTACCTCGGGCATAACTTGAACGAAAGTTACTCGAGGCGAGACTAACTTGTGAGACGGGGGGGCTTTGCCCATCAATGTTCAAATACAATACCAGTATCGTGACAATGAATGCAGTAGACTACAAAGATCAGTGTTTTTATCTCCTAGACTGCTGAAACGGTGGAAAATTTTATGCCACCCCCGCCAGCGCCTAAGACATGCTTAATAACAGCATAAATGTGTCACGTGATATCAAATGCCATGGAGTAAATACGAGATGAAAATGTATTGAAGAAAAACAATACCTATAATCGTGCCAAGGTGGTGGCGTCCACGACCCCCGGTTGCTCGCAAACTCGCAACCCAGGGACACTCCAGAGGAGTGCCCGACAGCTCAACGATAATTTCGGCTCAACGATAATTTCAAGCATAATCCAAACCAAAGTCCCACCACATGAAAAAAAAAGTTGTAAATGAGAGGATATTATTTTCAAATACTTAAAACAATGTGTCAGAAATCCAGAAGGACGTTTAAAGCATCAGGAAATATTTGGTGGTGGTTTGTAATTCTTAAATTCACATACAAATTGAAATTATCGTTGAGCTGTCAATTATCGTTGAGCTGTCGGGCACTCCTCTGGAGTGTCCCTGGGTTGCGAGTTTGCGAGCAACCGGGGGTGGTGGACGCCACCACCTTGGCACGATTATAGTGTAGTAGGGGTTGGAAAAAAGTCTGTCGAACTCTTGGCGCGAAATCACATAGTAAACACTGCCAAGAGTTCGACAGACTTACCCACAACCCCCGGTACTTAGGGTGTGTGCTTAAGTCTGTAGAACTCGGTCTCGATATGCCGAAGTTTGTATGAGCATGCAGGTCACCTGCAGGCATGATTGGTAGGGGTTCCCATAAATTGAAGGAAAAAAGTCTGTAGAATTCAAGAATTAGAGTATCTACCCGTGCCAAGGTTGTGGCTCAGCACAACTTTTTGTGGCTCATCACAACTTTTCTGAGGCTCAAATTTGTGGCTCAACATTACTTTCTTGCTCAATGTAACTTTACTGCTGAAAGGAATTATATAATTCTATAATATAGCTTTACAATACCAAATCTAAATACTAGTAGAGCAAGATAACTTTGGAGCTTAATATAACCATGTAGGATAAGGTAATTGGATGTCTGAATAAAGTCTTATAGTCTAATATTTCATTGATGCTTAAGGAGGCTCTATGGCTTAATCAAACTTTTTAGCTTCAAGTTCATGCAATATTGTCATCAAAGATGAATAGATTGCTGTAGCTTAAAATTCTACCTAAAGTTTACTGAATGTAATATTCTATTTCATACTTCCATGTATTGAAATTGGAGCCAAAGTACCACTATTTCACAGTCCTCAAAATGATGTGTTGAGCCACAAAGGTTCTATTGAGCCATAACCTAGGCACAAGTACATGAGATTTACTGATGAAATACAAATTTAAACATCGTGTAGTATTGCCTCTAACTTCAATTACTGCCTTCAACTTTCTTTACATACTAGAAATAAGATGTGAAAGTTGTTCCCGAGTAATACTATCATAAGTTGCCTTTACTATAAATACTAAGGTATTTGTATCAAGTGTCCACCCATCAATTTGCCCTAATTTGGTCTTCATATTTGCTTATAAGACTTCAATAAGATTCAAATCAGGCAATTGATCGGGCTCTAGTATATAGTCTATATCAGATTCTCTCTAGTGTACTTTTGCATAACCTTCATATCCTGGAGTATTATATTCAATAACCCTTATTCAGTCATGGTCCGCATATCATATTGTGGCACTATCAAATTCATTTCCACTTCAGATTCAGATTCTGGGCTATGCAGGCCCAGTACCAACCATACAAGCCAGTACCGAATAAGTAATAATCCGTCACAGAATATAATATCAAAAATATTCTACAGACAAGAAACATAGACTTTGCGATTTTCCACCTGGAGTCAAATTAATTTGATCTCAATGGGCTGAAACCCTGGTTGTTATTATGGTTATTATGTATCATTACGCTTATGGAGCCACAGCGGCTATGAAGCTAACTAACATAGAAAAAATTCATGACGCAAGGGTGCAAATCAGATATCCCGTCTCATATGGGATAGTAGCAACGTTTGTTTGGGCTAGCTCATGAGCCACAATGACAAAAGTAAATCCTCCAAGCCGCCTGATGCCTAACAAATATGGGAAACAAAAGTAATATCCCTAGAGAGCCCTGTTCCTTCTCTCAGTTGCCGCTTGGTGTGCTTTAAGGTATGTGGGACATTCCTTAGAATTAGTCTGGTGAGAGTCGCCACAGTTGACGCATTTGATGGTGGTATGCAAACATGCTTTGTCCTAGGTAGGAAAATCAGATCTGCCACAAGTGTGGAGGTGTGCTGGGTGTTCCAGGAAGAAGATGCTGGAATGTTGGGTTCTGGTACACTGAGAGGGATGGTGGCCAAAGGCCAGGCATTTGGTGCATTGGGTGTCAGGACCAAAGGACAAGTAGCGTTGCACTTTGAACTTCTTCCCAAGTAGTGAGAGGCCTGTGGTGAGGGCTTTGTCTGTGCAGTCTTTGCCAGCAATAGTGAGGACCATAGCTGATGCTTCTTTGTCCTGATGTTGGGCTGGGATGGTGAGCCATCTAGGAGGGCGTGGGAGGGGGGTGCCTGGGTTGAACTCTTCAATTTCAGAGTGAAGGGTGGAGAAGGTGGAGGAAGTGGGGACGCCGTGGAGGATGACCTTGTGCCAGATTTTGTCTTATCTGAGGCCAATGGCTATTGGGATGGTGGCTCTGATGGCTTCCTCAATGGCGGAACAATGTGCTTTGAGGATAGAGGTGGCATGTATATTATCCTTGGTGAGGAGGAGGACAGGGTGGTTGGTGGTGAACTCGAGTCTTGCGATAAGAGGTTTCTTAATTGCATTCTTGATTGCAGCGCGAATGGTGAGGGGGTTGGTGGTATCAGGTAGGATGGAGCCATCGCTTTCAATGACAATGGTATGGTCGCGTTTAGTCAAAACAGCTGGGGTGGAAGTTTTGGTTGGTGGAGTGGTAGAGGGTCTGGCTGGGACAGCTCTGACAGCCTTTTGGGCCCAGGTTTGTTGTGGTGGAGGAGGGTCAAGGTGGTTTGTTGTGGTGGGGGGGGTTGTTGGTGGAGGAGTTAGTACTGCAGGTGTTCAACCTGGGAGGTGAGTTGTGCAACTTGGTCTTAAAGTGTTTGGATATCTGTAATATGGCAGTTTTGAACCACCATGCGGTGTTCCTGCAGGGCCTGGGAGGCTTCTTCAAGGTGTTGGGTGCGAAGTGTAATGCCAAAGTTGGTGTTGGAGATACCTGCAGCCAAAGGCCTTGGTGAAAATGTAGGGACGGAAGGATATTCTTCTGTAGAAGTGATAGAGGCAGGATGTTAGGCAGACGCCAAACTTGAGTATATAACTGCGAGATGTAGGCCAAAAATCCTAGCTTGGAGAATCTGTCGAGGAAGGCTTGTCTTGATAAAATTGGTAAGGGAAAGATTTAAAGTGGAAAACAATATTATATTGACAAGATCTCTTCTCCATTGCTTGATGATGTCGGTAAAGCTCGTGAGGCACTTCGATATTTATATCCCATGTCTGTTTGTTCGTTGACTACTTCTAACTACTATGCCTCCCAAGTAACACTCTGGTTTTAATACGCAAACGTCCAGAATCTTATAAGTGCGAACACTATGTGATCCTGAAACTCATCACAACCTCTCACAGACACGGAATAGTATTCTTCCATTGAGGTGACTGCGCTATTTGTTATACCAAACAGCGGCCTCCAACTTAGATGTTCGCATAGACTATGATATTACTTTAGTCTTGTTGACTATCGTTCCAGTAGTCTCTTCAGTCATGAAGTGATCAGGTTCATGCACGACCACCTAGTGCCAATGGCAAGTCGGGGAGGCCGACCTGTCAACGTCTTAAGGGGCTCTGACCTATCTAGGTCTTCCATTCTGACCGTGCTTCTCATTGGTCCGCCGGCCTCCATAGAGGCGTTATATTACTAGGACCAACCAACCTACTGCTGATCTCAGAAGGGTATGGGGGGATTCAGTATACCCCTCATAGCTTCCACTATGGGGATATCCTGTTAGAGTATTTCGCTAAAAACGTCCCGTCACCTTTGGCCCGTAATTTAGGATAACTAACCTTGAAGTCTACAATCTCAATGCGTCTACCACGTATTTCCTCCCTTCCACTTCCCCGATGTCACCAAAGGTCCCCTCTCATATATCCTGTGAACACCTTGCGGTCGGACGGAAAGCGGTGACGTATCTGGTGTTATGAAATGGGCTTCATTGATGCGACACTTTGGTTATGGGACTCAACTCGTGAAATCTCGCTAATGAGGTGCGGGTCCAATAAGGCAGCCAGAGTGGGGTGTTGGCTCCGGTAAATCAAGGGTCTTTGCATAGCTACCCTGCCGTGGGTCTGTGTACATGTCACGGATTTTCATATGCCTAACATGTGCTCCCTCCTACCAGGCGTCGCCTCGCATGCCTTTATAACCTTTTATAATTTCCTTCTAAATACATTTTAAGACTCAGTGTGGTCAGGCTGAAAAACCTCCTATGTTTACTTGGGCACGGTAGGAAAACCTTTTCCTCCCTATCTTACTTCTGCCTTTCCTGGGATGTCCGGGTTTTCTTTACGAAAATTTTCCACAACTTACTCCGCGTGTTCCATACCGGTAGTAGGCTCCCACGTGTTCTCATCTTCTGAACAACCTTGCCATTTAACGAAATACCACAGTTCCCACTTCTCTTGATAGCAGCAGCGTACTGGTTCCCTGTAAGAATGAATCCCGCTTCTTACTATTATTTCACCCTCCCACTGCAGGTCACTGTCAATATCCTCCCCCTCTCTAGGGGGTTGCTCACGATTTTCTTGAACTGACTCGGGGTAGGGTTCCAATAATGCGACATAGAATATGGGGTGAATGTTCCAGTGATTGGATATGTTGAGCTTCAAAGCTCATGCTCCCCATTTTTCCATGATTTGGAAAGGACCGTATAGCTTTAGACTTACCTTCCTTGATTTCCGTCTGGTACGAATGTTCTTTGCGTTTAACATTACTTTGTCCCTGATCTTGAAGTCCAGCTGTTGTCGAGCTGCGCGGTCATGATATTTCGATATTGCTTCCCGTGTCTTTTCTTGTGACCCTCTTGCTTGTTCATGTATCGTCTTACTCCAGTTCGCATAAAGTGTTGCTCCTGGATTTTGAGCTTCTCGCTCCTCCATCCACTGGGTCTGTGGACGGAAATCGCAGTTCGCGTAAAACGGTGACATCCCATGAGCATTGGTCGCGGACTTGTTTTAGGTATGTTCAGCGAGCAGTAGTAGCTGATACCAGGCATCCTGATCCTAGTTGACAAAACTTCAAAGGTATCCTTCCAGCACTTGGTTGGTACGTTCGGTTTGTCAATCAGTTTGTCTGTGGTATGCCATTGACATTCTTCGCTTAATTTCCAGAGCTTTGCAAAGTGATTCACAGAATTCTCGTGCGAACTTTGAGTCCATGTCCGAGAGGATTGCGGTTGGTAGACCGTGCAGCCTCCATACTTCTTTAAGAAATACGTTGGCGACATGCTTGGCTGTAGCCGAGGTATGAAGCCCGTTGAAATGTGCCATCTTTGTAAACCGATCAACTACTACCATTATCTCGGTACACTGTGGTTAATTCTTTTTTTCTTTTTTTTTTGAATCTTGTTTTATTTAGTATCAAGGAATAAGGTCACGTCAGCGCAAGCTATGTAGACCTAAACCTGCACCCCTGCTTCGGCCCAGAAAGGCTGAAGAAAAACCATCTAGCTACAGGGCCAGGGGGTGTAAAAAACTCCCCCTAACCACAACCGCCACAGTATACACGAACCTAAAACCTCCATAGACGCACGGCATAGAGGAAATCCTAAACCCCAACAGTAAACCAACCAAAGCAACGGAAAGAAAGCCGGAACAAATGAAAACCCATAAACCATGCAACCTAGGTCACCCGGTCGCAACCTAAGGATCTTCCATCACAGAACCGGACCCGAGCACTAGTAGCATAAATGTATCCTGGGCAACGGGGGTAAGGGAACCAAAGTAGGGAGAAACCCGACCGAAGTAGGAGGGAGGCATGTGGCAGGACCAGGGAACCCCAAGAGGTCCGCCAGAAAACCAGACCTGGTGGGGAGGCCAGCAGCCAAAGTGCGGACCAGAGAGAGGTGGTAGTAAGGTACTAGCGAGGGGGGGGAGGTACTGGCCCGAGACCAGCAGGAAGTATAGAAGGCAGTAAGGTGCCAGCTAAGGTGGGGGAGTAGCAGTAGGGAGCCAGCCTGTGGTAGCAGTAGGGTGCCAGCCAATCGCACCGAGAAAGTGTAGAAGAGGGGTAGACCCAAGTGTCAAAACAACTATCGGAATCGTGTTCGTGTCTAGCTAGGCGGCCCGCAGCAAGCCCCAAACAAAGCCCGCAGTTTTACCACATCTCTCATGTAGTCCCTTGTTCTACGAGAGATAGTGTCACTGTAGTCGATGGAATACCACCTACTGAAGCGATCAGTGAGGAAGGAGGATAGCGAAATCGACCGTGGCCTGTTGAGGAGACCCGACACAACTGCCCAGTTTCTTTAGGGGAGGGATACAGGAATCCATCGTGATTGTGTACCGCGAACCGTAATCCCAGCCGTCTGTTGAGATGAAAAGAGGAAAACCCGACCGTGCTAAAGCTAAGCGAGGCCAAGCAAAAGCGGGGTAAGGGAGGTACCCAGCATCGTCAGACGCCGCGAGAAGAGGGTAGGGTATCCCTAGAGGGTAAACCTCAAAGGGAGAGGGCAGTAGAGATGGACCTGAAGCCCAGAGGGATGGATAGTGATAGCCTAGACCCCCTCCAAGAGGCGGGTGCAGACCGAAAAGTGGTGATAGTTTGGTGTGGTGTTCAGTTTATTCCAAATAGGAAATAAATTTCAATCACCGGAGGTGTAGCGGACACAGAGGATGGTACACACTTGTTATTCTTCTTTTTTCTTCTTTTCTTTTTTTAAATCATATATTACTTGTTAGGTACAAGAACATGCATGCAGCGTAAGCTATGGCAAAAAGAAAACCTTAATTCCAAACAAACAAACAAAAGAAACCAGCGGCACAAATCTCCAGGTTGACAAATTCGCCGTACGCACCTCCAACAGTGACTTCTCAAATCAGTAAAGAAAAAAAAAACAACACCTTCTCGCACAGACAGCTCAAAAGGAAATCCTTCAAACAAGTATAAAAATCAAAGGTAAGCAGTAGAGGAGGGGGATCTGTCTTCAGGGGGGCGGGAGCGGCCTAATCGGTGGCATTGGAGGGGGAAAACCTGTTCCGGTTGTCCGGATATAATTTGCCTGCCCGATCGTGGCTGCAGTTGTAGATGATATAGGTACGGCAGGACCAACGTCAGTAACTCCATGGAGGTAGAGCAACCTCGTGACAGCTTTAGCCGAGCAGTAGAGGATGGGGGCCTGGGGGAATGTCTCATCTTCCTCTCCGTAGTACGTGGATGTCGAGGATGCTAGAGGCTCCTCTCAGGAGTGGTGAGCGGCGAGGTAGCTCTTGCCAGCCCGCATCTGGTGTATTCTGCAAGCTGTGAAGTGGTCAAGTCCCATGAAGGCGTGGGGCCTCGGCGTGGCTTTATAGGGGTAGAATCGGGGAGGTGGTGCTGGCTGGAGCCAGTAGGCGAAAAGCTTTGGCCTAAGAGAGGCCTTGAGGGACTTATACGCCGCGGGGAGGGAGGGCATTATAGCCAGACCAGGTTCCAGAGTCGGGTAAGCTGGTGGGAAGGTCTTATTTCTTTTTTTTTCTTTTTTTTATATCATATATTACTTCTTAGGTACAAGAACGTGCATGCAGCGTAAGCTATGGCAAAAAGAAAACCTTAATTCCAAATAAACAAACAAAAGAAACCATTGGCTCAAATCTCCAAACACGACAAATCCGTCGCAAGCACCTCAAACGGTGACCACTCAAAATAGTACGGAGAAGTCAACAAACCTTCCACATAAAAACATGCAAAAATTCATCAAAAGCAGAATGGAACTCAAATCAGGGCAGTGGGGGGGGGTAAGACCTCGCGAGAGGGTGAGAGCGGCCTAGTCGGCGGCATGGGTGGTGGGAATCCGGTGCCAGCAGTGCAGATGTAGTTGGCGAGGCCAATGATGGCAGGAAGTGAGGACCAAATTGGCGAGAGTTGGCCGATGTCGGAGACTCCATGGAGGTAGAGTGTCTTCTTGTCACCCTTAGCTGAGCATTGGAGTATTGCATGGGCGAACGTCTCTTCGTTCTCCTCACAGAAGGTACATAGGGTAGAGGACTGGGGGTCGTCTCAGGAGCCGTGTGCGGCCAGGCAGCTCTTCCCGGCCCTTCCTTGGTGTATGTGTCCAGCGGTAAAGTGGACGAGGCCCATGAAGGCGTGTGGCTATAGCGTGGCCTTGTATGGGTAGTAAAGAGGGGGTGGCGCCAGGTGTATCCAGTCTTCCAGGAGTCTGTTTCGTAGTGAGGCCTTGAGGGCTTTGTAGTCCGGTAGGATGTGGGGTAGTAGAGCCAGCCCCGGTTCCAGGGCCGGGTAGGCAGGCGGGAATGTTATAGTTTGTCGCATTGCCTGCAGCAGGAGGTGTGCCATCCAGTCAATGGGTAGGTGTCTCCTCATGGATTGTTCACCTTTGTATTGGCGCCAGCCCAGCGGGATGTAGTTCTGACTTCTTCCCTCGAGCAGCCTCCTATGTGCAGATCTGTCTGGGTGGGAGGTGTAGGAGGAGAAGTCTGGGGGGAGCCTAGCTGACACTGGGTTGTAAGCAGGGGAGGAGCAGGCTAAGTGAAGTGCCGACATCCTTCTCCGGGAAGTGATCAACAGGTCAAGGGGGGGGAGGCAGGCCTCAATGGCCAGAATAGTCGTTGGAGTTGAGCTAAAGCAGTTTTTAACCCATCGCATAACTTTGTTCCACAGGACGGACATCTGGTCCATCGTGGCTAGCATTGGTATCAGGAGGTCAGCTCCGTACGTGAGGATAGGAAGGATGAGGCCCACAGCGAGGCTTCGGCACATGTGGGGGGGCATTCTGATCCCAGGAGGCGCAAGCCTTCTGATAGCAGAAAAGGCCCCAGAGGCCATTGTGAGTCGTTTGGTGAAGTGGGTGGTTGTTTCCAGGGTGGGGGTGAACCAGTACTCCAGCCACCGTAAGGCAGAGGAGGGTGGAAAAATAAAACCATTTAGAGCTATTGGCTGGTTTGAGATTGGAGATCTGTCCTTAGGCGTCCTCCAGTGTATAAGTTCAGTCTTGGGGATTGAAAAGGAAACTCCAATCCGTGCTGCCCTGCTTTGAAGTAAAGAAAAACAATATTGAAGATACCTAATATTACCCCTATAAGAAGCAGTAGAAACCGTAATTGAAAAATCATCAACATCGGAAAGAATCACCCCTCGGGGTATGGAAACATGTAATTCAGAAACATAAATCACAAATAACAAAGGAGAAACAGGGGACCCTTTAGGAGTCCCCACCTGAACGGGAGAAAAAACCCTGGGCGCCCCCTGAAACAACAAGCAACATGAACGATCTGTAAGAAAGGAACGAACCCAGGCTACCAGGTATCTGGGAGTCCCTTTGGCTCTGAGTTTAGCTGTAAGAAGGCTGGAGGAAACATTATCGAACCCTCCTTTTATGTCTAGAAACAGGAAGGAGGCTTTGTAGGAGGGGCTTTGCCTTGCTTTTACTTCTTGAGTGAGGGCAGCCATGGCATCAAAGGTTGAAAGGCCGGCGAGTGAACCACACTGGTTGGGATTCAGGAGCCCCACTGCGTGGGCGATGAGGGAGAGGCGGGTTGCTACTATCCTTTCCAGTATCTACGAGAAGGCTTCGAGTAGAACGATAATTCGGAACGAGGCTGGGGTGGAGTAACCTGGTTTTCCTGGTTTAGGTAGGACCACCCCATTAGACATCTTGAGGCACTTTGGATGGTGCCCGTACGCCAAGAGGGGGGCAAGGAGAGATGTGAGTATGTTCGGGTTGATGGCGTGGGCTTTCTTCCAGACCCCGTTCGGGATTTGGTCTCGGCCCGAGGCTTAGGTGTTCGAGGATCTGCTAAGGGCAGAGGAGATCTCTTCGGGGGCTAGTGGTGGATGTTCGGGGTCGAACCGTGGGTAGGCCACTGATTGCGTTGGCGGCTTTGGTTTGAAGAAGTGGTCTAGCAGAGCTTCTGTGGTTTCTTTAGGGGAGTTTGCATCCTGCAGGTCAGGGAATCTGGGTGGGAAGGTCATAATTTGCTTTCTCTTTTTTTTTAAATCACTTTTTTTTAAATCATTTTTATTTAGTATTAAGGAGCAAGGTCACCCCAGCGCAAGCTATGTAGACCTAAACCTCCACCCCTGCCCCGGCTCACAAAGGCGGAAGAAAAACCGCCTAACTACAAGGCCAGTCGGTGTAAAAAACTCGCCCTAACCACAACCCCTACAGTATACACCAACCCAAAACCTCCACAGCCGCGCGACATAGAGGAAATCCCAAACCCCAACAGTGAACCAACCAAAATAACAGAAAGAAATCACAAGCCGATGAAAACCCATAAACCGAACCCATAGGAACACCATATGGCCTAAGCTAGTCAGATATACTGAGGTCGCTATCATAGAACCGGCCCCAAGCACTACACCGGGTAATAGTACCCTACGTCCGATAGACTTAGCAACAGGGGCAAGGGAAACAAAAGCAAGAGAAACCCAACTGAAGTAGGAGGAAGGCTTGTGGTAGGGCCCAAGAACCCCCAGAGGTCCGCCGGAAAACCAGACCTGGTGGGGAGGCCAGCAGCCAAAGTGCTGACCAGAGAGAGGTGGTAGTAAGGTACCAGCTAGGGGGGGTGGCACTGGTCCGAGACCAGCAGAAAGGATAGACAGCAGTAAGGGGCCAGCTAAGGTGGGGGGGTAGCAGTAGGGTGCCAGCCTGTGGTAGCAGTAGGGTGCCAGCCGATCGCACCAAGGAAGTATAGAGGAGGGGTAGATCCTGGTGCCAAAACAACTGTCGGAATCATGTTCGTCTCTTGCTAGGCGGCCTCCAGCAAGCCCCAAACAAAGCCCGCAGTTTTACCGCGTCTCTCATGTAGTCCCTTGTTCTACAAGAGATAGTGTCACTATAGTGGATGGGATACCACCGGCGGAAGCGATGAGTGAGAAAGGAGAATGGCGAAATCAACCGTAGCCTGTTGTGGAAACCCGACACAACTCCCCAGTTTCTTTAGGGGAGGGATACAGGAATCCTTCGCAATCGCGTACCGCAAACCGTAGTCCCAGCCCTCTGATGTGATTAAAACAGGGAAACCCGACCGTGCTGATGCTAAGCGAGGCCTAGCAAAAGTGGGGTAAGGAAGGTACCCAGCATCGTGAGATGCTGGAAGAACAGGATGGGGTATCCCCAGAGGGTAAACCTCAAAGGGAGAGGGCAGTAGAGATGGACGCGAAGTCCAGAAGGATGAATGGTGATAGCCTACACCCCCCCCAAGGGGAGGGTGCAGACCGAAAAGTGGGGATAGTTTGGTATGGTGTTGAGTTTATCCTAAATAGGAAATAAATTTCAATCACGGGAGGTGTAGCGGAGATGGAGGATGGGTGGGAAGGTCTTATTTTCTTTTTTTGTCTCTTTTCTTTTTTTTTATATCATATATTACTTGTTAGGTACAAGAACGTGCATGCAGCGTAAGCTATGGCAAAAAGAAAACCTTAATTGCAAACAAACAAACAAAAGAAACCATTGGCTCAAATCTCCGAATACGACAAATCCGTCGCAAGCACCTCAAATGGTGACCACTCAAAATAGTAAGGAAAAATCAACAAACTTTCAACATAAAAACATGCAAAAATATTCATGAAAAGCAGTATGGAACTCAAACCAGAGCAGCACCGGGGGGGGGTAAGTCCTTGCGTGAGGGTGAGAGTGGCCTAATCGACTGCATAGGTGGTGGGAATCCGGTGCCAGCAGTGTGGATGTAGTTGGTGAGGCCACTGATGGCAGGAAGTGAGGACCAAATTGGGGAGCCTTGGCCGATGTCAGAGACCCCATGGAGGTAGAGCATCCTCTTATCAGCCTTAGCTGAGCATTGGAGTATTGCATGGGCGAACGTCTCTTTGTTCTCGTCACAGAAGGTACATAGGGTGGAGGACTGGGGGTCGTCCCAGGAGTGGTGTGCGGCCAGGTAGCTTTTCCCGGTCCTTCCTTGGTATATGCGTCCCCCGGTAAAGCGGTCGAGGCCCATGAAGGCATGTGGCCTTAACGTGGCCTTGTATGGGTAGTAGAGAGGGGGTGGGGCCAGGTGTATCCAGTCCTCCAGGAGTTTGTGTCGTAGTGAGGCCTTGAGGGCCTTGTAGTTCAGTAGGATGTGGGGCAGTAGAGCCAGCCCCAGTTCTAGGGCCGGGTATGCAGGCGGGAATGTTATGGTTTGTCTCATGGCCTGCAGCTGGAGGTGTGCCATCGAGTCAATGGGTAGGTGTCTCCTCATGCGTTGTTCGCCTTTGTATTGGCGCCAGCCCCGCGGTACGTAGTTCTGAGTTCTCCCCTTGAGCAGCTTCCTATGTGCGTATCTGTCTGGGTGGGAGGTGTAGGAGGGGAAGTCTGGGGGGAGCCTAGCTGAGGCTGGGTTGTAAGTAGGGGAGGAGCAGGCTAAGCGAAGTGCCGACATCCTTCTCCGGTGAGTGATCAACAGGTCAAGGGGGGGGAGGCAGGCCTCAATGGCCAGAATGGTCATTGGGGTAGAGCTGAAGCACTTCGTAACCCATCTCATAACTTTGTTCCAGAGGACTGACATCTTTTCTGTCGTGGCTAGCATTGGTATCAGGAGGTCAGCTCCGTACGTGAGGATAGGAAGGATGAGGCCCATAGCCAACCTTCGGCACATGTGGGGTGGCATTCCGATCCCGGGAGGCGACAGCCTTCTGATAGCAGAAAAGGCCACGGAAGCCATCGTGAGTCTTTTGGTGAAGTGGGTGGTTGTTTCTAGGGTGGGGGTGAACCAATACCCCAGCCAACGTAGGGAAGAGGAGGGTGTAAAGATAGAACCGTTTAAAGCTATTGGTTGGTTGGAGATTGGAGATCTGTCCTTAGGCGTCCTCCAGTGTATGAGTTCAGTCTTGGGGATTGAAAAGGCAACTCCAATCCGCGCTGCCCTGCTCTGCAGCAAAGAAAAACAATATTGAAGATACCTAATATTCCCCCTATAAGAAGCAGTAGAAAGTGCAATTGAAAAATCATCAACATAGTAAAAAATCACCCCTCGGGGTATAGAAACATGCAATTCAGAAACCTAAATCACAAATAACAAAGGTGACACAGGTGATCCTTGGGGAGTCCCCACTTGAACGAGAAAAAAGACTCCAGGGGCCTCCTGAAACAACTAGCAACATGAACGATCTGTAAGAAAAGAACGAACCCAGGCTACCAGGTACTTGGGAGTTCCTTTGGCTCTGAGTTTCGCTGTAAGAAGGCTGTAGGAAACATTGTCGAACCCTCCTATTATGTCTAAAAACAGGGGGGAGGCTTTGTGGGAGGGGTTTTGCCTTGCCCTTACTTCTTGTGTGAGGGCGGCCGTGGCATCAAAGGTTGAAAGGCCTGCGAGTGAACCAGACTAATTGGGATGCAGGAGTCCCACTTCGCTGGCGATGAGGGAGAGGCGGGTTGCTACTATCCTTTCCAGTATCTTCGAGAAGGTTTCGAGTAGAACGATAATTCGGAACGAGGCTGGGGTGGAGTACTGTGGATTTCCTGGTTCAGCTAGGACCACCCCATTAGATATCTTGAGGCACTTTGGATGGTGCCCGTATGCCAAGAGGGGGGCGAGGAGAGATGTGAGTATGTACGGGTTGATGGCGTGGACTTTCTTCCAGACCCCATGCGGTATTTGGTCTGGGCCCGGGGCTGAGGTGTTCGAGGATGTGCTGCGGGCAGATGAGATCTCTTCGGGGGCTAGTGGTGGGGGTTCGGGGTGGAACCGTGGGTAGGCCACTGACTGCGTTGGCCTCTTTGGTGGGAAGAAGTGGTCTAGCAGAGCTTCGTTGATTTCTTTAGGGGAGTTTGCATCTGCCAGGTCGCGGAATCTGTCTTCATCTCTTCCCATTGCCGCCTTCTTGGCTTTCCTGACTGACTGTGGTGTTACGCTGGCCAGGAACTCTTTCCAGTATCTGGCTTTGGCCTTCTTAATTGCCTTGAAGTACCGGTTGCGGTAGGATCTTAGATCTTCTAGGGATTGTTCTGAGGGGTCTTTCCTATGCTCCCACGAGGCCCTGTGGTGTGCTTGTCTCAGGTGGGTGATTGTCATGTCCCACCAAGGCTTCACGTGGACGGAGACCCTCTTGGTCGGGGTGCAGGCTTTGATCAGTGTGGTGAGTGTAAGCATGTGTCTCGCTAGCCAGTGGTCTAGGTCGAGGTCGGTGGGGTTGGGGCGCGGTGGTGGAACCGACAGTTCTTTCAATTTTTCGGCAGCGATTGTCCAGTCTGTCTTGTCCCAGTATGGGGTTGGGGATGGCGACCTGATTAAAGGTGCCATGAATACGATAGAGATTGGGAGGTGATCAGACCCTGTTGCTGGTAGGTGGGTCGACCAAGATTGTAGGTAACGAATAAGGGGTGAGTTGATGAAGGCCAGGTCAATACCGCCAGGCCTAGTGTTGTGGTCAAATAGGAACCTGGTGTACGCTCCAGGGGTGTTGCACAGTTCGAAGCCGTGGTCGCGCGGTTGCGCGAAGTATGGGCTAGAAGTTGAGAATTCATTCGAAGAAATAGTTCTTAGAGGGTCAGATTGTGGGTGGTGGATGTTGTAGTCACCCGCCACTAAGGTGGGGAAGGGGTGTAGGGGGAAGCATGTAGCTGGTCAACTGTTCTGTTCCCAGAGGAAGTGCCAACCGTCGAGTACAGGTTGTACGCCCTAAATTGTGAGTATTTGGAGTCAAAGAGTCCTAGGGGGGAATAAACATCAATGGCCATAAAGTCAGGCCTGTTAAAAAACACAGGAAGTACAGCAAACACATTCAAAAAATCCATGTAAACGTAGGTGGCCACCTTGGGGGGTGTCCCTTGTTTAAATGGTAGAGAGAATGATTTAAAAGATGCAAAAGTGGGGAGCCTGTTGCGGTACACAGGGGGGTCCTGCAGCAGTATTATCTGTGGGGGGGCTCTCAAAGATTGAAAGCTATTAAACAATGAAAGAAACACATCCCAGCTTCCCAGGCAGTTATGTTGAACAAAAAAAAGTTGGTTAAGAGAGGGTGGGGGAGGTGGCCCTATGGGCGAGGTGCACGTAGAGTCCTCCACCTTTATGCACCTGAAATGGGGTCTTCAGAGGAGAACGCATCAGCCCACGGGGGGGGGGCCAACTCGTTTGGGTATTGGGGCCTTAACCAGGCTCATTGGGAGGGTTCGGGAGGTTGATTGGGGTGGAGTCTCCTCAACGCTGGTGTCAGTTTGTTTGCCTTTCCCTTTAGTGGTGGCTGGTCTTGAGCTATCCTCGTCGGTGTCCATCCCTTCCGCCTCTTGGGCTGGTGGCAGGTCGTCCCTGGCTACTGGCTTGGGTCGGGAGGGGCAGCCGCTGTTGGTTGCAGAGTGATCCCCTGAGCAGTTGGGGCACTTCAATGGTGAGGTGAGGCAGCAGGCAGCTACAGCCTTCAGGTGTCCGTCTCCGGGGCATATAGGGTTGGTGCACCGATGGGCCGAACGGGGGTGGGAGCCAGAGCAGAGCGGGCAGACTGAGCTGCTCTCCTTGCACATAGGAGAGGGGTGTCCGAATTTCCACCATTTCCGGCACTGCATGTAGCGGCTTTTGGAGTGGCAGACATCCACTTTGCGGGGTTTGGAGTACAGGTAACTGGACCTTCCTATCTTCACAACATCAGTAGGGGGAACAGATACGACAATAGAAGTAGAATTTTTAGTGGCCCTTATTTCGGGGTTCGGCTGGAGTTATCTTGCAGAAAAAATCGTCACGCCTGTTCTGTTTAGGATGGAGTTGCCCAACTCAGATCGGAGCTCTTCTGGGTCTGACGGGAGGAAGGGAAGGGGTAGGCCGTGAATGGCTAGTTGAACCTCATTGGGGGCCGGCCTAAATGGCCTGAACGGGTTCTCTCCAACTGGGAATGCCTTGTTGAACCTCGCGGCGAGGGCGTCGTAGTATGGAGAGTAGGCGGTAGCAGGGGTCTGTAGGGAGCGGGTTGCAAGAGTGCGGGCACCCCTGGCGTTCACCGAGGCGCTAAAGCACAGTGGGTAGGGGCAGTTTGCTTCCTTTAGTACTTGGGCTGCTATGTCTGGAGCTGTTGCAACTATCCTAAGCGCATCTTAGTGAGGGAGGGGGGTCNGCTTCCTTTAGTACTTGGGCTGCTATGTCTGGAGCTGTTGCAACTATCCTAAGCGCATCTTAGTGAGGGAGGGGGGTCTCGCGGGGTGAGAAGAACCTTCTGTCCGCAGCCGGAAGGGGGGGTGGCCCTCTAGCTGAGGGGCCCGCACCCATTGACGCTGCGACCTGGCCTGCAGAGGCAGAGGCCTTGTCTCCACTCTTCGATTTTTTAGACTTCCTTCCATCAGATTGCGCTTGCGGTGCGGCAGCCTGGGCATAGGTTGAGGGTTTGGTTTTGGCCTTACTAAGAGCCTTGTTGAGTGACGGCTCTAGATGGCCAGGTGTGAACGAGTAGGTGCTGTAGTTTCCTTCGCGGAAGGCCTGGGCTTCCCAGGATCCTGGGTGCTGAACTGCATAGGCGTTGGGATCACCATACCACTTATCTGTGGTTGTGTCGTAGCGTAGGATATCGCAGTCGAAGTCAGGCATCGGACTGGCTGTTGGAGCAGGAGGGGCAGCCTGGTTTCTTGCGGTCTGTTTTAGCTGTTTTGCTGGTTGGGGTTGATGGGCCGTGGCGGTGGGCTTTGCTGAGAGAGAGGCTGCAACTCTGGATGAGAGGTCAGCCACTGTGGCTTGGATAGTGGCTAGGGAGGGGCCCGTTGTGGGTTGGGTTTGTTGTGGGGGTGTAGTAATTTTGCTTTCTAAGGAACCGATCCTGGCATGGAGGGCTGCTATTCCTTCGAGTGCTGTCATGATTAGGGGGAGGATTGAGGCTTCTCCCGCCGTTAGGCTCCTGAGATCAGTATCCCATAGCCTAGGGAACACGTCTCTGTTGGTGGCGAAGTTGGAGGTGGTGTGATTGTACATCTCTCTGAGGAGAGGGAGGTTGGGGTCTAGCGGGCCCACCGTGGAGGACTGTGTTAGACCCTGGGGGGGGGAGGAGTGGATTTGGGCTGCTGGTGCCAAGGCAGGGGCAGTTGGGACTTGAGCAGTTCTTCCTGCATCGGGGTGGGAGCGGTCAGAGGTGCGGGATTCTGGGTGCGAGGCCCTACCAGTGTTGTGAGTCATAGCCGAAGATATGAATCAGGTGTGGAGTGGGGTCGCTTATAGATTGAAGCCTAAGCGAGAGGCAAAAATTGGTGTGTCGAGCTGGTTGCCACCCAAAAACTACGAGTTTAGGGATTACCGAAAGCGGTAATTTTTCAAGCGAGAGGTGAATAGAGGGCGCGGAGCGTTGTGGGAAGGTCTCATTATTATTATTATTATATATCATTGTCTCGCTTATGGAGCCAGAGGCTATGAAGTGGCACTAACATACAACTTATCAAGGCAACAAACATGCCCGTCCAGAAATCCCATCTCCTAAATGGTAGTGTCAACCTTTGAATGGGCACCCGTGGCCAAAACGCAATCAACAACAAGTAAGGAAATCCCCCTATCCGCCTAAAGGCTATCAAATAAAGGAAATACAAGTAATTAAAACCTAAGCTGCCCTGTCCCTCCGTTCAGTTGCTGCCTGGTGTGCGTGTAGGTAGGTTGGACACACCTTGGAGGTGGCCAGGTGGTTGTTGCCACAGTTGAGGCAAAGGATAGTAGTGTGGAGGCACGGCTTGCCTTTGGTGGGGCAGTCTGATCTGCCGCAAGTGTGTAGGTGGGCTGGGTGTTCCTGAGAACAGATAGCACAGTGAGGGGTTTTTGTGCATCGGGAAGGGTGGTGACCAAATTCAAGGTATCTGGAGCATTGGGTGTCAGGACCAAGCGATAGATAACGCTGCACTTTGTATTTCCTGCCCAAGAGTGAGAGGCCTCTGCTGAGGGCTTTTTCTGTAGAGTCTTTGCCTGCAATTGTGAGAACCATGGCTGATGCTGCCTTGTTCTGACGCTGGGCTTCAGTGGTGAGCCACCTGGAAGGGCGGGGAAGGTGGGTGCCTGGATTGAAGGTTTCAATCTCAGCCTGGACAGTTGTAAAGGTGACAGTGGTGGGGATGCCGTGGATGATGACCTTTTGCCATACCTCAACCTTTCTGAGGCCGTTAGCAGCAGGTATGGTGGCTCTGATAGCCTCCTCAATGGCAAAGCGGTGGTTTTTTAGTATGGTAGAGGCAGCTGTGTTGTCTTTTGTGATAAGGAGGACGTTGTGGTTGGGGGTGAATTCAATGTTGGATACCAGTTGTTTCTTGATAGCTGAGTTAACCGCATCACGTATGGCAAGGTGGTTGGTGTCTTCTGGAAGCGTAGTTCCATCTCTTTCAACAACAATCGTACGGTCGCGTTTTGTGAGGAGAGGTGAGAGGCTTGTTTTCTTTGGTGAGGGTGTTGTAGGCTTGACTGGGAGTGCTTTGGATGCTTTCTGGGCCCTGGTTTGCGTGGTAGGAGGTGGTGGTATAGCAGATTGCTGGGTGGTAGATGGTTGTTGTATGAGCTGTTGGGACTGAAGATGCGCAACTTGGTTGGTGAGATTGGTAACCATAGCTTTCAACTCTTCATTATCTTGGATGTGGCGGTCCTGGACAATACGGAGGTGTTTCTCCCAGGCAGTATTGGTGACTTGCATAACCTTGTATCTGGCTATCATGGCATTGAGATCGTTTCTGAGTTGGATGACATAAGTGGTAATAGAATCAGATGCTGTGTCCTCCTCTTCTGAGAGGTAGATGGCAGTACCGACTGTGTGGACTGGTGATGGAGTATCCTCAGCCATCTGAGTGTCCTCAGGCGAGGCTGGGTTCTGGCAAGAGGTGGGGTGAAAAGGGGGTGCAAGAGGATTTGCAGTCCCCTTACCTTTGCCTTTGCGTTTGGAAGACATCAAAGGTGATGCAAAGGGTGACTCAGTTGATAAAGGTGCTGGAAAACAAATAATAAAGGTTGATTTGTCTGTAAAAAGTCTTTAAAGTGGAAAGGGAAGCGGTGAGAATTGGGTGTAGACCAATGAGGTGGGGGCTTGGCGAAAAGTTTTGGGTGGTTTTTTCTTTCGCTGTGGTTGTAACGGCAACGGAGTCTGCCTTGAATATTTGTTTATTAGTGCCGCTTCATAGCCTCTGGCTCTATAAGCGAGACAATGATAAATAATAATAATAATAACGGCAGGCTGGATATGCCAGGCATGGGCCAGGAAGAGCTACCTGGCTGCACACCACTCCTTAGAGGACGACAAGGCCAACTGGCTATGTACTTTCTGTGAGGCGGGCGACAAGATGTTCCCCCATGCAATCCTCCACTGTTCGGCTAAGGCTAACAAAAGGTGGCTCTACCTTCTTGGAGTTACTGACGTTAGGCCTAAGTTACTTGTTTGGTCATCACTATCTGCCATTATCGAACTAGCGAACTACATCTGAACCATGGGTACCAGATTCCCTGCCCCCATGCCACCCATCTGGCTGCTCTCGCCCCTGGATGGGAGACATTCTCCCTCCCCTGCTCTGCTTTGATTGATATACTTTGCTGCGGAATTTTCTTGTTATTTGTATGCGGAGAATTTATTCTTTCTTTACTGATTTGTGAGGTCACTGTTTGAAGTGCTTATGACAGATTTGTCATTTTGGGAGAATTGAGGTGATGGTTTGCTTTGTTTGTTTGTTTGGAATTAAGGTTTTCTTTTTGTCATAGCTTATGCTACATGCACATTCTTGTACCTAACAAGTAATATATGAAATAAAAAAAATAAAAAATAAAAACAAAAAGAATAATGTAGAGGTAGTCATCCTCCATCTTAACTACACCTCTCATGATTGAAATTTATTTCGTAATTGGGATAAACTCAACACTACACCAAACTATCACCACTTTTCAGTCTGCACCCTCACCCAGGGGGGGGTGTAGACTATCTCTATTCATCCTTTTGAACCGCTGGTTCTTCTTTTCTTCTATTTCCCTTTGAGGTTTGTTCTTCTTATGATGCTCCATCCTGCTCTTCGAGCATCTCCCGATGCTATGTACCTCACCTACCACGCTTTTGCTAGGCCTTGTTTAGCATCAGCACTGTTGGGTTTCACTCTCTTCATCACTTCAGATGGCTGTGAACACGGTTTGCGGTACACCTTTATCGTGGACTCCCATATCCCTCTCCGAAAGAAACTGGGTTGATGTGTTGGGTCTCCCCAACATGCCATGGTCAATTATGCCACCCTCCTCCTCTCTATCCTACTTCTTCAGCTGGTGGTATCCCATCCACTAAGTGACGCTATCTCTCACAGTACAAGGGACTACATGAGAGATGCAGGAATACAGCAGTTGGTTTACTTTAGGGTTTCCTGCGAGGCCGCTTAGCAAGACACGAATACGGTACTGATAGTTTTTTTAACACCTGGGTCTCTTCCTCCTCCATACTCTCTCAGTTGTGATCTGCTGGCATCCTACTGATACCACTGGCTGGTGCCCGACTGCTACCGCCCTAGCTAGCTGGCACATTACTGCCTACTACACTTTCTGCTGGTCTTGGACCAGTTCTATCCCCCCCAGCTGGTATCTTACTACCAGCTCTCCCTGGTCAGCACTTTACCTGCTGGCCTCCCCACCAGGCCTGGTTTTCCAGCGGACCTCTGGGGGTTCTTGGGCCCTGCCACATGCCTTCCTCCTGCTTTGCTTGGGCTCCTCCTTACTTTTGTCTCCCTTGCCCCTGTTGCCATGCAGTTTTGTCTCGATACATTTATCTGGTTCGTGCCCTGGGCCGGTTCTTTGATAGTGACCTCAGTTTGGCTGAGTAGCTTACGCCATATGGTGTTCCTTAGGGTGCGGTTTATGTGTTTTCACTTGTTTGGTGGTTTCATCACTTGTCTTTGTTGGTTCATGGCTGGGGTTTTGGGATTTCTCTTATGTCGCGTATTTGTAGAGTTATTGGGTTCATGTACACTATAGTGGTTGTGGTTTTGAGGAGTTTTTTACACTGACTGGCTTTTTAGCTTGAAGGTGTATCTTCAGCCTTTTTGGGCTGAGGCAGGGGAGGAGGTTTAGGCCTACCTAGCTTGTGCTACTGTGACCTTGTTCCTTAATACTAAATAAAAATGATTTAAAAAGAAAAAAAAAAAAAAAAAAAAAANAAAAAAAAAAAAAAAAAAAAAGAGATTTAATGTAGAGGTAGTAGTACGGTGCTAGCTAGAGAAGTATATAGTCCAAAGTACTAGGCGAGAGATAGGAGGTACCCTAGATGATGCCCACATAGTGGTGGTGGAGCAAGCTGTCAGGTGCTAGCCAATTATCATGGGAGTGAGTGGGGTGGGAAAGGGTAGCCCCAAATTGCCAAAGGTATTGGAAATCATGTTCGTGTCTTACTAGGTGTCCCCCTATCCAATACCTCTAGCTGTTTTACCATATCTCTCACATAGTATCTTGATCTACCCAAGATAGTATCACTTAATGGATGGGATACCATCAGCTGGCAGCAGGAGAGGTGGACTGTGGCCAAATTGACCACGGTCCATTGGAGAGAGTCCCCTACTACCCAGTGGAGGAAGAAAACGATCAATCTGAATCGTGTACCGCAAACTGTATTCCCAGACATCTGCTCAGAGGAAAATGGAGGGACTCGACTGGAGCAAGTGTTAAGTGTGGTGACTAACTAAACCCGGATAAAGCTGTAAAGTAACATCATGAGATACAGCCAAGGAGTATGGCAAAACTACAGGGTAGACCTGTGAGTGCAAAGGCAGTGTAGCTGATGCCTACAGGCAAAGGAGGATGAGGATTGATGCCCTACACCCCCCTGGAGGGTGGATGCAGGTAGGGAAAAGAGGTGATGTTTTCTCGGTATTGGGTTGTTCCCGATTACAGAATTAATTTCTATCATTGGAAGTGTAGAAGAGATGGAGGAAGGTATTCCTGTACTATAAACATGTAACACATGATTTAAAGAAAAAAGGAACAAGCAAACAACACAAACCTTGTTCTAAACCTTTAAACTTTTCCTTATTATCATAACACTGGGAAATAATATTTCAGGATACTCCAAACAACTTTGTTGCTTCACCTTGAGTAAGATAATATAAAAATAGTCTAGCAGTTAATTAGAAGTACATAGTTGCAGTTGTAGGAATTTGATAATTGTAGAAGTAGGTCAGAATCCACATTTTCTGTACTTGACACAATGTATATTCTTAACATTTCTTGGATTTCATTTGCAGTTCATTAAAATTGGATTCAGAAAAGAAATCTAGTTTGTGACCCCTGTTTCTCTTAAAGGATATACAGGGTTTGATATACTTGGACATTGCAGTTGCTTGATAGTCATCATCACAATTGCCACTGACCTCATAGGTGAAAAAAGGATACTTCCAATTCATGTAATTAATCTCTCCCTACCAATTATTTGCTATTACCCAGCCACTATTTTACCAGTACCATCAGAGACACAACAGATCCTCGTCCGGACTCAGCGAATTTCCACAGTTTTTACAGGATAAAATCCTTTTCGGCCCAGTTAGCCGGCACTTTCGGCCAATAATATCCCTTCACCTTAATTGACCCCTATCACAAGCCCCATGAGCCAGGTGAACCAGGATAAATCGAGTGATAAATGGTGACGGCGACCGGCTATTCCTCTCAACCTACGCACAACACACGATAAAACATTTCTATGAACCAAGCTACGAAGGCCAACGAAATACAGGACCAGGGTTCCACACCTTTCCCTATTGCCTACAAGAAAAAGAAAAGACGTTGAAGTAAAACAAGGTTCTATTCGTCAAGCTCCTGCCCCTGGAACTCTCCAAACTTGGCCAATGCATCATCGAAAGTAATTTCACCATCCAAGATCTGCCTAACTGTTTCAATGACCTCATCCTGTGTCCCACGAATCTGCTTCATCCCATCACGCTCACGCAAAGTGATAGTACCGTCCTTGAGGGACTGGAAATCGACTGTAACACCAAAAGGAGTTCCCAACTCATCATTGCGAGCATAGCGCTTTCCAATGGTTGCGGAAGAGTTGTCCACTCTATTTGAAATTCCAGCCCGGCGGATCCTAGCGGAGAGCGCGGTGACAATAGGAGCAAAATCTGAATGGCCAGAAAGAGGGACGATGAGGATTTTGGTTGGTGCAATCTTTGGAGGGAAAGACAGGACACCACGAGCTTCATCGCCAGGACGAGACCAATAGATATGCTCAATCAAAGAGTAGAAGATACGGCCAATACCGAATGATGGCTCGATAACATTAGGGGTGTATTCCCGGACTAGCGCCGTTAGTAAATTAATAAGTTGAAATTACAAACCTAAGGAACTTACCGTTTATGGTCTTCTTGTTCTTCGCAATGGTAACTTTTTCTAGTTCTACTGAACCAAGACCTTCAACTTCAACAGACACCTTTCCACCATCCCTTTGGACAGCAGCCAGCTTCTCACGAGCCCCCTGCGAAATTCTCGCAACAGCTTCCTCTATTTTCTTAGCATCCTTTCGAAATTTAGGTCCAAGCCACTTCTTGTCAACGTCCATATCCCATTCCTCCCAGACCTTTGGAGGCTCGAGGGTTTCTCTGACTACAAGTTGCTCCCCAGTCCTGGTAGAGTGAACTGTAAGATCGTAGGCTGATCTATCCGCACAGCCAACGCATTCAATCCATCCATAAGATGTAAACAATTCAGCATCCCAACAATCCGCAGCATAATGAGCCATCTCATTAGGCATGTGTTGTCTAAAGCGAACCTTCTCCTGATCTACACCAAGCTCCTTCAGGAAAAGGTGAATTCTGGCCAGGAAATAGCCCAGGGTCTCATTATCCACAATCCCTTCTTCAACCGCTTCACCAATGGTCTTTTCAACAATAGTTGTTTTGCCCAACTCTTGTATAGTACGCGGAAGGAATCTAAGAAAGACCTTCTCTGCAACCTCGGGAAATCGAGGATGCTTTTTATCAAGTGGGTCGACAAAATGTTCGATCTCAGCCATGAGGAACTCACGGACACGGAGCAGTCCAGAACGGGGAGAAATCTCGTTCCGAAATGACTTTCCTATGGAGGCCGAAGCAAAAGGCATGCGCAGGTTGTTGAATTCATATAACTTGTTGAATGTCAAAAATTGACCCTGGGCGGTTTCTGGACGAAGGTATCTATGTGTTGTTAGGTATGACTCGTAACCACGATAAATGTAAACAAATATTACCCTGGAAGATTTGCGCTGGGGCCAATTGACGTCTGAAACATCAGGTTAAAAGAAACTGGCTGCTCAAGCGGATTGCCAGTGGTAGGACTCGTAATTCCATAATCGACAATAAGCTTCCCAAGCTCTTCACCGCCGCAATCACTAATCTAGTTATCGGTAAACACAACAGCCACATATAGCCAACGTTAAAATACCAGTTCAGTGCCACTAACCTTCGCAAGTACTCCTTCATATTCCTGGATAACCTTTTCATCAAGCTCGACAGCCTTGATATCCTTCACCTTCATCTTTCGTTTCTTCCTATCAGCGTCTTCTCCTCCCTCCGGAATTCTCTCTCCTCTCGCTTCCTTATCACCTTTAAGCCGAGCCTCGAGAATTTCCTCAATGATATGGTCAGCCCTGAAAATCTCGCCGGTTTTCGGGTCTTTGCACATCCAATCCGCAAATTTATCCACATGCCCGGAAGTCTTCAAAACGTCATTTGGGGTCAGCATAGTACAGTCTACCTCCAACATATCCTCTTCATGAACAAAGTGCTTCCTCCATGCATCTACAATATTGGCTTGAAGGGAACATCCAGGTGGACCGTAGTCATATAGACCAGACACACCACCATAAAGCTCGAAAGCGGGAGTGTAGAAGAGCCTCCTGCGAAGGAGGGTGTCGAGGGTTCCACGATCAAGTGGGGCACCGGTTTTAGTGGTAGCCATGATAGGAGGCGTTTTCTGAACTTTAAGGAAAGTTTTTTTGTCGAAGGTAAGAGTGTTCTCTTTACTAGAAAATGTCAATGAACTGAAACACGATGCCCCCAACAAACAGCAAGGAAGAGAAATGGGAGCGAGGGCCCCGCAAGTGGAGAGAACAGATATGACGCGTGAGCGGCAGCGAGTAAGAAAAAAGCGGGGGAGGGGCATCGAGGGACAGGAGTAATACCGGAAAGGGTGGGAAGAAACACGGTTTCACACAAAAAAGCGTGCCACCCGTTCGGGGGGGGGGGTTTTCGAACACAGAAGATGTTATTTTGCAAGTTAACTCAAATTAACTGTTCACTCGACAGCGGGCACTGGTGCTGTCGTGTCGGGACAGTCTACGTATCCCTCATTGCAACAACAACTTTACCATACCTTTTTGTTTTTGAGTTTCCCAGTACAGTCGTGTCTGAAAAGTCTACGTACCCCCCATGGCAACCACACTACACCATGATTCTAAGTAGTCAACAACTCAAATTTATATGTAATAACTCAATAAATTAATTGATAATAGGAAACCTAGTTGCTCCTCTATCACCCAATTCTGGGGGATATGTGCCAATAGGGAGGCTCTAGAGAAAATCTGAAATGCTTAATTAAAAATTAGTTAAATGGATTAACACACCATATATATTAATTTTTACAATTTTTATTTAGTATTCAAATAGAGTTTGATAAATATAATAGAACTCTCAAAGAGGTTGTAAAGTAGATTTTATACTATATATGCTGGTGGCCTTAGTTTCCAATTTTCTATATTGAACTTTCTACAAGACAAAATATA
>JACCEG010000173.1:8861-36532 GCA_014065205.1 Tuber brumale
CGGGCCACAACCCAACCGACCAACGCCACCTGCGATAATAGTATCTACGGCTATGGGCATGCCCGACGCGTGGAAAGGAGAACCAAAAGGGAGAAACACCCGAGCCGAAGGAAAGCGAGGCCCGTGGCAGAGCCCAGGGACCAGTGCCATCCGGACCGGAAAGCCCGGTGGAGACGCCCCAGGGGGCGTCGAAGCGTGGTGGTGCAGCAGTAGGGTGCAAGCCGAGGAAGGGTGTAGCAGTAGGGTGCAAGCCGATCCGACCGTAAGAACAGGAAGGTAACCGAACGCGACCGTATCAACTATCAGTAAACGTGTTCGTGTCTGACTAGGCGGTCCTCAGAGGCAGAAGGCAAGCGATTTACCACGTCTCTCATGTAGTCCCTTGTTCTACGAGAGATAGTGTCACTTAGTGGATGGGATACCACCGCTTAAAGCCGACCGTGAGGAGAAGCGAGATCGACCCGGGGGCCTTTTGAAAAGCTCTCGCGTACCGCAAACCGTGTTCCCAGCCGTCTGAAGCATGGGAAGCGAGCGGTCACCGACCGTGTGGAGGGGCCTCGCTAAGCGAGGAGAGAAGCGAGAACGGGCAGCAGAAGGCAGTACCGGAACTCAGAGGAAGGAAAGCCCGACGCGTGAAAAAAGCGAAGAAGGACAGTGAGGGGGGGATGGCCGACACTCCTAGGCCAAAGCCATCGTGGGAGGAGAGGGGGGGGTGGATGGTGGTTCGTGAAGATCAAGCCCGGAGGATTGATTTCAATCGCCGGGTGTGTAGAGGCTCATCCCCTAGGTCTTAGTGACCCCTTATATAGTCACTCTTCATGCCCATGTGACTTACTCCTTGAGTCACGCATCTCATATGACTCACAACTGTGAGTCATGTAGAATCTTTCCTCTATAAGTCATATGACCAAAATGGTCATATGTGCAAAAACCCATGACTTCTAAATGAGGTCATGTGCGAAACACAACATATCATCATAACCAATCATATAACCAAAATGGTCACATGCATGAAACCCATGACCTTCAATTGAGGTCATATGCAAAACATAATATGAGCCTGTCGCAGTAGAAAACCCACTCTCGGGCCGCAACCACAAATAATTTATTTAAGCCTAGCCACCTAGCTAGACATCTAGAGTATATGTTCAGTAGCTCAGAAAATATTATTGGTCACCTAATGACCTCTGTAGCACATTTTATACAGGAAAAACTGAAATTTTGAGATTTTCACTTTTTGCTATGTAAAATAAGTTTTGCTCTCTGGGATTCTTGTGGTCAAAGAATTATTATTAAAACTTTATTCCTTGCTGAACTATTTCAGTTGCAAGTTGGTTACATTTATTTTCGATAATTGTATTTCTAATGCTACTGTTACATGCAACCAATATATTCTGCTTATATAATATTAGTGATATGTTATGATAATTGTAGTATTAGTTAAACCAAAGTGAAAATGTAATAAAAAGTATTGTTTTGCTATGAGTATTATCTTAATGATTAATTAAATATTTACTTAAACTTAATTTAACTTCTGTAGATATGGTAATTCATGTCAAATTACCATATCCAATCCAGGTGGCTATATACCAGCCCTCACATGATACTATTCAACAAGCTCAGTTAGTCAAAGTTAGAAGAAGTAAGCAATCAGGTAATGTAACTAGATCCCACCCAGGACTAACTACTACAATCATAGAAGACATAGGAGATAAGCATAATGACGAAGCAACTATTTCAAGTATAGAAGGTGAAAGTTCAACTAATATTCCAAAGAGAAGAGGCTGTCCACCTGGGTCTACAAACAAAAAGGCAAGGAAATGTATGTAGTTTAGTTGGTTTTAAAAATCTTAAGTTCATAGAATTGTAGCAAAAGTATCAAACTAAATTTTACAGCATTCAAATAAATTATTGAATTTTTTTTTGAGTGTACTGTAGTTGTTTAAAGTTTGTGTTATGATAAAACTAATGATATCTCAAAATATTTTTTGTGGGTCACTCTGGTTGCCATGCACTTTTCTGCTAACAACAGCTTTGCCCTGAGAGTGGGTTTTCTACTGAGACAGGCTCATATATTATTATAACCAATTATATGACCAAAACGGTCACATGCATAAAACCCATGACCTTCAATTGAGGTCATGTGCGAAACATAACATACTTATGACTCATAACTACAAGTCATGTGAAAACCTCTTCCTCGCTAAGCTGCATTCGTAACAGTAAAGGGGTTCTATTACTAGGACTAACCAACCAACAGCTGATTTCAGAAGGGTATAGGTGGATTCAGTATGCTCTTAGTAGCTTCGGCCACTGTGAAATCCTTTTGCAGTATTTTGCCTAAAATGTCTGGTTACTGTGGGCCCATAATTAGGAAGCCCAACCTTGAATCCTATTATCTCAATACGCCTCTAGCACATATCTTCCATTCCACTTCTCAAATCTCGCCAAAGGTCCCCTCTCATATATCCTGCGAACAGCCTATGGTTGAATGGACGGCAGCAATGTATCTGATATTATGAAGTGGGCTTCATTGATGTGTCATTTTGATTATGGGATACAACTCTTTAAAATCTCACTAATGATGTGCAGGCCCCATAAGGGGGCCAGAAGGAGGTATTGGCTCCATTAAATCGAGGATCTGTGTGCAGTTACCCTATCATAAGGTTTGTGCACCTTTTGTCTCAGATTTCCATATGACTAACAAAGACTCATAACCTATAACCTAAACCTAAACCCGAAACTCATTGCCATCCTGGGTAGTACTGACAGCTTCGATACATCAAGGCATGAACACAATTATCTCATTAATATAGTTGGCAGAGAGGTTTTTTCACTTCTGTACTACAATCTCATGTATTGCGTCATCACAATAATTCCAGCCAATTTTCCTCTTAACTTGATCTTTGATATACTACTAAACCTCCTTGATTGGATTTAAGGCTTGAAAGTAAGGTGGTAGTGCAATTCTCTTAAAACGACAATCTAGGACCTCAGTAATATGGTAGTCTTTAGTATGAGATAGTGTGTCATCTTCAAGAAAGTAGAGAGTATCATGTTGTATTACCATCTGCTGAAATAAAAAAAGAAAGATTTTCAGACAAAGGATCTGCTCTTAGTAAATACACTAATCAACTCCACCTTTACCTTTACTTGACAGGTTTTTTGTACAAAAATGGTCTGTAGTTTGCCCAATTTAGTGAAGTAGATCTAACTGTCAGTCTCACTATAAAATTCCTTTTGTAATTGTGTAATTGATACTCACCTTACTGCCAGAGTCTGAATTTGTAAAGGAAAAAAGTAATATAGAAGTTAAAATCCACTGTAACCAGATATGATTTCTTCTTAAAACATAGTAGTGGAGTCTTTTGAAAACCTTTGATCCAGATTTTGAAGTAGGTATTTCTCTCCAGTATAGCTAAAGACTCTTTTTATACAAGAGGAGTGCAGTGTACTTGCTTCAAAATATGATTTATCAGTAAAGAAAACATTTTAAAATTTAAAGTACTGATACTTCAGTACCTATTCCAACCTCACCACTTTTAGCTTGCCTGTCAGGAAGTGCTTCTTAGTTGGTCAATATCAGTAGATGGCATGGGCTGCACGGGTATTTGATAAGGTATTATAAGAAATAGACAAACTTGATTCTGCAATCAACTTGTCAAGTGGCTTCTAACAGTAGATAGTATCCTGAGGTGCAAGTACAATAATATACTATTTTTGCTTTGCTGTTGATAATTCACTATACCCTTTTTATACTATAAAAGCTAGCTGTAAGTTTTCCTCAAAACATGGATCATAAATATAAGTTTGCAGAATACAAAGAACTGATAGCCAAATAATATCTGAGTAAGTTGATACTAGTACATTGGTTGCAAATGAAATTTGACTCAATAGAAGTTGCATATTTCCTGGTAAATTTACAAGCTTGACTATCTGACTATGCTTATATAGTGAGGTTGTTGTTTCTTGTTATTGTTACAATTCCTAACAAGTATCAGTTCTCAACAAGGGGTAGATGATACTCCTCTTTCTTCTCGACAATAGTTCTTAGACCTATGTCTACGATAAGATAAGAGAGGCCTCTTATCAATAGTTCTCATCAGCTATAGTACTCTTTGTTCAACTCTACTCACTTAGTAGATTTTGCACCATTATTCGTATCAGTAAGATAATCTTGTTAAAGAGCATAAATAGAGTTTGTTATGAGGTAGGGTGGGGCTGGTTTTGCCCACGGGCACCCCGCCATTACACAGGCCTGGGGTGGGTATTTTATTGGCTTCTCTATCCCGCCTCTGTCCGGGCCCCTAACCTTGCTCTTTCTCTGGATAGGGACTCGTTTCTTTCAACCCAAATTTACTGAGTGCCCGTCTGGGGCACGGGTGGGGCGGGGCCCGTGATGGGTAATGGAATAGGGCAAGCCTCGAATAATATCCTGCCCTGGGCCTGTGAGTGGGCCAGGGTGGTGAATGGGGCTGGAGGCCCCATAACGAGCTCTAAGCATAAAGGTTTTTGTATTCATAAAGTGTAAAGTAATAAGTATGAAAGTAACTTAGATTGAAGAGTGAAGAGCTCATCATCTTGGTTTTTTTTTATTTTTAATTTCTATCTTTACGTATTCATTATTATTTAGAGTACAAGAACTTACATGCAGCGCTAGCTATGACATAAATAATCCCCATTCCTCCTTCTGCCCAGCCTGACTGTATTCTCAAGACCCTTTAGTGTGGGTCTAATAGCACATTTCTGCCCCCAAAGCCCCTACATATCTGAAGGAACAGAAGAAAAAACCTCAGAACAAGGCAGCAAAATATAGGAAGGTAACCACGTGAAATATGGCAGTGAAACAAATGAAATATCGCACCAGTAGATTCCACAACAACTGAGCCAGAATATACCTGCTGGCAGAGAGAAAAATGTTGAATAATTCGCAGAATGTGATGTAGACCAAGACAGCTGCTGACTGTTGAGGATGGTAGGAGAGGGTGGCAGTAGTATGGTACCAGCTAGAGAAAGGATGTAGTAGTAGGGTGCAAGTTGATCTAACCGTTGGGTTAGGAAAGAAACTGAATGCAGCAGTGTCAACTCTCAGTAATCATATTCGTGTCTTACTAGGTAGTAACTAGCAGAAGAAGACAAGCAATTTTACCACATATCTCATGTAGTCCATTGTTCTCAGAGAGATAGTGTCACTTAGTGGATGGGAGACCACCACTTAAGCCAACTGCAGTGAGGGGCGATATTGATGCGTGGGTCTAGCGAAATGGTCTCGCGTACCACATACTGTATTCCTAGTCATCTGGAGGGTGGAAGCGAAGAGTTGCCAACCGTGAGGGGAAGTCTGCCTAAGCAAGGCGAGGGGAGAGAAAATGGACAGCAGGAAGGCAGTACCAAAACCTAGAAGGATAGAAGCCACAAGGTGTAAAAGAGTGAAAGAGGACAGTGGAAAGAGGAGGAGGATAGCTGTCACTCCTAGGCTGAAGCCATTATGGGAGCAGAGGGGGAGTGGATGATCGTGCGAATCCTGCATTAAGGGGTGATTTCATGTACAAGGAAAATAGCTGAGATGGAGGATGGCCTATTTTTCTTTTTTTTTTTTTTTATCATCACATATTCATAGTTTACGGTATAAGAACTTGCATGCAGCACTAGATATGGCATAAACAAAACCTCAATCTCAATGTCTGCAAATACAAAGGAAATAACTCGCACCAAGCTGTAAAATCCTCCAAGTCGTGTCCGATAGCCGACACAAAATCTCAGGCAACTAAAGCAAGCAAGTACAAAAATCATAACAAGAAATAAAACCAAGCAGGAAAGAAAAAACACTTCATGAATAGAGCAGGTCTAATAGTAGGCATCACAGCTCAAGGCTTGAAGCCATGGATCAGAAGCTCCAGGTGGGAGAAAGAGGATGCAGTCAGGGTGTTCCTGTGCGCAGGTGGCATACCTGGGGGAAAACCAGTAGCCGTCACATTTAGGTACCAGGTCAAAGAGTGGAGGACATCTGTATCGGTCCATAGTGAGCTGTCCCTGCCGACGTCAGTGAGCCCTTAGAGGTAGCGCTCATGAGGTACCTAGCAGGACTCGTAGTACAGGATGGTATGAGAGAAGTCCTCCTCATCCTCCTCGTAGAAAGGAAAGAGAGGGAAGGGGTCATCAGTGAACTAGGAGGTGAGGGCAGCGAGGTAACTCTTACCCGGGCACATTTGGTGGATTCTGCTGGCAATAAACCTCCCAAGTCCCATAAACAGATGGGGCAAGAGAGTTAGAGTGTTGGGGTAACTGGGAGGGAGGGTGAACTGGGTAGCACAATCTCTGGCAAGGGCTACTTTCATGCTGGCCTTGATCGACTGATAGGAGATGACTCTGTTTTTCATAGAGAGCTGGTCTGGTAGAAGGACGTCGGGAGAGGCCACTGGGATGGGATCCAGAGGGTTGATGAAGGCCAAAGTCAAGTGCGCGATCACGTCTAGGGGTAGCTGTTTCCTGATAGGAGGATAAGGAGTGTTGGTGTTCCAAAGAAGAGGAGTATAGACTGATGTCAAGCCCCTGGTGAAGTGGCAGTGGTCCTCCGAGGCCCAAAAGGGAAAGGAGGTTGGAAAGGAAGGGTGAAGCCATGCAGTTGCCGGGTTGGACTCCAGAGGGAGGCACACAAGTCCGACAGCGGCCAGTCTCTGGCAGTGGAAGATCAATAGCAGGAGGAGACGGAGAGCCAATTCGCACGCTAGAATGCCAACCAGGATTGAAGAGACGCAGTTTGTCACGCACCTCTGGACAGTTCTCCAAAAGATAGACATCTGGTCCAGGAGGGGAAGACTCAGTGAGAAGAGGTGCACTCCTTAGAGGAGAATCGCGGAGATTAGGTAGGAAGCCAGATGGTGGAACAGAAAGGGGGGGATGCCATTGCCTGGCCTAGAGAGTCTCTGAATCGTTGCAAAGGCCCCTTGTACTAGAGCGAGTCTTCTTGTAAAGTGTGAGGTGGTGCCTTTGGAGCACAAGGTTGTCGCGGGGGCAAACCAGTAGCCAAGCCATTAGACAAGCTTGAAGGGGTGAAAGAGGAGGCTCTCTAACAGGACCGCAATTGGAGGGTGGCACCTTCTGTGCCGGAGTCACCTAGTGCATGAGCTCCGTCTTTGGGATCGAGAAAGATATCCCTAGCCTGCTAGCCTTCACCAGGAGAGACTTGGTAATCCTTTCGAGTCTTTGGACATTTCTCTGATACGAACTGGAGGCGACCGTGACTGCGAAGTCATACATGTAAGAGAGGATGAGGCCTCGAGGGACCGCAAAATGTAGGGTCGAGAAATAGATGACGAACTGGAGTGGCGAAATCGGAGACCCTTGTGGGGTGCCCACTGAGAGCGGGGAGAATATTTGGGGAGCCCCCTGGAAAACCAGGCGGCAAGAACGTCCATGGAGGAAGGACCTTATTGTTACAATCCCTAACCGGTATCAGTTCTCAGCGAAGGGTAGACGATACTTCTCTCGTTCTCTCTCAAGAATAGTGCTTAGGCCTATGCCTACGATAAGGTGGGAGAGACTCTCATGTCACTGATCCTTATCACCTATCGTACTCTTTCTTCAACTCGACTCTTATCGTAGAGTCCTCGCCTCGTAGGTAGGTATTTGGAAAGAGCTGTTAGGAGGACGCCAAACTCAAGTATATAACTGAGGGACGTAGGCCAAAATCTTTGTTCGGAGAATCTGTCGAGGAAGGCTCGCCTCGATTAAAAGTAAAGTAAAGATTTATGAGGTAAACAATTTAATATTGATAAGATCTCTTCTCCGTTGCTTGATGATGTCTGTAAAGCTAGGGAGGCACTTCGATATTTATATCCCGCGTCTCAGTGTTCGCGGACTACTTCTAACTACTATGCCTCCAAAGTACCACTCTGGTTTTAATACGCAAACGTCCAGAATCTTATAAGTGCGAACAGCGTTTGACCCTGAAACTTATCACACCCTTTTGCGGACTCGGAATAGTATTCCTCCGTTGAGGTGACTGCGCTATTTGTTATACCAAACAGCTGTCTCCAACTTAGATGTCCGCATAGACTTTTATATGACTTTAGTCTTATTGACTATCGTCCAGTTGTCTCTTTGGTCATGAAGTGATCAGGTTCATGCCGGGCCACCTAGTGCCAATCGCAAGTCCGAACCCAACGTGTCAACGTCTTAAGGGGTTATGACTTATCTAGGTCTTCCTTTCTGAGCGTGCTTCCCCTTGGTCCGCTGGCCTCCGTAGAGGGGTCCTATTACTAGGACCAACCAACCTACAGCTGATCTCAGAAGGGTATGGGTGGATTCGGTATACCCCTAATAGCTTCTACTACTGGGATATCCTCATAGAGTATTTCGCCGAAAAATGTCCCGTCACCTTCGGCCCATAGTTAGGAAGCCTAACTTTGAAGCCTACTATCTCAATGCGCCTCGGACGGATTTCCTCCATTCCACTTCCCAGATATCGCCGAAGGTCCCCTCTCGTATATCCTGCGAACAGCATGCGGTCGGACGGACGGCGGCGACGTATATGGTGTTATAAAGTGGGCTTTATTGATGTGACATTTTAGTTATGGGACGCAACTCTCGAAATCTCGCTAATGACGTGCGGGCCCCATAAGGGGGCCGGAGGGGGGTGTTGGCACTCCGGTAAATTGAGGGTCTGTGCGCAGTTACCCTACCGTGGGTCTGTGCACATGTCTCGGATTTCCATATGCCTAACAAGAGCGTAAGGTTGTTATATTCGTAAAAGCAAAAGTAATAAATAAGGAAATAACTTAGAACGAAGCGTGAAGAACCTATCTACCCGGACTTTTTTTTTTTTTCTTTTTTTTAAATTTCTTTTTATATTATCATATATTCATTGTTTACGGTACAAGAACTTGCATGTAGTGCTAGCTATGGCATAAACAAAACCTCAATCTCAAACACGCAGGCACAAAGGAAAAACTCGTACCAAAAAGTATAAAATCCTCCTAGTAGTATCCAATAGCCGACACGTAATCCCAAGGAAATAAAAGCATACAGTACAGAACTCATAACGAAAAATAAATCCCACCAGCAATACAAAGAAAGCGCGGTAACCGTGGGGAGCTGATCGTCGGGTGGGTGCCTGCCTCAGGGCAGGAAGCCATGAATTGGGAGACCATTGTCACCAGAACTGGGTTCGAGTGGAGGGTCTGAGCATGCAGGCAGCATGCCAGGGGGGAAGCCTGTGGCAGTCACGTCGAGGTAACTCGCCAGGGAGTGGAGGGAGTCTTTGTTAGTCCATAGAGGGCTGTCTCTGCCGATGTCCGTGAGCCCCGGGAGGTGGTGCTCACAAGCTTCTTTGCGAGACTCGCAGTACAGGATAGCGTGAGCGAAATCCTCCTCACCTTCCGCACAGCGGGGGCAGAGGGGGGAGGGGTCGTCAGTGAACCAGGAAGGGTGGGCAGCGAGGTAACTCTTGGCTGAGCGCATCTGATGGACCCTACCCGCTATGAATCTCCCCAAGCCCATGAAAGGGTTGGGTTTTAGGGACACAGGGTAGGTGTAGTAGGGGGGAGGGGGGAACTGGGCGGCCCAGTCCATGGTAAGAGCATTTCTCAGCCATAACTTGACCGACTGGTATGACGGGGTCCCTTCCATCAGGGGAAGCTGGTCGGGAGGAAGAAGGTCAGGGGAGGCCACCGGAACGGGGCCCGAGACGTTGATGAATTGGAGGGTCCTGTGGGTACTAGCATCCAACGGAAGGTGCTTCAGTATGGGGGGACAGGGAGGCGGGGTCTTCCAGAGCAGTGGGGCATAGGCAGATGTCAGGCCCCTGGTGAAATGACGGTAGTCCTCCGGTGCCCGGAAGGGGGAGGAGGTAGGAAAATATGGGTGTAGTCTAGCAGTCGCTGGGTTGGCCTCGGGGGGGAGGTACACAAGACGAAGGGCCGCCAGTCTCTGGCGGTGGAGGACTAAAAGTGAAAGCGGGGGCAGGGCTGATTCACATGCCAAGATGCCTACCGGGGTTGAGGAGAAGCAGTTCGTTACCCACCTCTGGACCGACCTCCAGAAGACGGACATTCTGTCCAGGAGGGTGAGGCTTGAGGAGAAAAGGTCTGCCCCATAGAGGAGGATCAGGGAGATCAGGGTGGACACCAGGCGATGGCAAAGGAAGGGAGAGAGACCCTTACCGGGTCTAGAGAGACGTTTGATTGTTACAAAGGCCCCCGGGGCCAAGCCCAGCCTTCTCGCGAAGTGGGAGGAGGTGCCCTTGTTGTATGCTGGTGATGCCTTGCAACCTTTGGATGTTCCGGCGATACGAGCCAGAGGGGACCGTGACAGCAAGGTCGTCTACGTAGGAGAGGATGAGGCCATGAGGGACCGAGAAATGTAGTGAGGACACGTAGATAATGAAAAGGAGCGGGGAGATCGGAGAGCCCTGAGGGGTACTAACCGAGACTGGAGGAAAGACTTGGGGGGCCTCCTGGAAGACCAGGCAGCAGGAGCGTCCATGGAGGAAGGACCGTATCCATGAGACCATGTCCGGGTTGACTGCCTTCGTGGCAAGCCTGTTGCAAAGTGAGGGGGCCGAAACGTTGTCGAAACCACCTTTGATGTCAAGGAAAAGGGTTGAGACCTTGAGCCTGGGGTGTATAAAAAGATGGACCTCTTGAGAGAAGGTCGCTGCTGCGTCGAAGGTACTCAGACCAGAGAGGGAACCAGTTAGGTGGGGGGACAGGAGGCCCAGAAAGCGGGCGAGGGCAGAGAGACGGGTCGCCATGACCCTCTCAAGTATCTTGGAGACTGTTTCTAGTAGGACGATGATGTAGAATGAGGCTGGCGTGTCGTAGGAGGGCTTTCCCAGCTTATCGAGCAAAATGCCATTCGCCTTCTTCAGGGAGGGAGGATTATGCCTATATCGCACAAGGGGGCCGAGGATCGATGTAAGGATGTCGGGGTTTAAGGAGCGGACCCTTTTCCAGACAGAGTACGAGATCTGGTCCAGGCCAGGCGCAGAAGATGGGGAGGACTTCCGGAGGACAGCTGTGATCTCCTCCGCCGACAGCGGTGGAACATCCTTGAACTCCCGCATAATAGCCGGCGGGCTCGAGGATGGTTTATCTGGGAAGAAGTGAGAGAGGAGGGCTTCGTTTATGTCTCTGGGGCTGTCAGCCCTGGGCAACTGGGGGAATGTGTCTGGAGGCCTTCTGAAGGCACAGCGCTTCGCGGTCCAGAGCGACTGTCGGGTGGCCGTCTTGAGAAAATTGTTCCAGTATTCAGTCTTGGCCTTTGTTATGGCCTTGAAGTATGAAAGGCGGGCATCTTTGCACTGTTGCTTTGACAAGGGGAGCGGGTCTCGTCGTGACGATCGAACCGTTGAGTGAAAGGCAGCTCTTTGTGCTGTGAGGTTGGGGGTCCACCAGGGCTTGGACCGGCTAGAAGGCCTCTTGACCGGGGTGTGGAGCTTAAGGACAGTCCTAAGGCTGCCTAGGGCAGTGTCAAACCAAGTAGAGAAGGTATGGGGAGTAGGGAGGGGGGGAGGGGGGGAGACTTTCATGGCTTTGATCTCGTCCTCAAGGGAAAGCCAGTCTGTCTTCGTCCACACGGGAGCAGGGGGGGGGGCGAGCCAAAGGCTGTGACAAGGTTATGAGGATCGGGACATGGTCGGAAGCTGACGGAGGTAGTGGTGTGTCCCATGACTAGAAGTTGGGGAACAGGGAGGAGTTGGCGAATGCAAGGTCCAAGACCAAGGGACGCTGTCCAGGGTCGAAGGGGAAGTAGGTAAGAGTACCAGAGGTGTTCAAGAGGCAGAAACATTCCTCTGCAGCTCTCTCAAAGGAAGGAGTGGAGGCACCCAGGTCCGAAATCGAGAAGAGGCGGCCAGGGTCTGCCGAGGGGTGGTGGATGTTGAAATCTCCAATGACCAGCATCGGTGTGCCAGTATGGGGGAATGCAATCTCCGGAGGGATGGTTCGGCGAAAGGGTGAGCCATCCCACGTGCTATAGAGGTTCACAACTCGGAACTTGGTAACAAAGGAGTCAAAAAAACCAACAGATGAGTGAAAGCCAACTGGGATCCAGTCCCTGGCCTCTGAGAAGACTGGGAGGACCAAAAACTGTTGAGTTGCGGAGAGGTTGAGGTAGCAGGCCACTATGGGCTTGCCACCAGCACGGCAGGGGGGTAGAAAGGGCTTAAACACAGCAAATGACGGAGGTCTATTCCTGTATAGGGGGGGGTCTTAAAGGGCAACAAGGGTAGGGGGGGAGCCCAAAAGAGAAAAGGAATTAAAAAGGGAAAGAAACTCATCCCAGCTTCCCAGGCAGTGGTGTTGTAGAACGGATATCGGGTTATAGGAGTTCGCCGGGAGCGTGGAACTCACAGGAGAGGTGTGACCAATCATTACACGCCTTCCAGCGTCTCAGGCTGGGGGAGAGGAGTGGGAGACTCCTGCCATGCGGGATTCGGCAGTGCATCTCCTTGGGGTTCTGGGGCGGGAATGGGAGGACGTGTTTGGGGGGCATCACCACACCTAGGGCGGCGTGTTTCAAGAGCAAAGGAAGGCAGGAGGGAGCGTGCACCAGTTGAAGGACCCTCGCCGGAGTCGTTCATCGCGTCCATAGCTTCCTTGTTCGTCGGGACAGGGGACTCCCCACGGGCAGGAGTGGGCGGAGGTCTCGATGGGCATTCTATTGCGAAGGCCGGATGTTGGCCTTTGCAGAGGGCATACATCGAGGGGGAGGTTGGGCAGCAGTCAATGACTGCTCTGAGGTTGCCGCACTTGGGGCAGGTGGGGTTCTGGCATCTGTGTGCCTGCTTCCGGTAGGAGAGGGTGCAGATTAGACATACCGGGTGGTCAATCTTGCATCTAGCTGAATGGTGTTTGTATTCCCAGTAGTTACGGCATTGAGTGAGGCTGTTAGCCGAGTATGCTCTCTCGATCTTAAATTGAGATGAGAAAAGGTAAGCGTTGCCCAACATTGTGGCCTCATTTTCAGGAGCAACTGTCACAACCACTGAGGTCGCCTGTTTGAGGGTCCTAGAGTCACGGTCGGGGTTCAGGTAGTGGGCGGAGAGCACCTGAACGTTCTTGACCTTCAGGATGGTGTTATTGAGAGACTGTAAGAGGTCTTCGTTGTCCTTAGGGAGGTACGCGATGGGGAGGAAGTGAATCGCCAGTTGGACCTCGTTGGGAGCAGGACAGAAAGGAAGCCACGGAGCGTCACCGGTCGGGAAGGACTGGTTTAGTCTGGTCGTGAGGGCGTTGTAGTAGGGTGCGTATGCAGTGGAGGGGACAAATGAGGAAAGAGCAGGAAGGGTGACTGCTCCTCTGTCATTGACCCGGGCAGAGAAGGATAGCGGTAGGGTGCAGCCCGCTTCACGAAGGACGAAGGCAGCAATATCTGGGAAGGAGGCGGCTAGTCTATCAGACTGGGAGTGCAAGAAAGGGGAAGACCTTGGGGCGAAGAAGCATCTCTCAGCAGCTGGGAGGCTCCTGGGCCCTTTTGAGGGGGCTGAAGGAGCCGATCCAGACGCAACCTGGGCAGCCGAGGGAGGGCCTTTCGCTTTGTTTGCCTTTCCTTTCTTTTTCTGTCCAGCTGTAGCGGCTTGGGCATAAGAAGGGGCAGTGGATTGAGCAGTCGTTCGCTGGACAGGGTGGAACTACGAGAGGGGGGGGTACTTCCCTTCCCTGTACGTCTGGGCCTCCCAGGAGCGAGGAAACTTTGCCACATATGCGGCCGGGTCGCCATACCATTTCTGGTCCTTTGTGCTATAGCAGGGGATGTCCGTGTCACCCCCACCCTCGTATGGCGGGTTCAACACATCGGCGAGGGTAGCGGTGAGGGGGGACGTGGCAACCTCTTTACCCTTCCGGGAAGGGGCTGCCCGAGTTGTGTGGGTGTCAAGCACTGTGGGCGTGGGGCATTGTGGTGGGGGCTATTGGTGGTGTATCAGTTGGGGGAGGGGGGTGGCCAGCCGGGATGCAAGGTCTCTAACCGACAATTGTCGGGGGGGGGGAGAAGGCTGGGGTTCCTCCCTACAGGACCAGAGATCGTCGACCTGCCCCGAAAGGCATGCGACTTCGAGGGCAAGTTTGTCGATTTGAGCGGAGATAGACCTAGACGCCAAAAGTGCGGTACAGAGGAGGGGGAGGATGACGGCCTCTCCAGGGGAGAGATTATCAAGCTCCGTAGAGCTTATGGGTGGTAAGAGCTGGTTTGAGATTCCTGCGTCTGTCGAGGACCTCCCGAGGAGTACTAGAAGAAGGAGAACATGGAGACGGATACCCGACATGGAAGAGTGCTCAGAGGACGGAAGGGGAACTGAAACCATACATGTCGCGACAGGAAGGCCTCGGCCTAGAGGACTTCGTAGGGTAGCAAAGACGTATGGGCACACTGGACGCTGATGGTGTTGAAGATGAGGAAGATATGTAGGGGGGGGAAAATAGCGGGAGCAGAGCATGGCCTATCCACTAGGGCTTTTTTCTTTTCTCTTTTTTTTTTTATGATCAATTTTATTCTGTGTTTAAGGTACACCGTCCTCATGCAGTGCTAGCTATGGCAGATACATAAACCTCCCTCCCTACGCCAGCCCGAAACAGCCAGAAGAAAAACCATCAACGAACCTGAACAGAAAGGCACACTGGCAGACAGGACCGAAACCCCTGGATCAAGAAACCTCCCGCCCGAACCCCACGTAGTCGAAAAACTCCCCCGCCCCGCAACTTGTAGTATACACAAATGGTAAAGACTTTAAAGGAAAGCCACCCAAGCCCATCAGAACAAAATAAACCCCACTTCCCGACAGTGGTCCAAACAGCATAGCAAGAGCCACTCTAAGCGGTCTTAACATGGCCGATCAGTGCCACCTACGACAAAAACACGTCTACGGCTAAGGGCATGCCCGGCAAAGTGGCAGGGGAAGCGAAGAGAGAAATGCCCAGGCCGAGGAAAACGAAACCCGTGGAAGGGGACAGGGACTAGTGCCATCCAGACCGGGAAGCCCGGCAGAGATGCCGGTGGAGCATAAAGGTAAGGCGGTGTAGCAGTAGGGTGCAAGCCGAGCGAGGGTGTAGCAGTAGGGTGCAAGCCGATCCAACCATCAGGGCAGGACGGAAACCGAACGCGACCGTGTCAACTCTCAGTCATCGTGTTCGTGTCTGACTAGGCCGTCCCCAGGGATAGAAGGCAAGCGAGTTTACCGCGTCTCTCATGTAGTTCCTTGTTCTACGAGAGATAGCGTCACTTAGTGGATGGGATACCACCACTTAAGCCAACCATGGGGAGGAGTGAGATCGACCCGTAGGCCTGTTGGAGAGTTTTCACGTACCTCAAACCGAGTTCCCAGCCGTCTGAAGCATGGAAAGCAAGTGGTCGCCAACCATGGAGAGGGGCCCAGCTAAGCGAGGAAGGACGCAGGGACGGGCAGCGTGAAAGGCATACCGGAACCCAAAGGGAGGAAAGCCAGGACGTGTAAAAAGGAAGAGGAGGACAATAGGGGGGATGAGGATGGCCGTCACACCTAGGCCGAAGCCATCCTGGGAGGAGAGGATGGGAGTAGATGGTTCGTGAAATCCCAAGCATTAAAGGTTGATTTCAAGCGTGAGGAAAATAGAGGAGACGGAGGATGATAGAGGAGACGGAGGATGGCCTATCAACTCGGACTTCTTTTTTTTCTTTTTTCTTTTTTTTATCTTCATGTATTCGTTGTTATTTAGGGTACAAGAACTTGCATGCAGCGCTAGCTAGGGAATAAACAATCCCTATTCCTCCCTCGGCCAGGCCCAACCATGTCCGCAGGACCCTCTGGTGTAGGCCTAACTGCACATCTTGCCCCAAAGAAAAACCCATCCCTACCTCGCAAGCGAAGTCAGAGAATAGGAGAAGCCTAACTAAGGACAAGCAGGAAAACATAGGAAGGTAACCACTCGGAACATCACAGAAAAGAACAAAAGAAAAACCGCACCAAAGATCCCACAACAACCATGTCAGGTATACGCGCTGGCAGCAGAAACCGTAAAAGCAATTCCGGAACGCGACGCAACCGAGAAAGTGGGCCGCCTGTGGGGAACAGCGAAAGAGGTTGGAGCAGTAGGGTGCAAGCCGTGTATGGACGAAGCAGTAGGATGCAAGCCGATCCAACCGACAGAACAGGGCGGAAACCGACCGCGACCATGTCAACTCACGGTAATCGTATTCGTGTCCGTCGGGGCGGTCCCAAGGAGTAGAAGGCAAGGGTTTTACCGCGTCTCTCATGTAGTCCCTTGTTCTACGAGAGATAACGTCACTTAGTGGATGGGATACCAGCGCTTAAACCGACCGTGGGGAGGAGCGAGATCGACCCGTGGGCCAGTTACAGAGTCCCCGCATACTGCAAACCGTATTCCCAGCTGTCTGAAGCATGGGAAGCGAACAGCTGCCGACAGTATGGAGGGGCCTCGCTAAGCGAGGAGAGGGGCGAGAACGGGCAGCGCTAGAGGCATACCGACACCCAGAGGAAGGAAAGCCTTTACGCGTGGAAATGTGGAAGAAGGCAGTGAGGAGAGGAGGGAAATGGCCGTCACTCCTAGGCCGAAGCCATGATGGGAGGAGAGGGGGGGGTGGATGGTTGGTGAGAACCTAGCGTTGAGAGTTGATTTCAATCGCCGCGTGTGTAGAGGAGATGGAGGATGGCGTATCAACTCGGACTTTTTCTTTTTTTTTTTTTTTTTTATCATCATGTATTCGTTGATTTATGGTACAAGAACTTGCATGCAGCGCTAGCTATGGCATAAACAAAACCTTAATCTCAAAAACTCGCAAGTAACAAAAGAACTCTCGCACCAAACTATAAAAACCTCCACAATGTGTCCGATAGCCGACACCAAATCCATAAGGAAATAAAACAATAAAACGCATGATCATAAGGAAAAACCTTTCTCCCAGCAAAGGAAGGAAAACATAACGGGTAGAGGCCAGGCCCCCCTAGGGGGCGAAGCCTTGGATTGGAAGGGCCGACACCTCGTTGTCCGGTTCGTGTTGGGGGTCCCTTTCCGCCGGGGGCATACCAGGCGGGAAACCCGTCGCCGTGACATTAATGTACCTAGCGAGGGCGTTGAGAGCGGAGGGGTCTGACCAGAGGGGGCTGTCCCGATCAACCGAAGTGAGGCCCTAGAGGTGGCGCTCACGGGGTTCCTTGCTGGACTCGCAGGATAGGATGGCATGGGCGAAGTCCTCTTCGTCCTCCTCGAAGAACGGGCAGAGGGGAGAAGGGTCCTCGGTGAACCACGATGGGTGGGCAGCCAGGTAGCTCTTACCTGAACGCATCTGGTGGATCCTACCCGCCATGAACCTCACAAGCCCCATGAATGGGTGAGGCGAAAGGGACTCGGTATAGGGGTAGGTGGGGGGTGGAGGGAACTGGTCGTTCCAGTCTTTGACGAGCGCGGATCTGATTTTGAGCTTGACCGACTTGAAGGAAGGGGTATCTAATCCGACTGAGAGGCAGGCGGGCGGTAGAAGGTCTGCGGAGGCAACAGGCAGAGGGCCGGAGGCGGGGATGAATGGGAGGGTTCGATGGGCAATGGCATCGATCGGGAGGTACTTTCTAATAGGTGGGGAGGGGACAGCGGTTCTCCACGAGAGAGGAGCATACACCGATGTCAGCTCTCGCGTGTGGTGACGGTGGTCGTCGAAGGCCTGAAAGGGGACGAAGTCGGGAAAGTGGGGTGGAGTCTGGCAGTTGCTGGGTTGGCCTCAGGGGGGAGGCAGACCAGTCTTATGGCTGCAAGTCTCTGGCGGTGGCGCAGCAAAAGGGGCATTGGGGGGAGGGCCGATTCGCAGGCCAAGATGCCGACGGGTGTCGAGGAGGAGCAATTCGTGACCCACCTTTGGACCGACCTCCAGAAGACCGACATACGGTCAAGGAGGGTCAGGCTTGGTGAGAAGAGGTCCGCTCCATAGAGAAGGATCGGGGAAATCAGTGATGATGCCAGACAGTGGCAGAGGTAGGGAGGGAGGCCTTTGCCTGGCCTGGACAGTCTTTTGATGGTGGAAAAGGCCCCCTGGGCCAGTCCAAGTCTTCTGACGAAGTGGGAGGTGGTACCCCTAGTACCCGAGGTGGAGGAGGGCTCGAACCAGTAGCCGAGCCACCGTACTAGTTTAGAGGGGCGGAAGACAAGGTCGTCCAGCCGGACTGGGATTTGAGGCGTAGGGATCTTCTGAGAGGGGGTCTCCCAGTGTATAAGTTCAGTTTTTGGGATCGAGAAGGACACACCCAGCTTACCCGCTTTCCGCTGGAGCACACAGGTGATCCCTTGCAGCTTTTGGATGTTTCTCTGGTAGGAGCTCGATGCAACCGTGACTCCGAAGTCGTCCACGTAATACAGGATAAGACCCCTAGGGATCGAGAAGTGGAGGGTTGAGACGTAGATGACGAAGATAAGGGGGGAGATGGGGGAGCCTTAGGGCGTGCCGACGGAGACTGGTGAAAAGATTTGAGGCACGCCTTGGAAGATCAGTCGGCAGGAGCGGCCGTGGAGGAAAGATCTTATCCACGAGACCATGTAGGGATTGACTGCCTTGGTGGCAAGTCTGTTGCAGAGAATCGGGGCCGAGACATTGTCGAAGCCCCCCTTTATGTCTAGGAAGAGGGTCGAGACCTTGAGCTTTGGGCGCATAAACAGCTGACCCTCATGGGAGAGGGTGGCCGCCACTCGTATCAACTCGGACCCAATGTCCTTCTTATATAGTTGCCCTTCACGCCCTTGTATCTCATACCTCAAGTCACGCGCCACATTTGACTCACAACTCATGAGTCATATAAAATATCATAAACTAGTCATATGACGAAAGTGGTCACATGTGCAAAACCCATGACCTCTAATGAGGTCATGTGTGAAACATAACATATCATGATAACCATATAATATGACCAACGTGGTCATATGTGCTAAACCCATGACCTCTAATGAGGTCATGTGCAAAACATAACATACCTATGACTCATAACTATGAGTCACGTGAAAACCTTTTCCTCGCTAAGTCACATTCGTGACATTAGCTCCTCGCTCCCAAAGCTTGAGTCCCTTCGAGCTTAAAATCTCTCGTTGTAGAGGCAGTCCACGAACCTCCTCAGGTGTTTGGCGCTGTCGTTAGCATAGCGGCAGAACCCGCGCACCTCATCGATGATGGCTCGTCGTTTGAGCTTTTCTTTCCATAGTGCCTTTTCCGCTTGCACTATCTTTTCATTGTAGGGGGCTCAGATTATGTCCAATCCCCCCCTCGATCTCTCCATTGTTTGCTGGTATGTTCCTCCTTCCCTCTCCAGCCATGTGATGGTTTCCTGCTGTCGTTTCATTTCCTCCACCCGGCAATCATTTTCTTGTTGCAGCTGTTCGACCATTTTGCGCAGTTCTTCCTGTGACACAAATGTTTTTGTATCCTCCCCGTCCTTAGGTTGCGTCCTCGGAACCTGTTGGGTTGCCCGCTTGGCTTCCCATTGTTGTCTGTGGTGATAGGGGCAGGATCTGCCTATGCAGTTCTTCCTGGAGATCTTGTAGTATGAGGGGCCGGTGGGCGCAGGTTGCGGTTGGGTTGCCCACTTGGCCTGGATCGGTGAGGTTGGTGGTGACCAGCTGGTTGTCGACTTCTTGCTTGGGAAGAAGTTGCTTTGTTGTTTTCCATCTAGGTGCACTGGGCACCCATCGTCTGTGCATGTCGTCCAGTGATAGACGGCATAGTTCTTCTCATTGTCTTTGACTACCTGGGCCCACTCGGCCTCGATAGTCTTTTCCTCCTTCTGCTTCTAGATTCTGACTGCTTCTTCTACTGCGGCCTACTTGGCCGCATCGGGTGGAGGGCTCGTGAGGCTACCCATGAGCTCGCAGCATTCTGGAGCATCTTCAACGCTCGGCTGACAGCTTCTGCGGGTAGCATTGGTGGCAGAGGTTGAGGGCCTCTTGAGCATTTGCAAAGTTGGTAGCTGGGTACCACTCTTGATCATGTTTGGGAGAGTAACGGGTCCACTTGGCATGGTATTGGAAGTTACCGTAGTATAGGCGGGAGTTGATTATTTCTTCGAGTTCGTATTCGGGTTCTTTGTCTAATTCGATAGGTGGGGGAGGTGTAATCGTTTGTGAAGGAAGCTTGTTGTCTTGATAGTGTTCCTAAAGTGAGATGTGGAATGTGTTGTGTATCTTCATGGACGGGAGAAGGTCGAGTTTATATGCTCGTTTCCCTATCCTTTTCGTTATCTCGAATGGTCCCATTTTCTTGTAATCCAATTTCTTTGATGGCCTTGTTCTCCGTATATTACTTGGTAGTAACCACACATTATCGCCTTGTTGTAGGTGTGGATTGGGTTTTCTGTGTTGATTGTAGTTTTCTTTTTGTCGTAATTGCGCTGTTGTCATTTCTGCTCGTAGAGTGTCGTGTAATTGACTCATATCTTCTTTGTCCGTTATCAGTCCTTTGGTCGTATGACCTATGGCCTAATATTCTGGGTCGAGACCGTAGTTTGCATAAAAGTGTGTCGGCTTAATTGTTTCTTGTCTTCCATTGGTGTATGTGAATTCCGCTATTGGTAGTAGTTCATCCCAGTTGTCCTGCTGACGGTTCATGTATACTCGTCAATATTGTTCTAATATGGCGTTCGTTCGTTCCGTCTGCCCATTCGTCTGTGGATGGAATGCCGTGTAAAGTTTCCTTTTGATCCTGGGTTCTTCCGTGATCTCCTTCTATATTCCTAACTTGAATATGGATACTCGGTCCATGATGATGTCTTTCGGTAGTCTATGCAGTCGAAAGATTTCCTTGATGAATGTTGTTGCGAACTGCCATGTTGTCATATCTATCGTTGTGGGTATGAAATAACTCATTTTGGTCAAGCGATCTACCACGACCATGATGGAGTCATGTCTGTTGGCCTTAGGTAAGTCCGTTATGAAATCCATAGATATGGAGGCCCATGCTTTTTCTGGTACTTCATTGGGTTTTAGTAGCCCATATGGTGCGTGCTGCACCACTTTTGTCCTTTGGCAAATGTCGCAATTCTTGACCTATAGTTTGAGTGATTCCCTTAATCCCAGCCAGTAGTATTTCCGCATGATCAGCTCCGTTGATTTAGCCGTTCCTCCATGTCCTGCTAGTTTGTCGTCGTGGTGTTTCTTGATAAGGTTCGTTCTTATCTTTTCGTCTTCTGGTATCTAGATCTTTCCGTCGTACCACATATAGTGGTCATTCCATTCGCATAGCCCTAAGGCCACTTCTTTTCTTTCCTTGTTTCCCTTCTCCAGGTTTTTGCTTATTTCTTGGAACTCTGTCTCTTCCTCGATGGCTTTTTCGTAATTCTTTGTCGCCCTCGTCTTGGATTTGAGTTTCCTCCATAGCCTAAAAGTATTCTTTCGGGAGCAGAACCCGATTTTTCTGCTTGATTCTTTCTCCTTCTTTGTCGTGTGGTTTGTCGCTTGCGATCCTGGTTAAGGCGTCGGGTTTCCCTCTTCCTTTTCCTGGTCGGTATTCGATTTTGAAGTTGTATTTGCTTAGGCTTTCCATCCATCGGATCTGCCTATCGTTGAGTTCCTTCATGGTCATTAAGGGAACTAGGTTCTTGTGGTCTGTGAGAACTCTGACCTGGTGGTCATGGTGCTTTATGTATCGTCTCCACACCTTTAGTACTTCAACTATGGCTAATAGTTCTTGGTTGGCGACATTGTAGTTGCATTCGGCCGGTCTCATTGTCTTCGATCGATAGCACACCGAGCGCCATTTTCCGTCTTTGCATTTTGGGGATAAGATCCCAGAACAGATATACTTGGATGCGTCTGTCTCGATTGTTGTTTCTCTTCTTGGGTTGAAGTGCACCAGTGTTGGTGCCGTTGTGAGTTTGGTTCGTATATCGTCGTAAGTTTGTTGTTTCTTTTCTCACTATTCCCATTTGGCGTCCTTCTTCGTTAGGCTATAAAGGGGTTTTGCCATCCTGCTGAAACCTTCGATAAACCTACGGTAGAAGTTGCAAAATCCCATGAAACATAGGATGTCGGTCTTGTTGTTTGGTTTCGCCCAGTCCCATATAGCTGCTGTCTTGACTGGGTCCACTTGGACTCCATTTCCATTGATGATAAACTCCTGGTACTCGGTTTCCTTCTTGTGGAATTCGCATTTGGTTGGATTGATTTTCATCACCGATTTTTGAATTTTGTTCATGATGCTGCTGACATCCTTCCTATGTTGCTCCAGGTTTTCCAAATATATGAGTACATCGTCTAGATAGACTATGCAGCATATATCCAAGAACTTGTTGAGTACATGGTTTATCCATCATTGAAATGATGCTGGCACATTGGTTAGCCAGAACGGCATAACCAAATATTCGTACATCCCGTATCTCATTGCGAAGGTTGTCTTCCATTCTTCTCCTTCTTTTATCCATATATTGTGATAGGCATCCTTGATATCCAATTTGGTGAAGTATTTCGCCGTCCTTAACCGGTCCAGGGCTTCCCCGATTAACGGTAATGGGTACCAGTCTTTCTTCGTTACCGAGTTGAGTGCTCAGTAGTCCACGCACAGTCTCATCTTTCTGTCCTTTTTCTTGACGAATAGGATTGGTGATCCTGCTGATGCAAATGAGTGCCATATCCATCCTCTCCTCATATTCTGCTGAATATATCCTCGTAATTCTTCCAATTCCTTTTCCCCCAGGGGGTAGAGCCTTTGGTATGGAATCTTTTTCTTTGCTTTAGTTTTCTCGTCTTTTTCGATGTGGATTTTGTGGTCCACTCCGGGCCTTCTTGGTTGTGGTTTATCTGCTTCCTTTTCCTGAAATAGGTTCGTGAACTGGTGATATTCTTGCGGTATTATGTGGTACCAGTCTTTTTCTTTTCATTCCTGCTTTTGTCGTATTGCCAGTTCGGTACTGATATTAATTCGTGCCAATTCCAGCTTTTCTTCTCGCGGATTCCATTTGAGGATTCCTGTAAGGTCTTCTTTCTTGTAATATCTGCCAAACGTGTGGGCTGATATTTCGCGAATCTGTGCCATTTCGTCTCTCTTGGTCTTGGGGCTATCCGTGCTACTGAAGCCTTTCGTTCCTCTCTTGGTGTCATGAAGTTCTTGTACTTCATCTATCTCTTCATCGTCGATCCTTTCGATGATCAACTGTGCAATCCGGTCTCCTTGTTGAATCTCTTGGTCGATATCTCCTAGGTTGGCGAGGACCAACTTGACATCTCCGGTGTAGTCGGCATTGATGACCCCTGTATTGGTAATGAGTTGTTTATTGACTGCCAGTCTGCTGCGTGGTGCTATCCGTCTATAGGTATCGGGAGGTAATCCTATCACTATTCCGGTTGATATCATCTCTTGACCCCTTGCTTGGATTGTTCTGTCTTGGTCGGTATATAGGTCATGACCTGCCACTTGTCTGAAGCCCTTGGTTGGTCCCAGTGCCTTCTCGTGCAACTTCTTGAATTTCATTCCTCAATCCGGCTCTTGTCTGAGTTGGTCGAATCGTGCCTTCAGGTTCACTGCTTGTGCCTCTCTTTCTGGTATCATATACACAACTGGCGAACTGTTGAGACATCCTGTCGTGCATCGTTCGCTAGCGAATGTAATCTTGTTATTGTCCTAGTCAATTGTGGGATTGTGTTGTTGTAACCACGGCATCCCTAGGACTCGCTCGTGGTTCTTTAGGTTCGCTACCTGGAACGTTGCCTCTTCTCTATGGCTACCGATGGCCATAGGTACTTGCACTGTATGGGTTATCGGTCCTATGGTGCTGGGCTTTCCGTCCGCTAGATAGACCTGTCTATTCTTTCGTGTCTGTATCAGGGGGTAGTTGTATTTGTCGCAAATTTCTTTGTCGATGAAATCTTCTGTGGCTCCTGAGTCGAGCACCGCGTGTATCGTAGTACCTTTCCTTTTTGTATCGTATAGTATCGTCTTGATCATAATTTGATCTCCTTCTTCTTCCAGAAATGCCGTATAGTAATTTGCCATGGTGATCGTTTTCATTCCGTCCTTCTTCATCTCTTCCTTCCCGATTGTTTTCCTCCCCTTCTTGTCAACCAGACCATCTCTTACTGGGGATCATCTTCTTTTTCCGGTTTATCCTCCTCCATGGTCATCTCCCTCCAGTTGGTTTTCTTTTGCTGCCAGACCCAGTTGTTTCCTTGGGCGGGTGTCATCCTCTTTTGTCCATTGTCCACGCGGTTGCGGCATTCTCTGATTTGATGTCCTTTCTCGCTGCATCTTAAGGAGAGACCCTGCTCTCTCCATTTTTTGTATTTTGCATTGGATAGGTTACGGGGCCTCCTGGTTTGTACCTTGTTCATTTCCACCTCTCGATCAACCGTAGGTTTGAAGTTTCCTTCGTAGGCTTGTGGTATTGGTCTGAATGTTCCATCCATGTTCCTTGGTACTGACGCTTCCTTTGTCCTTCCGTGTTTGTCCTTTGTTAGGTTGTTTAGGATTGCCAGACGAGTTTCCTTTTTGATGGCCCATGTGGCCAATTCGTCGACTGTGGTGGTTTCGGCGTCAAAATGTTCAAATTCCATCTGTAATCTTTCCGTCATGCCAGCGTATAGGTATAGTGATGTGGTCGCATCGTCCAATAGCGCTTATGTTTAGTGGAGTCTGAACTCGTTCCAATATTCTGTCATGGGGCGGGACCCTTGCTCCATGTTCATGATGTGGATCCTGGCTGCGCCTTTTGGATCCACTTCTCTGAATTGCTGTTTGATCGCTACCTTGAATTCTTCCCAGCTCCTCCATCCCGTTGGTTTGTTTCCTTCCGTATATGGGGTAAGCCATTTGCTCGCATCTCCCCTCAGGAGACTTGAAACATAAATGATCTTTTCCGCATCATGTCCTTCTTGCCATCCCGTAGCACGAAAATAAATAGTCAATTCGGCCATCCAGTTTTGGACCTGCTGTCAGTTTCCCGCGTATGTCTCGGCTTGTTTGACCTTAGGTCAATGTTGTCCCAATAATGCGAGGAGTTGCGCCATTTGTTCGCGGCTCAGCTCGGGTACTGCCTCCAGTGCTGGGCCTGGTGCAGGGCCAGCCCCGCCCCCTTCGTTTGGTACTGGTCCTTCCATTCTCTTGTCTTCTTCCTCTGAGCTTGACTCTGCATATGTTGATCGCTCCTGCGGTGTCGTCGGGCTCGGAGTTTGTCCAAGTTGCGAAGCAGTTCGTAGTAACTTGTCTGCTACCTCAGGTAGCTCTAAGGACTGGTCCTCAAAGGTATAGTCTGTCTTGGTATCATCCGAGCGTCGCTATAAGTAACGATTCGTAATGTTACAATCCCTAACCGGTATCAGTTCTCCGCAACGGGTAGCCGATACCTCTCTCGTTCTCTCTCGACAATAGTTCTTAGGCCTATGCCTACGATAAGGTGAGAGAGACTCTCTTGTCTCTGATCCTTATCGCCTATCGTACGCTTTCTTCAACTCGACTCTTATCATAGAGTCCTCGCCTTGTAGGTAGATATTCGTAAAGAGCGTAAGGTAGTTATATTCGTAAAAGGATAAAGTAATAAGTAAGGAAATAACTTAGAATGAAGTGTGAAGAGCCTATCTACGCGGACTTCTTCTTTTTATTTTTATTTTTATTTTTATTTTTATTTTTATTTTTATTTTATCTGCATATATTTTTTGTTTACGGTACAAGAACTTGCACGCAGCGCTAGCTATGGCATAAAGAAAAACCTTAATCTCAAAAACCCGCAACTACAATAGAAACAATCGTACCAAACTATAAAATCCTCCCAGTGGTGTCCGATAGCCGACACGAAATCCCTAGGAACTAAAGCAGCAAAATACAAAACTCATAATTAAAAGTAAAACCAACTGGCTACCAAGCAAAGGAAAGCAAAAGCATCTGCCGCGCGGAGAGAAGCGGGGGGCGAGAGGCCGTGTTCAGGGCATGAAACTGTAAATCAGGAGACCCACATCAACGGAAGTGGGCGCGAGTGAGGGGTCCCAGCATGCAGGTGGCATGCCAGGAGGGAAGCCTGTGGCGGTCACGTTCAGGTATCTCGCCACGGAGTGGAGGGAGTCACGGTTGGTCCATAGGGGGCAGTCTCTGCCGACGTCCGTGAGCCCCCGGAGGTGGCACTCACGAGACTCCTTGCAAGACTCGCAGTACAAGATAGCATGAGCGAAGTCCTCCTCGTCCTCCGCACAATAAGGGTAGAGGGGAGAGGAGTCGTCAGTGAACCAGGAGGGGTGGGCAGCGAGGTAGCTCTTGCTCAAGCGCATCTGATGGATCCTGCCCACTATGAACCTCCCTAAGCCCATGAAAGGATGGGGTCTAAGGGATGCGGCATAAGGGTAGTAGGGCGGGGGGGGGAACTGTGTGGACCAGTCCCTAAGGAGAGCATTTCGCAGTCTCAGCTTAACTGATAGGTAACACGGTGTCCCCGCTGCTAAAGGAAGCTGGCCAGGAGGAAGAAGGTCGGGGGAGGCCACTGGAGCCGGGCCTAAGGGATTAATGAACTGGATGGTCCTGTGGGCAATTGCGTCCAACGGAAGATGTTTCTGTATGGGGGGGCAGGGGGGAGCGGTTTTCCAGAGGAGTGGGGCGTAGACTGATGTCAGACCCCTAGTGTATCGGCGGTGGTCCTCCGGAGCCCGAAAGGGGGAGGAGGTAGGAAAGGACAGGTGTAGCCTAGCTGTCGCCGGGTTGGCCTGAGGGGGGAGACAAACAAGCCTGACAGCCGCCAGCCTTTGTCGGTGGAGAACCAGAAGTGGGAGGGGGGGTAGGGCCGATTCACATGCCAGGATGCCAACTGGAGTAGACGAAAAGCAGTTTGTAACCCATCTTTGGACAGCCCTCCAAAAGATGGACATCCTGTCCAGAAGGGTGAGGCTTGGGGAGGAAAGGTCCACCCCGTAGAGGAGGATGGGGCAGATGAGAGTGGACACCAGTCGGTGGCAGAGAGAGGTGGAGAGACCCTTGCCGGGCCTGGAAAGCCGTTTAATCATCGCGAAGGCTCCTTGGGCCAAGCCGAGCCTTTTCGTGAAGTGGGAGGTAGTGCCTTTGTTGCAGGAGGTGGATGAGGGCTCGAACCAATATCCAAGCCAGTGTATCAATTTGGAGGGGCGGAAGAGGTGCCCGTCTATCAAGACAGGGATCGCCGGAGGATGGACCTTTTGCGCAGGGGTTACCCAGTACATGAGCTCTGTCTTTAGGATCGAGAAGGCCACCCCTAGCCTTCCAGCTTTCGCCTGGAGTGCCTTGGTGATGCCTTGTAGCCTCTGGACGTTCCAACAATATGAACCAGAGGCGACTGTGACAGCGAAGTCGTCCACGTAGGAGAGGATGAGGCCCCGAGGGACCAAGAAGTGCAGGGAGGACAGGTAGATTACAAACAGGAGGGGCGAGATCGGGGACCCCTGGGGGGTGCCAACAGAGACCGGTGAAAAAACCTGGGGGGCCCCCTGGAAAGCCAGGTGGCAGGAGCGGCCATGGAGGAAGGACCTGATCCACGAGACCATGTACGGGTTGACCACCTTAGTGGCAAGCCTGTCGTAGAGAATGGGGGCCGAGACATTATCGAAGCCTCCTTTGATGTCGAGGAAGAGGGTTGAGACCTTAAGCTTGGGGCGCATAAAAAGCTGAACTTCATGAGAGAGAGTTGCCGCTGCATCAAAGGTACTCAAACTGGGAAGGGAACCAGTTTGGTGGGGGGACAGGAGGCCCAGGAATTGGGCGAG